>OY294069.1:130142679-130589807 GCA_958510875.1 Endomychus coccineus | reverse complement strand
CTGTGTTAGCATTATAAACAGATGGAATGAGAACGTGCCCAGATGCTGCTATAAAAGTAATAAGGCGATAAGTAAAAACATATAGAATGACCGTAGTGGGATTCACCAAACGCAAGTATCGATCCTCCCTGAATAACAGTAAACTTGGAACATGTCCGATAAATGATTAAAAAGTATAGGTAGCTTTGAAAATTTAACACAATACCTACTAAGTTGCAACAGTGGAATAAATACATCATCCCAAGAGTCAACGAAAAGGTGATCAAATGGTACACAGATGTCTCTGAGACAACGGAAGGAATAAGAGTATATGGCCTGAACCCGAATGTTTTGAAAGCGGAAATCCACACTATGGGAAAATGTGTCGAGTTCAATATAAAATGATATTTTCGTAGACAAAAATCAATTATCATGTCAGACAGTCAAGCAACCATCGACCCGCTGATCTCCCATGTAACTTAATCAGCTCCAATATTACCACTCTTGGGTATCTCAACGGTCACTAATCACTTTAAATACCTTTAGTTCTCAGCGTATTGCTTGATATAATGGCTAAAGTAAATACTAACTGTTATTTAAAATGTTTATTGTTCAGCATTGCAAGAGCTACTTATTTCCTGTCACGAAACTTTCGGGAAAGTCTCACTAACCCGGCACTTCACATTAATGTTAGTGGAGGCTGATCCTAGATCTACGGAGTTGCGAGCGGGGAGTGGGTCGGTCCAGTGGAAAGGATGTCGATGAAACTGCTTCAGAAACTGGTTGGAGAAATCCGGCAGGTGGAACAGGGACGGACGGAGTAACCTCATTGCTCGGTTGGTGGTGATGACGATATATGAAAAAGGCTGTGAAGGCGTTCTCTACACAAGCCAGCAGTGATAATTCATATCCAATTAATTGGTCGAGGATTCATCATTTCAAACCGACTTCATAAGTACTTAGTCGGACGTTGCGAAAATTCCCGGCAACACATTCCTCGTGGCCGACACTGCTCCATTCCGTAAAATGAGTTGGCTTCTCCACTTCATGTCATCTGGCATCTACACGGCTTCCATGTCTTTTTGTTCTAATTCAACTATCGCTGCTTGTCTCCTATGTATACATAGTACAGTACGCCACTGGAACTTCTGTTGACCGATTTCGGAGGAATAATTCTTGTTTTGGCGGATCCAATCTCATACTCCAATGATAGTAGCTACTCCATCTTGACTAGTCGTCCATTCCATATGACAACGCAAAAAAAATTTTGGTTGGGCGACCACTTGCGGTGTTTAATGACAAGGGACTATTCCGAAAATGTTCAGAAATGAGTCCCAAAAAATAACAAAATAGAAACTCAGGAAGTTTTTGCACCCATAACAAAAAAAATTATATTCCACGAAAATAAAACTCTATCCCAAAATTCGGATAGTACAACTTATTGACTAATTCATAATACCTTGATGGTGATCAACTTCGAAACTTCACGATAAAATCGCAACACAAATGAAATATCAACAAAAACTACTCTCGCGAATAATCGCTTCAACAGACCAATAATAAATCAGATGGCTATACAAGGCCACATCATAAGATACATCAAATCAGATCACTGTCACATTATAAATATTTATTCTTGTCATACAATTTGTCACAAACTAGCAGCATATTATGGTCAACAGACTTGTATTAATTCCAATGTCACCCCAAAATTTTCAATGGAAATTAATAATGATTTCGACAATAGTCTGATATATAATATGTTGAGAAAGTAGGAATACAATATTGCTAATAAAGAAATTTTCCCTCCAAATTTGAATAAATCGGTAAAATTATAGGAGCATTATATACTTTGGTAAAACCTCAAATGATTTAAAACTGAATTAAACTATACGAATTCAACTACTTCTTTCAACTGTACTAACAGTCTGTCGACATTTGAAAAATAACAAAGATGAGTCAGAAAAAGGGAAAAAGAGTGAAACATGGAGTAGTCTATAAGTTAAATTGTGGATCTTGTCCAAGCTTTTATGTAGGTCAAAGAGGTACGGTATTCTCTAGTAGAGTAATTGAATATTTTAGAAGTTATAGGAATAATAAATGTGTCTCCCATCATGCCAAACATCTGATGAAGACAGGCCACCAATTTAATCAAAATTTCGAAATCTTACATGTGGTAAATGAAAGTAGAGTTTTAGATAACTTGGTATACTTCGAAATTAATAAATATAAGAACAGTAATCTTTTACTCAATAATCAGGTAGATTTTTCATACTCTCCGCTTTTTAATCTCATCCCACATGAACATTTACCTCTCGTAAAGTAATTATTATATTTCAATACCTTAGTGTAAACAATAGGTATTCTTGTAATCCATAAATTAGCTGTACATATTCTGAATTCTCAATCATTAAGTCAGCCCCCCTGGTCATTTTCTCTCCATGTATATAGCTAGTAATGCCTTTGTAAGTATATTTATTATTGCTCACATGAAGAAGCCAGTGTTTTGCTAAGGAGCATGTTTTTGTTGTAATTCTGCAGTCACTTTTATATTGTTTTTATTCTTTGTTTTAGTAATTGAGACGTTTATCTTATATAAACCTTTTCACCAGGTACATTGTAAATTACGTTCGACTCAAACTATTTTGAGGTCTTATCTTTCAGTTTAATGAAAATTGAAGTGATAGTAAGTTTTATTCTAGCAATTTTTATTTGTTCTATCATGAATATCTTGATGAGATGATTCGTCAATTCATCTATGTTTGGGAGAAGTCCGTATTTATAACATTATAACCGTTTTCACTATCTTTGAAAATTTGTCAATCTGTTCTGAAAATAATTTTTTTCAATAATGGCGGTGGAAATGAATTCTCTACCAGAATAATGAAAAATTTCAAATTTTTTTTCTTAAGGGATGGATGTGAGATTTTGAATCCATTTTTTAGAGCAATTACTAAGTTGATTTTAATTTTGTTTGACTGAACTGGTAGTGCCTTCCCGAATACGTTGGTTTTTATACCAGTCTACTATTATCTGATTATTATCAGTACTCATCTATTTAGTATCTAGAAAGACGACGCTCCGGCTCGTCTCCTGCCCTACAGAAAATTGAATACCATCAACCTCCTATTCTGAGAGTGCAATATAATATTATCCTCACATATTTCTTGATAAATGGAATTTCAAATTGTATTTGCGTAAGCCACCTATCTAGCACAAAATTCATTACAATCCTCGCTATTATAGAACTTAGATTTAAACCCATAGGGCAACCAAATTGAAACTGAAATAGTTTCTGTTAAGGACCTTATACTGAATTACTGTGATTATTAGATCTATATAGTGATATTACATTAAAACTAACTTACACATAGTTAGGTAACTGTAAATTGATGAAAAAATTAATTTTCAGTACAAATCGAAATATTTTGCAAGATAATGAAAACAGTAATACTGACAGGAATGTTCAAACAATTGAATACGGCCTTCAACCAAACATAGACGGATTGACGAATAAACCAACCCCACTAGTGAGATGCATACAACATCTGTTGCCACTCTGGAAGACTCGTTTTGCCATCACATCAATCTTACGACAAGTCTTGAGAGAATTGGTCATATTCAAAGGGGTGTTTTTCAAGGACACTCCTAGTGTCTCGTTCAACATCTCACTGCTGCCACTCTCCATTGCATTAAAACGGACTCGTGGATATTACTCTGGACTACCGAATGACCACAGGCATCAGATCACCCATTTGCTTTACATGGATGATCTGAAACTGTATGTCTCTGGGGAGAAAAATCTCCATCAGGCTCTCAACGTGGTTCAGGAATATACCCGAGCCGACGGAAGCACCTTTAAACACCTTGATGCCGGAGAGGCATAGCGATACCTGAGAATTGAACAGCGTCCTAATTATAACGCTTTCCACGGTAAGGTGTGTCTCCGTGGCAACTACAGAAGCCTTGCACGAAAGATTTGGTCGTCCGAACTTTTGAGTGAGGACAAGGTGTATGCAACAAATATATTTGCCATTCTAGTTCTTCTATACTCTTTCGGAGTGATGAAACGGATGATCGATGAGCTGTATAGACTCTACAAAGATACCCGGAAAAGTATGCTTATCCATAGCAGTTTGCATCTTAGGTCGTCCATTTCCCTCATTTATCTTTCACGTCACCGGGGAGATAGAGGACTCCTTAGTCTGGAGGGTCTGCATCGAAGTGTGGTATGGTACGTAAAGTTAGGAGTTCGGAACCCCTCTTATGCCTTATCAAAAGTTACGAATTGGCCTGAGAGGGCATTTATCGTTAAGGCAGCACAAAATTCTGCAGAATTGTCTCGAATTTAACATAAGTCGAGAAGGCCAAGTAGAGGGCGTCCTCGAGTTGCAACCTTCTCGCCTGAAAGCCCAGATAAATGCCGCGGAGCAAGATATTATGCTCAGGCGGCATGTTGACAAGCCGATACACGGTGTTTACTACACAAACATCGAAATGCTCGGCTTGTCAACTAGGCTGACCTTCGGCTAACTAACATTAGCCAGGCTCACATCCGAGACGGAGGGATTCACCGCAGCTTCTTGCCAAGCTGCGATAATCAACACATTGGTCTATTGGAAAATAATTTAATGTTTGGTATGACTATGGGTATGACCTATAATATTCAAATTTTCATGCTATATTCTAATACAATATATTGTGCCGGGATAAAAAAAATTATCTTGGTCAAGGGTGGTTGTGGAATCTAAAACGTGTGTCTTTACTTTACGTTTGAAATAATTATGTCACTGTCACACTGACATCATCAATAACCTACAAATTTCATACCTATTTATTTCAGCTGTAAAACAATAATGAACTACAAAATATGAAATAATTATGTGAACTTTGAACCTTTTCAGAGGTCGTGATAGCCACAATCCGGGTCAAAAACTGTTTTGAAATAGTTAATTTTCCGTAAATCGAATGACGTTCACGTGAGGAATCTATAGCACGCGAGTTAGAAAAGTGCAAACTGGTTGTACCTAATACGGCTTTACCACGACTTTTCGCGTGCCGTTTTCGCTCCATGTAGTTAGATTTAGTATCGGACCGTGTCCGACGGCCCTCCTTTTTTCGATAAATGTCCAATAATTTAATTAAAACAGTTTGAGCTATTCTCAGATCACAGCTACGCTCGTCTAACGTGCGACGTACCAAAGGAAATTTTCTCGTGACTAAAATATACACGAAGCGGGTAAAAGCTAGCGGCGCATAGCCGAAAACACTTTATTACAACTGGCGCCGCCCGCACAGGGCACGAAACGCCCCCAAATTAACAAGACCGAGGTAAAATGTATAAACTCTAACTTATGCGCAGCGAGCTCCTCGAGGCATGTGTCAAAATGATTTCGTTCGTAGCTAATTACATAGGACTTCTGGCGTTCATGCAATTATGTCTTTAGATAACTCGAACCTTCTAATTCCGATAGGTTACGTGAAAATCCCGGAGTCCAAAGCGCTAAAGACTTCTGAGTGTTACAATATTCGTATAAAATTGCGAAATTTCGCACTTTTAGATACTTCAAATTAATTATGACATAATTATTTCAAACGTAAAGTAAAGACACACGTTTCAGATTCCACAACCACCCTTGACCAAGATAATTGTTGATATCCCGGTATAATGTAATACGTCTTCGTCAGTAAGCTGTCCAATTTCTTCCGATGAAGAACTTATTGAGTTATCAAAGTACAATTGTTGATCCAATTTCCGTTTAAGAAATACTTTGTTGATTTTATTGCTCAGCTGATTGACAGACTAGTCTAAATATTTTCAAAATATCTAATAATTTTATTTTGAATTAGTAAACGATGCATTCTGCGAAGTGAAGAAAATGGAGCGCTAGAACTATTATTCCAAGAAGTGTCATATCTTATTATCTACTCGAACAGACATACGGTATAAGATCATAAAGCAGATTGTGGTTATTTGTTGTTTTGGTGTTTCTGGTTAAGCGTTTTGCACACACACAAATCCTTGTTTATTTTGAGCATCAATACTTCGACAGATACGTTACGCCTAGTTGAGTAGACTGATGGCTACCACGGTCAGGAAAGCATGAGTAAATATTACTGATTTATTCATGACAGCCCTTATTGTACTAAATTCATTTCCCGCAGATTCTTGGCAATTGTGTATACAACAGTTATGAAGACAGTGTATATTTCCAGAACATTCAACCACCATCACCACCAGATTTTAATAATGCTGTATTACATTATTCAGATATTTAATTATTCATTTATGTACAAAGGAAATGCTCACAATCACGCCAAAAAAACAGTTTCATAAGGCCTTGGTATAGATTAATACAATATGAAAAATGAAGTTTATTCCGGATATTTATAGATGAAATCTAATACAAAATTGTTAACAAATAAAAAACAAAGATTATCAATTGAAAAACAAGAAATACTTAATTTGCTAAACCAACCTTCCAAACGAAATTTTACATCTAATTTTTACAGTGCCTGCACACCTCGATTACTTTTAGTTTTTGAAGAATAAATAAGAAATTATTTTATTTTTAATCATATAATCAAAATTGTTACTGCCAACTTATATGACTACTTTTCAATTTGGAAGAATTGATATAACTAAGTAACATAGAGGAAACATTCCGCAAAATCAATGTTGATTTGCAAAATATTTTTTTGCTGTACTCAAAATGGTTTGAAGCTTAATTCTAATAAAATCGTAGCAATGTGTATAGGAACTGAAAAAGTTAGATCGATAATAAACACAGATAATTACAACTCAGTCATGAATAATTATTCTGTTATCGAGTGTGTAACGACTACAAAAATCTTGGGTATAGTTATAGATAATTCTGTATGTTTCGACGAACAGGTAAATAAAATATACGGTGTTTCAGAAAAAGGTGGCCACGCTGCTAGCATAGGTAGAAGACTGGAAGATAAAGTGCTTCCCATAGTGAAAAATTTTCGTAACCACATCCGTATTCAAGATACACCGTTGTTAAAAAAAATGTTAAGAAATTTTTCACGATTATGTCGAAAC
Organism: Endomychus coccineus; assembly: GCA_958510875.1. Taxonomy (NCBI): domain Eukaryota; kingdom Metazoa; phylum Arthropoda; class Insecta; order Coleoptera; family Endomychidae; genus Endomychus; species Endomychus coccineus. The sequence goes on along the minus strand of OY294069.1, from coordinate 130,582,762 downwards.
TACTGGCAACATTGTGATGAAACTTGGTACGAATATGTTTTGGAAGCTGACTCATCAAATGAATTCATTTTTTTATCTGACTCTCATAGAGGGCGCTAATTACACGGTTCGTACGGAGTAGTTTAAATCATAACTTTTTTGAGGCTAGATTTTCTAATTCAAATTTTACGTGAAATTGAACATCATTCAATTTTACACCAAAAAGGTACTCCAGGTGAAACTCGATACTGTGTACCGTTTGCGGAATATTTGGATTTGAAAATAATGAAGTAATAAGTGATGCTGGTATAAAATAAAAAATAATTACCAATTTATTAAAAACCAAAATCAATAGCATTATTCTAATGCTAAAGTTATTCATTAAACGGAGAATTACACAAACATGAAATATTCAATCAACCTCAAAATGGTTTTGGCTGAGGTAGCCAAGGAAAACTGACTTTTATTGATAGTTAACGCTAGTGCAGCTGTTACGTGATATGCAGAAAAGTTTCCCAGAAGAAATATACCAGATAAAAAAACGTTTAGAGCCGTGGAACGACGTTGTCGAGAAAATGGGAATGTGCCACCAAAAAAAAAATTCTGGTATGCCCAGAACAACAAGAACCATTCAGAAAGAGAATATCATTTCAGATTTAGTTGATCAAGATCCAACAATTAGCGTGAGGAATATGGCACGACCAACAAATACGTCTTTTGCAAGTACTTGGAGGATTCTTAAGGAGTATCAGCTACATCCTTATCACTACAGACAAGTTCAAGAGCTCTTGCCAGACGATCTACCGGTTAGAGTGGATTTTTGTGAAACGTTACAAGGAAGGACAGTCCTCAATTCCAATTCACATTACCAACACTCGTTTAAAATTAATGTTTGGGCAGCAACTTTAGATGATAAATGAATTGCTTATCACATTCTACCTGGAAATTTAAATGGTAACGTGTAACTCGATTTTTTAGAAAATCACTTATTCGAGATAGAAGATTTAACGCTAAGCGAGCTTTCTTTTTTATGCACGATGAATCTCCCCCGCATTTTGATAGAATGTGTGGTAATTGGTTAAGTAGACATTATCCGAATCGATGGATTGGTAGAGGTGCAGAAGCTTCGATTCATTGACCTCCACGGTCATGCAATTTCAATCCTTTGGTCGTATGTTAAGGAAAAAGTATTTTCTACATCAGGAGTTGCAAGACAGAATTGAATGACACTTTATGATCTCATAGCTGATCCGCAACCATTTAGAAGCGTTTAGTATGTATTCTTTAGAAAAAAGGATAGAATTGTGTATTCGTGAAAACGGAGGACTTTTTGAACACTTACTCTAACTGTTTGAATATTTCGTGTTCTCATTCAAATTTATTTCAATTTTTAGTGTAATCTTCGATTAATTGATAATTTTAGAAGTATGTTATTGTTTTTGGTTTTCATTAAATTGCTAATTGTTTTTTACTTTATACCAGCATCAGTTATTACTTCATTATTTTCAAATCAAAATATTCCAAAAACTGTACACAGTATCGAGTTTTACCAAGTGAACCTTTTCAGTTTAGAATTGAATGATCTTTAATTTCACGTAAAATTTGAATTAGAAAATCCAACCTCAAAAAAGTTATGATTGAAACTACTCGGTACGAACCGTTTAATTAGCGCCCTCTATGAGAGTCAGATATAAAAATGAATTCATGCGATGTATCAGCTTCCAAAACATATTCATATCAAATTTCATTACAATGTTGCCATTAGTTTCGACATAATCGTAAAAAAGTCTTTAATTTTTTTTTACAACACCCTATCTTGAATACGGATACGGTTACGAAAATTTTTTACTAAGCGAAGCACTTATCTTTCAGTCTCCTACCTATCCTAGCGAAGGGGCCACCTGTTTTTGAAACACCCTGTAGATTACAAAATTCTTTAAATGAAAAAGTTAAGCTACAACTTGTAAAGTCATATACCCAAGTCTAGACTATTGAAATGCAGTATTATACCCGTTTTTCACTCATCATAATAAAATGAAACTGCAAAGGATTCAAAATGCCTGTCTACGTTTTGTTTGTCGTATTCCGAATCGACATCATGTTACACCATACTTACACAATCTGAATGAGCTTAATATTGAAAAAAGATTGTTTTGTAACTTTTTATGGAGCTTAATTAAATATAAGAAACCTCTCTATTTATATGATCTACTAATATGAAGATCCACTATACATCAAGTAAATATCAGAGTCAATAATTTCACGATTCCGCAATATACCATTACTAAGTTTAAGAAAGCTTCTCTTATATGGCCCCCAAAGTGCTTAACAATTTTTACAATTTCTTGAATTTATCTGAATATGTATTTAAGCGTAATATTAGACAATTTATTCCTAATCAGTAGTGGTTAATAACATCAATAGTTATTTGTGCTCTTCAATTAATTATTCTTAAGAACCTATGTTTATGTCTACAATTATATTATTTGAGTTACATAATACTCACCATCTAGTCCAGGAAATAGAGTACAAAATCGACCCAAATAAGAAAAATCTGAGGTAAAATGCCGATTTTGATGTGTGAGGGCTCATTCGATTCGTTTTGACCTCTAGATCAGAATCTACCACAGCTACATAGGGGAAATTTGTCCTATTGTTAATAAACAATAAATAATGGCATGTTTTAAACATAATAAAAAAAAATTGAAAACGCTGTTTTCCATCAATATTTAGCGAGTAACGTAGAAAATTGCAGTTATTTGATCGATAAACAATGTAAATTTAAGGTTTATAACAATTTGTCACTTATCTATTTGTTAATAAACAACAAAATGGAAATTTCCTAAGTAATCAGGATTAGATTCATTTTCAGGTAATTTGAAGTCGCTGAATACAAATTCGATGATGAATACAAATTCCCTGTTAATCTAATTAGTTAGTTAACAATTAGTTAATAAATAAATTAACCCAAAAAATGGAAATTTAAAAAAAAAGCAAGACTAGAGTCATTTTCAGGTAATTTGAGGTAGCTGAGTAGTTTTATCAAGGGGCGCACAATGGACCCAATCAAGCGTTCGATGTGCTCCAAACTTGTCTGCCCTTGCTTTGATTGATTGATTGAATTGTTATAGAGTAATAAGTATCGTCAATCTCATTCCCATGATACCACATAGTAGTCAATTTAATGTAAACTTATTATAAAGTAACTAAGGTTTATTACCCACATTTTATGAATATCTTCATGACTAGGAACACAATGATGTGACGGCACTAATGAAGGCATTTTAAAAAAATTTTAAACTATTCATTGTGGACACTTCTGCAGGATTTTAACCTGCAGAAGAGTTCAATAAAATATTATAGTTCCATTAGAAAAACTCAAGGTGGATTTCAGCGGCCTTAAATTATACGAAATTGACTCCAATCTTGATTATTTTAAGACTTTGATTTTTTTGTTAATTCGGTAACTAAGTAATTATCAATAAAATGATTAAATTAACCTTTAATTAAAAAAGTAACAATAAATGTTTAGTGACCCGAAATTACCCGAAAATGACTCTAATGTTGATTATTTTGAGACACTGAATTTTTTTGTTAATTCGGTAACTGAGTAATTATCAATTAATTGATTAAATTAACATTTAATCAAAAAAATAACATCAAATTCGTATTCAGCGATCTCAAATTACCTGAAAATGACTCTAGTCTTGATTATTTTCAAAATTTCCATTTTTTGGGTTAATTTGTTAATTAACAAATTGTTAATCAACTAATAAAATTAACAGCCAATCAAAAAAATAACATCGAATTCGTATTCAGCGACCTCAAATTACCTGAAAATAAATCTAATCTTGATTATTTTGAAAATTTTCATTTTGTTGTTTATTAACAAATAGATAACCAACAAATTGTTATAAGCCTTAAATTTGCATTGTTTATTGATCAAATAACTGCAATTTTCTACTTTACCCGCTAAAAATTGATGGAAAATAGCGTTTTTAGTTTTTTTTTATATATTGTTATAACACATAATTTTTTGGTTAATATTTATTGTTTATTAACAGTCTGAGACATTTCCCCCTATGTAGCTATGGCAGACTTTGATCTAGAGGCCAAAACGAATCTAATGAGCCCTCATACATCAAAATCGGTCCTTTACCTCAAATTTTCCGCTTCAAAACCTTTATTTCCTGGACTAATCCTACATATAACTTGTATCATTGTTGATTTCATTGTATATTATGTTGTTTATTTTTTCTGGAATAGTAGAAGATTGACTGGTTGAAGTCTATTCATTTATGTGAATATTTGTATATTTATAATAATGTATAATATTTTCATGATAAACTAAACTTACTTACTTACAATCATAGTATTTATTTACTATTACTTCCTTAACGCATCTAGAAGTTATAGAAGTCTGTCCATATTTAATTATTGTAATCGATATGGGTAATGATTAATGATATATCGTTCTCAGTTTGAGACTCATAGGTTTCGCTAAAGATTACTAATTTTTTCATATTCTTATTCAGGTAGTGTTCTGTATTCTTTGAACATTCAGGGATGTGTGGTCTTCAAGGTAAGAACTCGTGCTGGGTCTGGTCACTATTTTGACAATACCGCAATTATTGACTCCAGTTCTTCCTACTGCGCCACCATTACATTGACAAATGATTAATAATCTCTATTATTAAATTATCAACCCCCTTGAGATACTGGTAGTTATTGGAATATTTATGAACGATTCTTTGAATTCTAGAAAATACACTATTCCTAAGCTAATAAATTGTTCAAATACTGGATTCGGCAAAATTCCAAGTGATGGTTAGTTATAAGGTGTTTTTGTTGGATGTTTAATCATTTGTAACTTTCATCTACGTACACGGTGGGCAAATTTCGATGTTCGTTAGGGTAACACGTAACTATAAGATATACAAAAAATGGACGTCACATTTTCAACCGTTTTTTTCGACACAAATCCACTGGCGGTAACAATTGCTATTGTCTTTTGTTCCAGAGTTATGGAAAAAGTTCGTTTTTTCGCCTTTTAGACACATGTTAATATTGTGGTTGTTTGTGAAGGTAGGCGATTTTTTATTTTTTCCAAGCAGACGGGATCCGTCTATGACAGTGTTTATCCGATTGTCTGTAAATTGCATATTACGAGAAATATGATATCTAAGAAAACTTATTCAAAGTAATAACAGTTGTGATATTGCATCTGGTAAGAAGACAACCTAATAAAACAGTTTTCAAGAGGTTAAAAGAAAATCTTGTTAATTGTGGATCCTTCAACAAGCCAAGACCTAAGAATCAGATATTTTTATCAAATCTTATAACACATGGATGAGTAGAAATACAAATTAAAGTAAATGTTCAAACTGATGTCTGTTATGTCCGATACATAAATTACAGCTCTTCATAACCTTCTGAACTGCATTATAAACATGAAGATTTGAAACAGAGTCCACACAGTCTATTAAATTTTGTTCATTTATGTCGTTACTGGTTGTCTTGTATAATTTCTCTTCAGTGTATCCCCAAAAGAAAAAATCCAGTGGCGTTAAGTCAGGTGATCGTGGTGGCCACCTCGCTGGTTCGTTATTTCCAAAATGACTATTCAATAATTCTGAAACACTTCTGATATTATGAGGTGGTACACCATCTTGTTGGCCATCAAGATTTTCTTGATATTTCTAATATGTTGATACACGATTGCCTTGTAGAGCACAACAAACACTAAAACCAAAGCGTCTCTGAGATCGAACGTCGAAGGTACGGGGGTTCATATCCGACCAATATTGCTCGTTATACCTATTGAAAATTCCAGCACAGCTAATGTAGGCTCCATCCGTCCAAACTACATTCTTAGAGAATAATGGATCGTGCTTACATTTTTGATGATACCATATGCAAAACTCTAATCTTTGTTGAAAATCAGTTGGTTGCGGGTGACGTCGTTTCCTTATTGTCCTCGACGTCTTGAAATTCCAGATATAGCTTGAATCTGATGAGTTGATATTGAAGGATTTACAACAATTACAGATATACTGGTTTCTTCAGTATCTTCAATGTTGTAATTTTTTGGTATTGACTTGTTAAAGGATCTACAAGATAGCTTTAATAGGATGTCTTCTTCCTGGATAGCGATTGAAATATATTTCAGATTCAATATCACAGTTGTTATCACTTTGATTAAAGCTCTCTAACATTTCCGTAACTTTCGTAAGATATCTTCACTTTTACTATTAAATGAGTCAATTGTTATTATGAAGGACACACATCTTTAATATTCAATTTACTGACAAACGGATGAACACTGTCACAGACGAAACCCGCTTACTTGGAATAAATATAAAAAACGTGAAAAGTAGTACTGTAAAATATTATTTTCGGTATTGAAGACTTTCAGATTAAAAGCGACCCCCCTTATGATATACAGTTAGAATGAGAGAAAACATCAGTTTTAACTAAGCCACACCCAAATATGATTCCTATTTGAAGAATATAACTTTAGGCTTCTAACTGTACAAACATGTATTCACGATATTCATGTGTCTGAAAGTAGAAAGAATCAAACTTCAGTTTGTAGCTTGAAAACAAAAACGATAGCAAATTTTTGTTTACACCAGTTAATTCAACTCAAAAAAAGAAATCGAGGATGTTACTTCCTATTTTTAGTATTTCCTAGTTATCGAGTTACTCTAAACAAACATCGAAATTTGCCCAGCCTGTACAATGTAAGCAGATAATAAAGTAGATTTGTTCTGTTATTTTCGAGATAAGTGAACTACTTTGATTAGAAGCTTAATAAACTTAAATTGAATCTAAGTAGGTACATAATGTGTGACCTGTCTGAGATGATACAGTTCATTTGTTATAAATTTTAAGAGTCATGTCCAAAATCGTTCATTTTTGCCAAAAATTAGACTTTTTCTACAATTTCTTGACTTGTTTCAATAGCAGATAACTATAAATTACCTTTATAAAATCAACATCCCAGCTGACTCAGTAAGTATCAAATTCCGGAAATAATTTCGTTTCCATTATATTGGGCTCAGGATTAGCTTGTGTCATTTTCAAGACACTTTTGCATTCTTAGTTTTACTCCACGTAGTAATATACCGTAGTCGTTTGATGTATTGTTAACTTTGTTATTCATTTCCGTTAATTTATTTATTTTTGTGGAGATTATCCAACAGATGGAATATCAAATTATAGTAGGATACAATAATAGAAAAATACAAACAATGTTTAAAAAAAACAATCGATCGTGTACATATATTAGGTATATAAAAGTAAACAGGGTTTTTCTAATTAGTTAACGAGATCTATATGAGGGTAGCATGATTCTGAAAATTTGTCAAAATTAGATTGACAAAAGTAACATTACAAATATCTTTCACCATGACAACTATTGCGATATACTACAAATGTTTTTCTGGTAAAGGGTATACAGGATGTTTCATAATATATGCGCAGGACTTCAGGATGTGAGGTAAGTTTAGGTTGTGAGTTCTAATTGGGGATTTGCATTATCAGCAGTATTCTTTTTAAAAGTTCCATTTTCCCATAGTTGTTGGTGAATGCGTTGAAACAGGTTATGGTGTGGTACTTGGCGATCAGGATGTCTTGCTTCTGTCGAATTACCGCTCGCCATTCCGAAAAGGTAATACATTTCGCACATTTCAGCGTTTGTGTAATTAATTTTAATTTTGTAATACAAATTTACTTTTTGCAGGTACAAACTAATTGTCATTTTGACAGGAGGTAACTTTTGTTTTAAAATTTAAAGTCAACTTGATGAGAAAAATAAAAAAAAATTTTTACACAAACGTTGAAACGTGCGAAACCTTTACGGTTTGGAGAATTTTCCAAAGACAACTTTTGATCCATTTTTAAATTTTTTTTAATTTTGCTATTGTGAAGTCAACGTTTGGTTTCGTTACTAGTTTCAACGTTTAAATAAATTTTTTTTAATTAGTAAAAAAAAAATTTTATTTCAAAAAATTGACCATGTTTTTCAACATACAAGTGGATTTTTTCCGAAAACGGTCAGCCTTAGAGCTTATGACTATGTACTTTTTCTAGTGGCGTAGAAGTTAGGGAGAAAAACACCCACTACCCCTTCAAAATCTTCAACAATTATGACTAAAAACATTTTTTATATCGTACAAAACATAGCTCACTATGAGTAGAAAATGCTCACAGAAGCTGTTTTCTGTACGATAAACAGTTCCGGAGATATTCGCAAAAAACGACATTTTTTTTATTTCAACACCCTTCTGTATCTCGAAAATTGTGCATTTTAGAGGGTAACTTAATATAAACTTTTTTCAAAGTTTTGGACGAGCTATCACCTCCTGAAGTCCTGCGCATATATTATGAAACACCCTATATATTACGCGCATTTATTTAACCTGCAGTGTCTGCAATTCTCATTTCATGATTCAAGTGACGTCACAGTCTATTTCATGTTTTACTCTATGTGAATTTTTGATAGTTAATTTGACAGCAGGTATCAGTATAAAACGAGGTTATATTATAGTGTGAATAATGTCGAAAGTCAACCTGACAACAGGTGTCAGTAACATAGAGTTGTGTAGACGACTGGCCCGTTTGTATTGGTCGTACGATTTGAAATTTTGCAAATAGCTCTAAAGTAATGAAAATAGAAACCCTATTGTTTTTGGGTACGGTAGACCCCTTTCAATTGAATTTGTGACATCCATAATCAGTTTTTCAAACGAAATTATAATGTTTTATTATACCATAATGAAAACAGGGTTTTTCTGTCCATAAATATCCACGCATATATTTAATCTGCAAAGTGTCCGACATTCTTACTTTAAGTTTAAAGAGACATCAACGATGTGACGTCAGTGTTATGTGTTTACTCTGTGGCACATTTTTATGGCTCATGCGATAACAGGTGTTAGTATAAAGCATAGAGTTGCAACATGCATTATGTAGACCATTCGAATACAAATTCAATGTTACATAGAGTATAACCTAACGTCGATTCGACTGTGTGATTTCGGTGAGTGAGGACGTCTCTGAGAACCTAGGTAACCTAGACAACATCCCACGTGGAATTACAAGTAGAACATACTAACCTTTGTATTATTTTCTATTTAATTAATCAATCTTATATAGTTGGTAAGTGAACATCTAAATACAAATCAATTTAAATTGAGAAGAAATGGGGGATGATCCCCCATCCTCTGCGGAGGATCAAAACTATGAGGAAAAACTTAAATATAATAGTGATGATATTGGCCCATATATGATATATATGGAAGCTTCTGGTAAGAATATAGGCAAATATTGTCAATTGAGTATTGCAAGAGATTTAAACAATTTAAAAATTAGAGATATAACTAAAATCAGTATTAAAGGAAAAAATAAAATAGGAATTCAATTTAATAATTATGAATCTGCGAATAAAATTCTAGATAATGAAATATTATTGAAGAAAGATTATAAATTATATGTACCCATTAATCATATTACTTGTAAAGGATTAGTGAGAAATATTGATCCTAATATAAGTGAAGAGGAATTATGCAAAATGGTTGAAAGTCCATTCCAGGTTAAAAGAATCAAAAGGTTTAACAAAAGAATAACGATGGAAAATGATACTCGATGTGTACCTACGGGTACCATCTTGGTAACCTTTAGAGGTACTATACTACCAAGGGAGCTATCTTTTTGTGGTTTGCCATTCAAAATTATACCATATGTGGCCCCAGTGACGCAATGTTATCAATGTTTCCTGTATGGACATGTCAAAAAATATTGCAGAGGAAACAACAGATGTCGAAATTGTTCAAAGAAAGAATGCGATAATACAGGATTTTGCATTAAGACATGCTGTCATTGTCTTTCTAATCAACATTCATCGATAGATAAAAAATGCCCAGAATATGTTAGACAACAACAGATTTAACGAATGATGAGTCTGGACAATATGTCTTATTTTGATGCAAATCAATTATGCCCAAAAAAATATAACAATAGTAATAGTTTTGTACAATTTGCAGGAGATTTTCCGTCTATTAGAGATATAAATAAATCAAACAGCAACATCTCAATTACACAGAGATGAAACGAAATTGCCAATAGTAATCTAACCAAATCGAAAAGATCTTACAGAGAAGTGGTAACATCTACTCCAAAAAAAAAATAAAACAACATTTAATCCAGGATTTAATAAAACTGAACATAACAACTGTTTATTATATCCGAATGGCCAACCAAGCACAAGTACAATACCAGTTAATTTTTCTCCGCCAATTACAAGAATTAATGACGAATCAGATATGATTTTAGAAGAGTTGCCATATCCAAACAATTTCGATGCAATAATATCTGCAATTAAATATAAAGATGAAACGCAATTAAGTCAAATATTAGATATGATTGAAACTAGAGATATGTTAAAGAAGGTGAAAGATACAGATAAACCCTTAGATAGTTATATGTAGATGTCAGACTTATTCAGGATCTTCACTGTACATTTAATTCATTAATTTTTAATATTTTTACACGTAAATTAGGTATATTAAACTTTAAGGATCTCATCAACCTCCTATCTATTTATAAACAATGTACATACACAATTTAAAAATGTTACAATGGAATATCCGTAGTCTGTTGGCTAATAGAATTAATTTAACACTAAATATTAATGAACATGATCCAGATAGAATAATATTAAATGAAACCTGGTTAAATAATAATTTAAATATATCTATTCCTAAATATAATTTACTTAGAATGGATAGAATAGACTCCAAAGCGGGAATTGCAACTTTAATTAGAAATGATATTATTTTCAAAAAATTAAAAATAAATAATCATTATTTAAGTCATGATTTTCAATATCTTGCAATTAAAGTAGACAATTTAACTATTGTTAATGTTTATTCTACCCCAAAAAATAAGCTACAACACAACTATCTGATTAAATTTTTCCAAAATTTTGAACACCCCAAAATAATATTAGGCGATTTTAATGCTCATCATCAAAGTTGGGGCAGTGACACTGAAAATTTTAATGGAAAATCAATTCAATCTGCTAGCGATGAGGATGATCTTATCATCATCAATGATGGATCACCTACGAGATTAACAAATCCAAATCAAAACAAAAGTGCAGTAGATATAACACTCTGTTCATCATCCTTATGCAATTCTATTAACTGGAAAATACTTGAAGAACATGGTAACAGTGACCATTTCCCTATTTTATGTTCCTTGAATCATCATTTTAACAATATTAAGATCAATTTCAAATTCAGAAAAAATTAAAAAAAAATTGATTGGGATCTATATCGGAAAAAGATTGAAAATACTTTAAATAATAATCCAAATATAAAATATAATGAGTTTATCATTACTATAAATAATGAAATAGATAATCAATTAGAATATAATAACAGAAATAATGGTAATATCAGGAATCATAAAAATCTTAATGTACCGTGGTGGGATGAAAACTGTACAAATGCCATAAAGAACAGAAAAGTCGCATTTCAAAATTTCAAAGATACTGGTAATCTAGACAATTTCGTAGAATATAAACGCATTGCAGCGGTAACACGTAAGACATTGAAAGAAATTAAGAAGAAAAAATTTCAGGAATTTTGTAGTAGTTTGAATCGAAATAAAGACCCATCCAAAGTATGGAATGTTATTAAAAAATTTTCTAATAAACGTATTAACTCGAGAATAACGAACTTTCCTAAAAAGACCATAGCTAATGACCTGATGAAGTCATTGACATCTTATCAGGTAGAAAACCGAATTGAGTTAACAGAATCAAATGATAAGACAATTCCTTTCACAATTAATGAAATAAAAAATAATCTGAGTAACAAAAAAGACACAGCTCCCGGTAGAGATGATATTACTTGGAAGATGATTGTGCATTTACCACAGAACGGAGTAGAATTTTTGTTGAGAGTATTTAATGACATTCTGGAAAATAGGGTGGATATTCCAAACGATTGGAGGGAATTTACAATTCTCCCATTTCTAAAGCCGGGGAAAAGTCCTGACTATTACAACAGCTATCGACCAATAGCCTTATCATCATGTATGAGAAAATTATTTGAGAATATTATTAAAAATCGACTAGAATGGTGTGTGGAAAAAAGAAACCTGTTCACAATGTTACAAACTGGTTTTAGAAGAGGATGTAGTATATTAAATAATGTAGCATATCTCACTTCATTTATACAAAGAGCAAATAGTAACAATGAAATAGTATTGTTGGTTTTTACAGATATCAATCATGCATATGATAATGTTAAATTGAGTAAACTCTACGAATATTTATTGTCCATTAATATTCCGATTTATTTAACTAATTTAATAATAAAATTGATGTATGAGAGAACAACCTATGTTGTTGATAAAGAAAATAATTTACATGGCCCAAAATAAACCAATTTGGGATTACCTCAAGGTTCCCCATTGAGCCCGATACTATTTAATATTTATATAACAGCACTATATGACAGATTGCCGGAATATATAAAACTTCTCTCTTATGCAGATGATTTAGTATTATGTATAAGTGGTGAAGACTTAGAGGAGATAGTAGAGAACATGAATCAAGGGCTAGTGTGTTTTTATGAATGGGCATATAACTTGGAAATTTCAGCAGATAAATCACACTCAATGTGGTTCTCTCCTTGGCCATTTCATAAGAAAATACCCGATGTTGTTTATAATAATACTATAATTAGAACTAAGAGAAATATTAAATATTTGGGAATTATCTTAGAGAATAATCTCAAACCAAATAAACACATTGATGAAATATGCTACAAAGCACAGAAGGGCATTAATATAATTAAAACATTCTGTAGGACATGGTGGGGTGGAGATCCGAAAACATTGAAAATGGCCTATAATGGACTAGTCAAATCTCATTTAGATTTTGGTTCGATATTGTTTAAACCTGCAGCAAAAAAATATTTGAATAAAATAGATATAATACATCATACAGCACTGAGAGTGATCACAGGTTGTATGAAATCAACACCAATCAATGCTTTATTGGCCGAAAGTGGCGAATGCTCCTTAGAATATCGACGCAAATTCTTGAACTTTAAGTTTATCAGTAAGTTAAATAGATTTGAGGATCACCCAATTATCAATATGCTTGAGGAAATTAAACAGTCTATAACACACAATGCTAGATATTGGAAAAATAAAACTACTCCTTACCTTATTGAGGCCCTGAATGAGTTTGATACCTATAGACCGAATATTTATAGTAAAAAAAATCTACCTTGTTTTGACATTAGTTATGAACATCAAATTGAATCAATATGTATTGTAAATTTAGATTTGATAAAAGATGATATAGTTAATAAAAAAGATTTCTTAAAATCAATTGAAAAATATCAAGAATATATACAAGTATATACAGATGCCTCAAGGGACCCTGTCACGAACAACACTGGAGTAGGCATATTCATTCCTAAGATGGAATTTTCCTTTTCGGCAAAACTGCATAACCAGGTACAGATATGTACTGCAGAAATGATAGCTATTAATTTAGCTATCAATAAATGTCTAGAAGTTAATCAAACGAAAATAATAATATTTAGTGACTCTAAAAGCGCAATTCAAAAGATATCAAAAAAAGACATTTTAACAGATAATGATATTATTACATTGAAAACTAGAAGATTGTTGATAGAAATGAGAGAAAATAAGATCCAAATTTTGTTGGCATGCATACCCAGTCATAATAACATATTGGGAAATGAAAAAGCAGATCTATTGGCAAAGGTGGGAAGCAACCTTAATGTCCCTCTAAATATACACAATAATATATCGGATATAATAGCATACCATAAGATAAAATGGAAACGGGAATGGAAAGAATATTGGCAAAGAGGATATGGAAACAAAGGAAATTGGTATAGAAATATTCAACAAGAGTTTGAATTTGAACCTTGGTTTAATAAATTTCCTTTTGAAAATAGAAGACATCTTACTACAATTATACGAATGAGAACTGGACATTGTCTGACATATGAACATCTTAATAAAATTCATATTAATCAAAATCCTTTATGCTAGTGTGGACAAATCGGAGATCTCAATCATATTTTATTTGAATGTCCGATTAATCAAATTCAAAATTTTGATTTTTATAAAGAATTGAGGAAAATTGGTTTTAATGCACCTTTCCAAATACAACAAATTCAACAAAATTTAACATTAGAAGCTTCTAAATTAATTCTTTCATTTTTAAACTATAACAATATAGATCTGTAACCCTCTCTTTCAGATATACCTATCCCTTCCTGGGTCTATTCCGAGGCAACACTTCGGGTTGTGTAATGCTTCGCCGTTGCCCCGAAGCGAGAAAAGTCTGAAATCCCATTGTTGTGATGTCCTTATTAATATGTCTCTACTTGTAATTGGGATTAGGAAAGTAAATTGGAAGAAATTGTGCTGGCCAATTATCAAAGTGTAAAGGCCAAAATATTATTAAGAAGAAGAAGATAACCTAACGTCTTTTATTAGCTGTTTCTAGATCTCTTTCAATATATTTTCAGTTTCTACAATCATAACTTTATTAGCAGAAGTGTCCGTAAGATATTTTGTGAACAAAAGTGAGGGAAGTCAGCTATCGATTGATCACATTTCATTTCCATGATCCTATTATGTTCATTAGATAATTGTCAAAATCCTGACAAAACGTTAACGAAATTTAAAGGAAAGAATATTTATTCTTATATTTGCAATCACTTTTCATTACGTAGTTTTTATTAGGTACACCACTACCAATCTTTAAATATTCAGTCAAAGCAGCAGTAGCAGCGATTTTGTCATTGTGTCGACCACGTGAAACTTACCGGAGCAACTACCTCAGATAGCGGCACACTCTGATAGATGTTGAAGCGCAATCTATGTAATCAAATCTTTCATTACACTCATTAGACCGAGATTTGGATTTTTTAAAACTATCGATAATTTCACTGTTCAATTGAATTTTTTTCCATCCTAAATTTTGGGGACAGGATAGGGGCACAATTCCACATGCTTATAAACATCCGCTTTTGTGAATAAGGGTGTACTGACGAGTTTAGTATGGTAGTTTTGGAACATATTAAAAATAATAGTAACTTACAATTTTCAACAATTAAATATATCATCTATAATTCACCAACAACCAATAACATTCTCCATATATTTCCAATAACATCTGGACTTTGCTATGAATACTCAAATATATTACGCCTTAGTATTTCAGGAATTGCGAGAATTTAACTGTGTGGTGACACGATTATTAATATGGTTGAATATTAAAGAGGATTTTTATGTTTCAGAATCATTTTATCATTCCCTCATTCAATAACTTCTCATCTGTCAGAAACACCATGAATATGATTTATCATATCACTTATTTAAAAAGATCGTTGCAACGATATTGATCTAAAGTTTAAAATGGTACATCTATTTTTACGATGAGCGTTGGTTACGTATAATTAGGAAAACATGTCTATGGTAGACTTTTTCTTGCTAAATTTATCATATCCCAATTAAATGATGTATATCGGAGTGGCTGGCTTTTTTATTATGAATGGCGCCTGTATAGACAAGGAAATCTTTATTTCGTAATTAGCATCATTCATTTGAATGCGTATTTTAAATGAATTTCTACATGAGTATTTATTCACATAAATTATTAACCGCTGACATTTGCATAATGCAATTACTAACATAAACACGCTAAATTGAACGACTTGTACGAAATCATGATGGATGACGACCATTAGCTCTTATGTCATGGTAGCACGTATGTACAGAGGGGGCAAATTTCGATGTTTGTATAGTTACCCTATAGTAACTATAGGAGCTTCAAAAAAAGAAAGTCACATTCTTGATCCCTTTTTTGAGGTAACTTCACTGGCGGAAACAAGAATTTAGTCTTTTGTTTTCGAATTATAAGCAAAAGTTCGATTTTTCTAATTTTAGAGACATGTGAATGTCGTGACTGTTTGTAAAGTTAGAAGGAAATAACTTTTAGTTTCTTGATGCATTTTTTTCTTTCTATTCCAGTGGCGTCAAGAAAAAGTTGTACTCTTTCAATTGGGAATCATAGTTGGCTATGCTTTATTAGAACGTTTATTTTCTCTTTCTAACTGTGAATCGTACGTCAGGTCGCTTTTGATGTGTAAGTCTTCAATAGTGAGAATAATATTTCGCTATACTACTTTTTTATATTTATTCCAAGTAGGCGGGTGTCATCTATGACAGTGCTTATCCGTTTGTCAGTAAATTGCATATTAACGATTTTGTTTCCGTGATAATAACAATTATATATTTCAGATGCAATATCATAATTGTTATTAATTTTAATAAAGGTTTATAACATATCACATTTCTCGTAATATTCGTAAGACATCTCCACTTTTACTATTAAATGAGTTAATTGTTATTATGATGGAAACAAAATTGTTAATATCTAATTTACCGACAAATTGATAAACACTGTCATAGATGACAGCGCCTACTTAATAAATATAAAAAGCCACAAAAAGTAATATAGTAAAATATTATTTTCACTATCAAAGCGAACCGACATATGATCATAGTTAGAAAGAGAAAAAAATCTGTTTAAACTAAACCCTAGCCAACTATGATTCCCATTTGAAATAATACAATTTTAGGCCATAAATCAAAATTGAACTTCCTTTTTCACATTTTCTCGATGCCACTGGCTTAAGAATGTGAAAATTATTTTCTCCGAACTTTAAAAAAATATGTCTCTAAAAGTCGAATAATCAATCTCTTGTTTGTAACTCGAAAACAAAAGACGACAGAAAATGTTTGTTTCCTTTAGTGAATTCATCTCGAGAAAAAGAGATCGAGGATGTTACTTCAATTTTTTATTATCTCCTACAGTTATTGTATTGCTCAGCCTGTACAGTGTGAGTAGACTTAGATAATAAAGTGAATTTGTTCCGTAATTTTCGAGATAAGCGAATTATTTTGTTTAGAAGCTCAATATTCATGTATGAGATGATATAAATGATTTTATACACATGTTAAGAGTTACGTTGTTTTGCTTTGTTATGCCTCGCCTCACAAAGTATTTCAAGCGCTGCCACCTTCATGAATCTCCGCAATTATTTAGTATGAGTGATATTATCATGACAAATATAAAGCCATGACTATATTTTGTCGAATATAATTTGAAAATTCAAAACGACCCAATAAATAGTAGACAAAGTAGTAGATAACATAACATGGATTTTTTGACAACTTCCCATTTTCAGTGGCTCAAGAAGTTGTAAAGAGCCCTTGAGGTCTTGATAGATTTGAAGATGGTAGTATGTGATTACTGGAACTTGGAATCATCTAACCTACTACAGGTATATTTGTGAGACTTTTCATTGCCGATTTGGTTTTTCTTCACCATTTCAAAACTTAGGTATATGTAGATAGATACATGATGGCTTAGGTGAAAATTTGGGACAAATAGGCACTGATTTAGTTTCTCTTTTGACAAGCTGAAAGGACCTTCAAAAAATGGATCAAAGATCATAGGCGTACTTTCGTTAACAATAAATCGGATTCAACCTATGCGGAATATTTAATTATAGAAAACCATAACTTTCATGATAATTTGGAAATTTTACACATTCAGAATAAAAGTAGTACATTAAATTTGCTAGATTCCCTAGAAATGAATGAATTAAAGAAGTCCGATATCCTATTGAACGATAAACAAATAATTAATAATTCTTTATTGTTAGATTTGCATAATCACATTTTCTGTTTGCTACCAGCATCGTTCAATCCCTCAATGGGTTCAACTCAATTCGGTAAAATTTCAATAACCATCTATCCTAGGGTTATGATTAAACTTATATATTAGATAGTTCTTTTGTAGTAAGTTAGTACTTTGTAATATTCGTTGGAAGAACCTAGTATCATCTTTCATTTGACCCATCCAATTCTGAAGATGCATCTAATCTTATCAATGACGGTCACATGTCCTTAGAAAAGTACTCAAACGCTCATAATTAGACTTTGAACCCGAACAAATGCTGCCTTATTATCTTTAATTCTGGTCTGATGACTGATGTGGAGGAAGATACTGATATGCGGCTTAAGATTCGGAGCCAGGTTCTGAAAGCTTCAAATAGCACTAGGAATCTTGGAGTGATATTTGACTGCAAACTACGCTGCGAGGAGTGTATAACGTTATTCTTAAAAAGTCCTACCTTGTCTTAAGACAGTTATAGAGGCATAGGAAAATAATAAGTTTTAACGTAAGGAAAAAACTTTGTGAATGTTTAGTGTTACCTATCCTTAACTGCGGCTTAGTTTTGTATTTCCCTTGCTTGCTTCAAACTACTGAATATCGCCTTCAAAAAATCAGGAATTACTGTTGTAGATTTGTTTTTGGTTTCCGTAAATATGACAGAGTATCAGCTAAAATCAACAATTTAAGCTGACTTAGGATCGAAAATTTGTTAAAATATCATATGAGCTCGTTGGTCTTCCGTGTACTTTCCACCTCCACTCCTCCGTACCTCAAAAGTAGACTAATATGTAGAGAAAGTTTGCATGACCGCTGCATATTTCATACATACAATTTAGACTTGCCTAAATTTCGTGTTGCTTAGTCAAATAGATGTTCCACCTACAATGGAGTTAAAATATATAATTCTATACCCCTGCGTTCAAAACAGGCTCAGAAGGTTTTCTCAAGAGAAAACTTGAATCGACGCTACAGGACTTACAGAAAGAACAGTTGGCTATATATATTGCAGTTTGTTAAGTATTTTATTTACTAATGCATAAACCTATTTCTTTCCTCTGTAACAAACTTTAGATTATTATTTTTCCCTTTTTCCTTGGTAGTTTAAAATTCGATGGGTAAGTTTATACTTCCTTTTAAGTCTTTCTCGTTATTTTATTTTCATTACAGTATGAGTAGCATAAGCTAAACTTCGCCTCTCTCTCTCTCTCTCTCTCTCTCTCTCTCTCTCTCTCTCTCTCTCTCTCTCTCTTACATTATATTTTCTTTTTACTTTGTACCGAGTGGTCCAAATCGGACCCTCTTGATAGGAAACACCAATTTCTAGAGAAGATAGAGAAAAACTAGCCTACATGTTACGAGGTCGATTTTGGAGCGAAAATGAATGCCGAAAACCGCACTGTGATATCTTGACTTGTTCAAAGGATACAAGGTGTTTTTCAATTTTGTGCATTTCTTACCCACCCCCGCAACTTGTTTATTTATGAATATTTCTGGTTTCTGTGAAAAGATTCTTGAGACACTTTTTGAAAGGAATCTAATGGTGTTCCTTGTTTTTCATTGAACAATATGGTGTTGTAGTTATGATATAGACTTGTATTTTTTCTTATGGACCATCCTATATATTTTTACATATTCGTGTTTGAAATAAAATTCTCTTTTCAAATATATATAATAGTTGCTACTTCTCTTTCAAAACATTTATTCTGTAACTGTTTTAGACTTATTTTAGATGAATAATCAAAATCTGGGTTGCCATGCCTGAATACGAAACAAAATACCTTAGCAACTACAGTCTATGCGTACTGGCAAACAATTATTATTATTGAATGCAGTTTGCTTTACAAATTTAGTGTGCTTCTTTGAACTGAGTTTTGAACTTACGACAATATTTTTATCTCTCTGTTAATGCAAAATGTATGAAAATTACGAAAAATATGATATGTTAAAGTGTTATTGGGAATCACATGGAGATGCACAGGCTGCCAGCAATCTTCACTTTGACCGATACCCTGAAAGGAGACAACTGTTTCGGGATATGTTCACTAGATTGCAGCAAAACCTAGTTAATTACGGTTCTTTTTCAAAACCAAGGACAAGAGTTTACGAAGCCAGGAATAGAGATAGAGAGTTAGAAGAAATAACAGTTTTGAGGGAAATACAAAATCAACCCAATATTTCACTACGCAAAATGCAGTTGAATACAGGTATTACAAAGACTACAGCAATGCGAATTCTAAGAAAAAATAAATTCAAACCGTATAGAGTAAGAAAAGTTCACAAGTTACTACCAAATGATCTACAATTCCGGCTCGAATTCTGCCAATGGTATTTAGGAAAATGTGCTGAAAACTTAAACTTTGGACAGAATATCATATGGACTGATGAAGCATGCGTTAGCAGCGCTGGTATTTTTAATAGATACAATTCCTACAATTGAACTTTTGGAGGAAGGCTTATCGGTCCCCATATCTATGAGGGTAACCTTACAGCAGCCGGATATGTGGAAATATTGCGGGAACTTGTCGAACCTATAATGGATGATTTGCCATTACAACAAATTGGACACGTATCCTTCCAACAAGACAGGGCATCGTGTCATAACGTACACATTATAACGACGTATTTGAACGAAATATTTGGGGACAATAATTGGCTTGGCAACCGGGGTCCTGTTCAATGGGCGGCAAGATCCCCCGATCTTACGCCTCCAGATTTTTACCTCTGGGGAAGAATAAAAGACCTCACATATAAACGCCATCCTGATTCCCGAGAAGCGTTGGAAGCAGCAGTGCGACATGCCTTCCGTTCAATACCTGCGGTAGAATTAATTAATGCTGTCAATAATGTTAGGAAGCGAAGTCAATTATGTTTCGATTAAAATGGTGCTCAATTTGAACACATGTTGTAAATAGTTTAAAAATGTAATACTTTTGTTCTTGTTATTCTGTTTTTTAATTAAATTAATGAGTTATTATAAAATAGGCACTAATTATTGTTTCCAACAGCAGTTATGTAGAGCTATTTTGTTTCGTATTCAGGCATGTCAACCCAGATTTTGATTATTCATCTAAAATAAGTCGAAGACAGCCACAAAATGAATGTATTGAAAGAGAAGTAGCAACTATTATATATACAAACACGAATTTGTAAAAATATACAGAATGGTCCATAAGAAAAAATAAAAGTTTATGTCATAACTTCAAAACCATATTTTTCAATAAAAAACAAGGAATACCATTAGATTCCTTTCAAAAAAGTGTCTCAAGAATGTTTTCACAGAAGCCAGAAATATTCATAAATAAACAAGTTACGGGGGTGTGTCAGAAATGCACAAAATTGAAAAACACCTTGTATCTTTTGAACAAGTCAAGATATCAGAGTGCGTTTTTCGGCATTCACCGACCTTGTAACATGTAGGCTAGTTTTCCTCTAACTTCTCTAGAAATTGGTGTTTCCTATCAAAAGTGTCCAATTTGGACCAATCTGTACAATAAAGGTAATTTATTATTATTATCATTAATCATTATCATTAATTAAACTAGTGAAAATCGAACTTTTGATAGTTATCTTATTCAAGGCTTTCATTATCCATTCATTGAAACATCTTGGAAGGAAATTAGCCATGATTGATGAAATCCAAAATTTCTGTTTTAGCTATTTAGTTTATAATCATCCATTTCAGTAACAGGTCTGGTATTTTATAATGAATTCTACAAATTATTTAAACCAAATTCTCGATCAATAAAAATGTTTGTATAAATGTTTCGTTCAGATTTGTCAGTTGGGGTGAAAAAGTTAGACCTTTTTAAAGTATTGTTAAGAAAATTAGGTAGATTCCCCTTGTTAAGTACTTTATCAAATTGAAGTATTCTATTTGAAAAGTCCACATTCCTAGTTTATTGATATCTAAATTTTGCAATGAATCAATTAGTTTTTTTTATACGCAAATGGTTACACCTTAGTAGCCTATGTGTTTCAATTAGATCCAATAATTGCATGGAGATTCGAGCGGGATTTTCCCATATAATATTGGACTGAAAAACTTACTGTATGAGTAAAAGATGTTACAGGCGCCTGAAATCAACCTGCTCAGGTAGGTGTTTATTGTTTGTGGATATTCCCTGCAAACACATAATTATAGATATTGTACGCCTGTCAAAACGTAGGATTAGCATTGTGCTACTGTATAGTTGAACTGTGAAATGTAGGTTGGATAGAAGAATTCAGTGCACATTCTGTCTATTATTTAGTGGTATTTTTATTTACAGCAGATTATTGTTAGCTATTGTATCAGACACTACAGGTTTTTGACTATTGCTTTGTACAATATTGGTTCACTCTTTATTTGAACTATTTATGACACTTATGGCTTAATCTTTGCAGTGTGCTATATTCAACGTTTGGGTAAGCTCTTTAAATAAAATCCTGAGAATGCCGTACACAGGTACATTTAGTTTTGTTGTGGATTTGTATAAGAACTTTTGTTTTCGATCTTTCACAATTTGTCCTTACCTTCTATTAAATATTCAGTTTGAGGAATGTTGCACTGAGTACAATAATTTTCAACATACTGGGTGGGTATAACAAAATATCACCTCCGTCAGGTGGAAGGTATAGCGGATTAAACGTTGCACAATTTTCAGAACCAAAACAATGAAAAGATAGACCAAATAGATCATTATCTTTCAATACCCCCATTATGACTTCAATAGCTCATGGTTGACGAATGCATGTATCAGATGATCTCGTAAAAGCTTGTCGGTTCAGGCACTGGATGTGAATTAAATTTCAAGTAAGGAGGATGAAGAATCAATATAAACTTTGTAACATTTTGGGACGTTAATGAATTTATTTACCCAAATTTCTCAGTTACTGATTCATGAGAGTGAACTTTCTGATATTACTTGGACATTTAGAAATGATGATTGAGTTTCATAACTCTTATTTTAGTAAACTATCAACTGATTATTCTCTTTCAGATTTCAATATTGTAATTTTATAAATTGTTAAACAAATTTCCTGTAATTCAAATGGATTATTGAAATTATAAAAAGGAAGAGAATAAATATTGAATTCCTTTTTATAACTTTCAATATACATTTTGAGTAGATAAAAAATAAGTTGTTGTATTCAGTTTTTTGTTCCTCGAACTTGAGGCCAATATACTGCTCGCTTTGTTTATTTTTTAGAGTTTAAACGATCGAGACATTTCCTTCCTTTTTCTCGTGACGGGTATCAGAAGGAATTCCTGGTAGAAAGCTTAGATTCAACTCCATGACGCTCAACCAAGTTTCAAGGACGGTAACATGTTTTAGTTGGAATAACCAAATTTTCATGGTCAGCTGTTTGTGATCTCTGTTCAAGATTATTGTTTTCAACTAGACATTCATTTCTTTGACTCAAACTTTTGATTAAAAATTTATTTTTCCTTCATAAAATTAAACCTATAATTTTATTTTGATTCAATCAAATTATCAACTCTAATTTGTTTCACTACTGAATTAAGTTTCTTTGTAAATCAAGATAGTTTTGTTCTCAATTATAATTCCCTAAAGGAATAAAACTAAATTGTTTAGTTGTCTTTATTTGTCTCGTTATGCTGAAAATTCTTGATTGAGGACTCTTTCGTATCTTTTTGTAAAGCGGTTGGCGCTCAGAATAGAGCAGTCCTATTTAATCAAGAATGGAAGGATACATTTCATTATGAGCCCTGAGGTTGATTATTACCCTGAGCTAGTTGGAGATATTGGAGATAAAAAAGGTTTCTTCAAAACCTTACAACTTTGAATCGTGTTTTGTTTCTTCCAGAAATATTGTTCTTCAAATGTTCTCGAAAGTTGTCAGCTGATTCAACAAATTTATTGACTATTATTATCATGTCCTTAGTAGTCCTGTTTTCCAGAACCAAATACGATCGAGAGCATTATTGATACTCTCCAATCAATTGAGTGAGTTCTCTTATTAACATAAATAGCATAAGCGTAATGTCTCAAATATAGGTGCCAGCAGACTTTTTCGTAGGTTGATGTACCAAAACAAAATAAGTTAAACTATACAAGTAGGTATAGGGTGACATAGAAAAAAGTACCGTGCATAGTGTCAGGCAATAGATGACACTAAAATAAGGAAAAAAGTTCCCATTAACATATATGCTCAGACGCTTAGTTTTTGAGATACAGGGGGTGTTGAAGTTGAAACAAAAATTTCGTTTTTTGCAAATATCTCCGGAACCGTTCATCGTACAGAAAACATATTCTGCGAACATCTTCTACTCATAGCAAGCTATGTTCTGTGCGATGAAAGTTTTTTTTTTAGTCATAATTGGTGGAGATTTTGAAGGGGTAGTGCATATTTTTCTCTACAACTTCTACGCCACTGAAAGAAATACGGTTTTGAGACAACCATTTGAACTGCCAATGTTTTCTACACAAAAAAGATACTCTTAGTTATAAGCTTTAAAGTGGACCGTTTCCGAGAAAAATCAACTTTTATGTTGAAAAACATGTTCAATTTTTTGGTTTTGTTACTTGTTCTAAGGTTTGAATGAATTTTGTTTAATTAGTAAGAATTTACCATGTTTTTCAACATAAAAGTTGATTTTTCTCGAAAACGGTCAACTTTAGAGCTTATGACCAAGAGCATTTTTTTTGTGTAGAAAATATTGGCGGTTCAAATAGTTGTCTAAAAATCGTTCTTTTTTCAGTGGCGTAGAAGTTGGGGAGAAAAACACCCACTACCCCTTCAAAATCTGCACCAAATATGACTAAAAAAAAATTTTTTTAATCGCACGGAACATAGCTTATTATGAGTAAAAAATGTTTGCAAAAGCTGCTTTCTGTACGATAAACGGTTCCGGAGATATTTGTAAGCGTCTGAGCATATATGTTAATGAGAACTTCTTCTCTTATTTCCGTGTCATCTATCGCCTGGCACTATGCACGGTACTTTTTTCTATGTCTCCCGTATAAATAAATATCAACTTTTATTGCACATTATTTATAAAATCCGACAAAAATCAAAATTCCAATAAAAAAATAATAAGACAATAGCAAAATTCAATATTATAAATTTATTACAAATGAACACTACACTGAATTATTGTGAGGAAATTCTCAAATAAACTTTTATTATAAAAGAAAACAGGACATGTCACCCGGTGGTTTCTTCAGGTGATCAAATGGTTCCTAAACTTACAAAGGTGTTACAGTTATATATACACGAAGAGATAATGTCCAAGGGAGCTGACATGATGATTGGGAATGCATAATATTTGAGGCTAACTTGATGATAACAAGAATACACGTTGTTACAGGGATTAAAATCTAATAGTCAGTTTGCGTTTGAGTTTGAGATTAAGAAACGGAAAATATGAAAAATGTACCTGATTATTATGTAAAAGATTACTGTCGTTATATTTATTATTTTCTGAGTTATCTTAAATCAACCCCGGTATTTACCACATGTCATATTTCCAAATTCTGATTAAATTGATCTCTAATGTATGTGTGGCATAATGAGAGTCAAGTTTGTTATTTCTATAACTCCGTCAGATACCACTACCAAAGACAGCTCTGAATGAGAACAAGCGAAGAAAAAGTACTCCAGGAAAGTACGGAATGTTAAATACGACGCCTGAAATTAAATTATTGAAGCTCAAATTAGTTACATAAAGGCCTTTGGAAGTTTACTTAAGTTTTTGACCATGTATATCAAAAGAGAAATGACACAACATGTGTGAAATTGCAAGATAAGTTTTGAAAATGGTTGGCAAACTTATAGACTCATTGATGGAAGTAGGTTAAGGGAAAATTATAATCGGCTGCGACTGAAATTGAAATTTTCTTTTAAAAACAATGTAAAGCTGAGGTTCCAGAAACAATATTTGGACAATAAGAAATATTATATGAAACTGCAGATACAATCAGTAATGAAAAATCTACAAGTAACAGAAAAAAAAGAAGAATTAAAATTGTGATTCCAGAATATAAAAATTAAAAATTGCGGCGGAAGAGACACAACGATATCTAAAAAGATCAAAAGGAAGCAACAAAAGTATACTTTTAAGGAATTTACTGAACAGAAGGAAATATAAGTAATTATGAGTGAACCAAAGACAAGAAATGAAGCACTCCAAAAACACATGAAAAATAAATTGGCTGATGCTATGGACGAAAAAATATTGGCAATGAAACTAAATTTGTCTGACTTATCACTAGAAGAAACAGCAACTTGAAGTAAGTGGATTTTTAAGATGAAAATTGATAATCAGGAAAATGTAAACCGATACAAGACCAGGATAGTTGCTCAAGGGTTCTCCCAGAAGTTGGTGGGAAAGAGAAAATTACTATTCACCTTTCCTAAATGCTTCATTGGATGAAGATACTTACGTAAACCAACCACAAGGGTATGCCGAAGAAGGAAATAAGCACTTGGTATGCAAATAAGATAAATTTACACATGGATTAGAACAACCTGCTGGAATGCGGAGTTACACAATCAATAGATTCCTCATTAATATGGAATTCAGAAGGGGTGATCATGATCAATGCCTCTAAGTAAAAGATATTAAAGAGAAATTCATATATCAGTTTGATGTATTTCAAGATAAAATAAAAAGAGTATGTGACCTAGTACTTGGATAATTCAAGACTGAGGGTTTTATTAATTCTCACTCTTTGTTTTCGGTTCTCTAGGTATGGTTTGAATAGATCATTGCAAATGCCTCTTAAACCAATAATGTCTAGTTCACTTAATAACATTGAGTGGCTCATTATCAAAGGCCTTGGCAAGGTCAAAGAAAATTTCGGCACACTGCTTACTATTATTAAAAGATGTGTAGATTTTCTCTGTTGGGAATAAATAGCATTTTCGGTGGTTTTGTTTCCTCTAAACGCATATAGGGATTGTGATATTAATGTTTTACTCGCTAGACAATTTATGAGTAAACTTAGATACAACACATATTTTGTCAATTCGAATAAACTTTCCATGCAATGTCATAATATAATATAGTTTGCTGTCTTCACACATGTTTATTTGTTTCTAATCATTGCAATATATTTTCGGTTCTCACGGGTAAGGGTAGTCAATGTTTCATGGATCACAGTCAATATTTCCATTTGTTCAGGATCCTAGTTCAGTGAGATAAATTGATCTGTAGAGGAAGGGAAATAATAATGCGTTGGTTTTTGCAATCTCATGTTATTTTTTGTTACTAGACAAGCTTATCAATAACAGTATGATTTCGAAATTTGTACATAATTATTATTAAAATATATGTCATATTTTCACTTACCTCCTATACGTACAAATTACTTCCCATCGGTTGTTTTTTATTTCTTTTCCTCGGAAATGTCTATTTCTATCCATATGAATCGATCTAGCCTATTTTTGAGGTGAAGTCTGCAATGAAAATTGCGCCGTTCCTGTTGGTCGATTTTGCAAATCGCTTCAATGTGGCAAAAATAGGAGCTGTATTGTTGAGGTGCGGTAGCCCATTGCAAATGGTACATTTGAGAAATAATAATGCGTTGGTTTTTGCAATCTCATGTTATTCTTTGTTACTAGATAATTCTGTGAGCTTATCAATAACAGTATGATTTCGAAATTTGTACATAATTCTGCGAATGAGATTTTAAGATTGGTTTCCAGCGGTCATCAAATTTACTCAAATTTGAATGTTATAAGGAAAACAGAAATGAACGAAGCGTGTGAGATCTATTTTATAATATTATTATTCCTGTTTGTTACGGACTAGGCGTAGACATTTCATTAGTCGAATTAATAGAATAAACATACGAGGATCACCCCCTTGACACATCAAACATGAATCCCATTCATTCGGTGGGTCGAGGCCCCTTGGACCATAGTGTACTAGCCTGTAGTGAGTGTTGTTCTGAGTCCGTCATTGTAGGGTCTCGTAGTCGTTATCATGCGGACTGTCATGCCAAAACACGGACCTAGAATGTTATCAGAGATCTCTTTCAAATCTTGGTGAATGCATAAGGGCGGCCGTGATGTTATCGCCGTCGCCGTTTGCTGCAGGCACGGCAGCTGTGAGTACGATCCGTCCATGTTCGGGTGTCCTGTCTTAAATGCTTGTCTGCTACGGCCTCCGCCACTAACCACCACAATATATATACCAAGTATCGTTGAGATTATCAATATTATTCACACATACAGTCGTATGAAAATTCTTCAAGACGGCCGTTGAACTTGGAGACTTTAACAACAACCCTGTCGTCACATGATTGTCAAATGAAGCAGCTAATCAACTATGCTATGAATCCACAGTAATATCAAGTGGCTTGTTATCATTATATGGCATATTTTCACTTTCCTCCTATACGTACTTCCCATCGGTCTTTTTTCATTTCTTTTTCTATAAATTGACAATTTTTAGCTTTATGAATCCATCTAGCCTATTTTTGAGCGGCAATTGCGCCGTTCCTATTGATCGTGCTGATTTGAAATTTTACCTATCGCTTCAATGTGCCAAAAATAGGAACTGTCTTGTTTGAGGTGCGGTAGCCCATTGCAAATGGTACTTTTGAGATTCATCTTCAGTTTTTCAAACGGAACTAGTGTTTTATTGAATCATTATGACAACATTGATATTCTGGTTATAAATAGTTTCCTAAAATTGCTGGGAAATAAAACTACCATTTATTGTAGAGGTCAAAATAAGTCGATTGAACCCAATTTATAGAGTAAAAAAAGTACCGTTTGTCCGTGAGGAGAGTTTAAAGTTTACTTAAAAAATCACGTTTTTGTGCGCTACTCACAAATGCGTGGAAAATATTAGATAGAATTTTGCAAAAGTGCATTGTAGAAAGTTACACCCCTACTTTCAGTAATCGAAGAAATTCAAAGGAATATATATTTTTTCTAATTTTATCAGAGGTGATAATATGGTTTTAAGGTTTTTTCAACAGAAAGTTTTATTTATTATCTTCATTTTTTATGTTTCTGTATTCCATATAATTCAGAAGGAAAAAAATGTTATCTCAAACATTGATAACTGATATTCTTAGAACAAGTTTAATAAAATTGTAGTACAAAACTTAGTGAACACAAAGACAAAACTTTTTTATAGCAGGTGTTCAATGTGACCTCCACCTTCATTAATGCAAAGATCAATTCGACGTAAAAACTTGAAATGCAACCTCCCTAACACAACGTCGTTTTCTCCTATTGCATTTACAGCATTTTGAATTCTGTTCCACAGTTGTTCGGAATTATCAATTTTAACCTTGTATACTTGTGTTTTCAACGCTCCCCAGGTGGAGAAGTCGTAAGGATTCAAGTCTGGAGACCGCGGAGGCCACTAAATAAGGGCTTCTTCACCTCTACCATTCCATCTACCAGCAAATTGTTGATCAAGATATTCTCTTCCGGCACGTGCAAAATGAGGTGGTGCACCGTCGTACATGAACAACACGTTTCGACGCAAATTAAGGGGCAAGTGTTCTGATGATTCTGGAGAAATTTCTTGAAGGAAACTAAGGTAACTAGCGCCATCCAGACGATCAGGCAATCCCAACGGTCCAACCATAAAATTGCCAATATTTCAGATCCAGACATTAAATTTAAATTCTCGTTGATAATGTCTACCTTCAATAGCATGTTTCATCTGCATAAAAATGCTCATTGTGTAGGTTCGTCATGCCACGACGTGTAAAACAAGACTCATCAGTAAACAAGATATTAGTGAAATCTGTTGTCGACTACTCTGCGCTCCCGAATAATTTGTGCAAAATTCAAACATGATCCTTGGTCAAGTGGCAATAATTCTAACACTGTCCTGTATGTGGAATGGACGAATCAAAAGATCTCTCAAAATTCGACTAACAATGTTTTTTGGAATCCCAATCTCTCGTTGCAATGTTCTGGTACTAGTCTTAGGAATGTTATCAATCATTTGAAGGACAGCATCTTCCGCAATGGGTGATCGGGCTTGTCGAGATCTTTCAGCGTTGATTCTGACTGGCTTCTACCTCTCTGCTTCTTGAATACGTCTTTCAATTCAGGCAAAAGTTTTGTGATTTGAAATTCTCCGGTTACCTTGACAGAATCCAAGAACTAAAAGCGTATCGATCTGCTCATCAAAAGGGAAATCCATATTCCATAGCTGCCAACTATAATCAACAATAACAGCAATAGTAATTAAGTAATACCACTAATTGTGGAAAAAACAATACACACGCAACTAAAAGTGAACAAATTATTGAAACATCTACTGTCAACGATAAACTGGGACACTTATGAATTTGCTTCTTGTCAAAATCATGACTCTGTCCACGGCCAACTAAATTTTGTACTACAATTTTAATAAACTTGTTCTAAGAATCAGTCATCAGTGTTTGAGAAAACATTTTTTTTCCTTCTAAACTATGCAAAATACAGAATTTTTACACGATATAAAAAATGAAGATAATGAATGTGCCTTTCTGTTGGAAAAATTTTAGAACCATATTACTACCTTTAATAAAATTATAGAAAAATATCAGAGGGGTGAGAGAGGTTTTATCCTACTACAGTTTTCTCTGAATTTCTTTGGTTACTGAAAGTAGGGTAACTTTCTATAATGCCTTTTTGCAAAATTTCACGTAATTTGTTCCACGCATTTGTGAATAGCGCACGAAAATGTGATTTTTTAAGTGAACTTTGAACTTTCCCCACGGACAAACGGTACATTTTGTTGCAATATAAATTAGATTCAGTAGAATTATTTTGACCTGTACAATAAGTGGTAGTTCTATTTCCCAGCAATTTTGGGACACTCAGTATATTTCACACGCATACATTTAACTCGTAAAAGTGTCCGAAATTCTTATTTTAAGATTCGAATGACGTCACCTAGCTACAATGAATTAATTACTCTGTGATATCATAGATCTAGTCTAGAACTAAGTTACTCTCAAGCAGTTTTTGCAATGGACCTCACATGATCGTCCTATGAGAGAGTGGTGCGGTGGTACCGAGCATGACTATTCAAGACTTCACAGGAATATTTTCACCTGACATCATCATAGGGATTGTGGGATCCGCCTTCCTGGAGAATATCCCAGCTTGAGATTTGGTTGCAACAAATTCTACTAGATTATCAGATCCCTTTTAAAATTATTGCCAGATCTTCATTTATTGCATCGACTTCATTAGGTAATATACGGACTCTGGAGAAGAAAGCGGTGTGAAGTGTTCCACCTTTCGCAAAGCTGTGAACGAGATAGAAGATTACTCCAAGCAAAGTCGGAACCAAGACAGATCCCTGTGGAATATCGAGGTTGATAGCCATTGTATCGAAGAAGACTCTGTCAAACATCATATCTATCTGAGGAAAAATTCAATTGTAATCGAAAAACTTGGAGCCACTCTCGCTCAAATACTTCAAAGATATACAATGTTAGAATTAGTAATTTCTCATGTCT
Source organism: Endomychus coccineus (assembly GCA_958510875.1). Taxonomy (NCBI): domain Eukaryota; kingdom Metazoa; phylum Arthropoda; class Insecta; order Coleoptera; family Endomychidae; genus Endomychus; species Endomychus coccineus. The sequence continues at coordinate 130,551,544 of OY294069.1, read as the reverse complement.
TTCAATGTTCACCTGGCCTACTATTACGGTGTTATATAGCAGGTAGGTAGGTTATATAGTCGATTGAACTCTCTACATGTTGGATGATCTCGATATTGATTGCTTTCTCGATTACTTTAGCGTTTAGAGATCACATATACTTGTGTAAGGAGCCTACAGTTATTAGGAAGGGCCTTTTTTGGAATGAATTCGTCTCTAACTGTCTTCCAGTTAGAAGGAAACAAGCAAAGTTAGTATGAAGGGGTAAACATTCTGCAAAGAACTGGTGTTATCTAGAACCCAAATCTTGGGAACTATGGGTGGAATTCCGTCTGGCCTCATAACCTTTCCGGAATTGAAAGCAATGAGAATGTTCCACATTGTGACAATTTCAGGCATATGGTTATTTATGGTAGCGATATCAGGAGGGTCCTTCCCTTGTAAATCCAAAGTGGAAATTGTTGCAAAAATTTTGGCTTTTTCTTCTGGGGTGTTGTAGGAATGAGCTAGGATATAAATTTCTTCCAATTGGACATTCGATAAGCTCTGATCTTATCTTGGCAGTATAAGCCTCTTCTGATTAGACTAATGATTCATTATAGATATTTCTGGTTTCAACATATCATGTCGTGGTCTCCAGATATGGGTACTCGCACCAATGACTGTATACTGTTTGTTTTGAAGCGATTGCCACATAACTTTATCGCTCGATAGTTTGCTAGATGATGGTGATTTGTTAGTGCATAATGATGTCCGAAATCATTTCGACACATTGCGTAGAGGCTTCAGATTCAAAACGTAGTCATTACCAAAGAAACTCATAGCCCTGTCGAATGTGGTCAAACTTCACAATAATACGATTTCGGCAATCCTTCAAGATAGGCGTTTGTTTCAGCGATGACCTTATCGTTGGAGCCACATCTCTTTCCGCCGAGCCATTTTTTCAAGTTTGGAAATAAATAAAAATCGCAGGGGGCCAAATCTGGAGAATGTGGTAGATAGCGAACCAATTCGTATAGAGTAATCCATATAATTTTGCTATTGCGACTACGGATCTGTTCTCCGGTACGTTGTACTGTTGGAAGAGCACTTTTTTCTTTGCCAAATGCGGCCGCTTTCACTTCAAATCGGCGTCGAATCGATCCAACAGCTCTGCATAATATGCGCCGGTGGATATGGACGATACTGTCTGCGTCCCAAAAAACTGTCGCCTGACTTTGTTGGCTGATAAACACACTTCAGCCTTTTTTGGCTTCGATTCGCCACTACAAGTCCACTGTGTCGACTGTTCTTTGGTCGCTGGTGTGTTGTGATGAATCTATGTTCAGTTGAGATGCCCATAGCCTCCCTCAGTTACCTCGTGCATTTTAGTTCGCCGATCGTCCAACACATGCCATGGCTTTTATCGACGATTTCTAGCGTTGTAACTTCAATTGAATGACCAGAACGAAAATCTATGTCACTTGTGAATTAATCCAATCGATGGTGAAGAGTCCCCATTATGTTCAACAAGCGATGATTTGGTTTGCGTAATGTTTTTTCCACGCAAGGAATGATTTTTATCAAGACGCGAAATCCACTTTTCTTCATGTTTACAAAAATCTTCAAGGTTGCTTGCGTTCGATGGGTGTCAAAACCGAACTGAATGACGTATCAGTTTGAAAATTTTAATGCGTTCTAGTTAAAGATGGTAGGTACATCACTGAAGGGCGGAATATATGCACCTCAATTCAGTTAAAATATGCGCATATACATGCATAGTTTTTCTTTGAAATATGCAACAATATGCATTTATTTGTCAAAATATGCAATTACATGCCTTGAATATAACATGGAAAAATGGAAATAAAGAAACGCCGACTCTTACAAAAATTATTTATTTTAAGTAAAATTAAAAAAAAATACAATAGGTAAAATTTTTAACCTGAAATAGTATAAAATACATTTATAACGATATATTTTTCAATAAAAGTGTTTGCCTTCTGTCTGTAAAAATATGTTTGTACAAAGAAAAAGATCTTTCAACATCCACCGATATGATCTGGCAATATTTTAATTTGGGTAGTAAGTTATAAGGCGAAGGTATTACTTCGTTGGATGGTTTAGTATTAAAAATATTTTTGACTTCCATTATATACTTAAAGCCTTCATTCTTTCCCACAATAACTTCGAGTTTACTTCTTACTTGATTTCCTACATCACCGGGAACTTTTTTGAATTTGTCGGAAAAAGTTTCAACAATATTAATTGATTCTCTTAAACTCATATTCCTACTTTCTAACGAAGTTATTACATCTGGTATAAAACTAAAATTAACCTCAATAAAAACAAGTTCCTTAGCTAAATTTACATTTTTGAATACTGCTTGACTTTGCACTACACACTGTGAATTGTCTTCAAAAATACTAAGAACTTCTCTACTGGAACTGGATTTGGTAAAAAAAAATTTGATAGAGACTGCTGAATGAATCGAGTTACGGTCACATTATTTGTTTTGTCTAACTGTTTAGAAGATATTAAATATGGGTTCCCTGGTTCATTTTCTTGAAGCCCTCCAATAATGAGATGTGCGATATATCGACCACATGAGTCTGGGCTTTCATCAACAATAATATAAAAATGTTCATCGCCCAGTGAAACTTTAATTTCTTCCATTACGGTTTCGTATACTGTTTGCACATACTTCTTTCTAAGTGTGGATTCGTCAGGGATGTTTTGATTACAATATTTTTGCAAAAAATCTCTGAATTGTGTATTTTGCAGTTTCTTCAAAGGTATATTTGCTGCGACTGAAGCTTTGCATAAGCCTTGATGAAACACCTCCTTTTCACTCTTTGGTTTGACATTTTGAAATGCGGTTTGCACACACTGCTGAACAGGCACAGATTTATTTTTCTGCAACTTAGCTTTATGCATAGCTGTTTTCAAGTGTTGATCAATTTGGAACTTCTTTTCGCAACTAATGATTTTGGCACAAACTTTGCAAAACACTTTATCCCTACTAAACTCCAACTCAGGAAAATGTTTAATCCACGAAGCGGCTTTCGGCATTTTAGGCGTTTGAAATAAATATTTTCGAAATCACTCTTTTCACACTGGAATCTATCGACAAACTAAACTTGAACCGAAGAAGTTTCTGTTCGGTGACAATACTTCCTACCACCGAACACGATTTGGCCAGCGAAATAGACAACATTAGGGGTGGAGCTTCAAGTGAACCTTCTTGTCTTGCTTCTGTTCGGTGAATTAGGCAAGCTGATTACTTGGAAATTCCTAAACATCCAATAAATGCCGGCAATAAACCACATAATAATAAAATGGGTCCATAAACCATATAATAATAAAAGCAATTATCTGCAAAGGTCGCACTTAATCTTTTGATAAAACGATAAACATAAAAATATGCACACAAATTTTATTTTTGCCGAAATATGCAATTTTTTATGAAATTCGTAAAAATATGCAAAATATGCAAATATATGCACTTTGCATATATTCCGCCCTTTATACATCACAAATGTCACATATGATTTTCGATTTTGGCGCCATCTGTTTTATTTTTCAGGGCTTTTTACTACAAGCACCGATTAGTAGTATTATTTCCATTACAGGTCAACATTAATGGTTTGCACAACAACTTCGTTCCTACGAATCGTTTTGCTGCTGTTAGGTAAACTTAAGAATTGCTATAGCCAATACCCTTTCTCAGTTCGAGCACTAATTCAATGCCCACTGTATCCTGCTTCCCTCCGAAGAAAATTAAAAATCAAAGAAGTCTCACGATATTAAAATAATGAAATACGTCGGCTGGTAGTAACAACGAAGGAGAATAATAATTAAGTTATGCATTCTAAAATACATTCTCTGAAAAATGTCTGTTCAGCGGTAGTGTTTTGCCCCTTAGCTCAAGAATAATGAACATAAGCAGGCCTATTGTATGAACAAATTTGTGGCATTGTAAGCTGAGTAGAAATGACATAAAAGGACACTACTGCAGTCACAGAAGCCCGTGTGTATATTGAGGCCGGGTGTACAGTACTACCAACCTTATCAGAATATCGCAATGTTATCTCACAGATGCATCTCTTTATCCCTAGTTAAAATCTGGATGGAGATGTCAAACACATGAATATCGGTTTTAACCAGCAGCACGTTTGAGAACATACTGTGAATAAAATATTGAGAGCATTCAACCTTTCAAACATGAAAGAAACTACATTATCTTATATTAATTTGGTAATGTTATAGAAATAGTTCATGATATTTGCAAAATACTAGCTATTATATTATTGTATTTACAAATAATAATATAAAAAACATCAGATTCCCTCACTCTTCCATAAGGATGTTGCCGTTATGATATTGAAATTATATTCAAGTTTACCGGATCCTTAAAGCAAGGACCGTGCGAATGATTATGCGAATATTATGTCGAATGAAAACCACATTGATTGTGGCATGATAATGAGTATTTTATATGAAGGTTATACAGGACGTTCAAGATATCTATCATGGGGATATCGGAAACGTTAGATTACAGTCAGATAATAGATACACTTTGGTTAAATGGGAGAAAAAATGCGTAACTAAAGGACAAGTATAAAAATGCCAATACTACCTTTGATTATCAAATAATTATAGAAAACCCGAATTTTTTGATTTCCTATTTTACTATTGTTAATTAGAGGTGGAACAAAATGAAAAAACATCTTTGGAGCATCTATTTATACGCTTTTTTTGTGTTAGTGTCAAGTTTATTATCCGATGTTCCGTTTTCGAACAATAATCATCAATTTTTTTAAATACGGTTCTGCTTTTAGCAATACAAATTTTTGAGATATTTTTCATTATACGCTCATTACCACATTTCTTCAATCAGCTTCTGTAATCATCAAGATTTTTTGAGAAATACGAGAATGTATCAAAGAAAAATTAGTGAAATTGGGCAATCTGATGCTTAAGGAGAATCAAAAGTTGGACAATAATTGTTGAAACAAAAACAAAAATTTAACGAACTATAAATTATCTTGTATAGTACATTTGACCGGGCAGCTAATCATGAAAATTCTTTGCACCTGGATGGCAGTACGACATGATGCCGACGTTTCAACAACCATTTTAGGTGACATTTTCAGGGCAGGTTCGAAGTTTGAACTGAAACTGATTCTTCTGGTTTGCCTAGATTGAGTGTAGGATGAAAAACTCCTTAAACTTTGTATCAAAAAGAAGAGAGTCATATTATAAAAAACTTGATGATGGAGAAAGCTTATGAAAAGTTGCTCCAAAGAAACTTTTTATTTTATTCCTTCTCTGACGGTAACACTAGGGTAACACTAGAAAAAATAGGAGATCAAGAAATTTCTTGAAAACCAAACACGATATTGTAAATTTTATAATTTACCCATTTCAACCAAAACTATTACCGTTTCCGATATCTCGATGATATACATTCTTATCTTGGCATCTTGTATATAACTATCGTTTCATAATTTTGGTTTAAAATGTATGAATCGTATATGTTGGAACAAATAATACAAAAGCTGTTGGTCATAATTATATGGCGAGTCGATTTGCGAGGAACAGGGAAATATAAATAGTTTGATAAAAATATTTGGATAAGTTTGTATGATGTGGGATTAGTTGAATCATTCTCTAATTGTAGATTAATTCATGTTTCAAAGAGGGTCATATGCTATTTCAAAATGAGACTGACAAAAACTTGTAATAATCTATAACCATATTTTGAAATTTATCAATTTCAAATGACAATTCTCAAACTGTGTTCTAGAACATTCTCATTTTTTTATCGGGAGCATCGACCAAATTGCTGTTAATCACAGTGTAAGAAATATTTTCTTCCGGAAAATTGGGTTCCGCCAAAATTGAAGTTCGGTGGGCAGAGCTGGAAAATTCGGAAATGGGTTGAACTTTTATTGGAGGGGATAGATTACTGATCTAACAGTCAAAAACCGCAAAAGATACTATGAAAATATAAAATCTTGGTGGTTTAAATATCAATTGATATTCTTCGAAAACCTAATAGTCCTCTTTCTCCGGATATCAAGAAATTTATGGAACGACATTTGATATTTGAGGTCACAGACACGGTGGCGGTTGGTGACCTTCTGAAATATTATTAATAAAGGGATTTCAAAAGGGGTCTGGGAACTTAATAGCAATATTTTTTGCAGCTAAGCTCCAGTACTTGGCAATATTTCTGATCTTAAATGGTGGTTTCAAATAACATAAGTCCAGACAATGCGATATACCAAGTGATGCTCTACTCAGTAAGTTGAAAAATTCATCAACATTTTCTAAGATTGTTACAAAATAATTATAGATCGCTGATTCTAAGGAGTAGGGGCGAGTGTAATTCTTGATTGGCTTCAGTGCCGAAACACTTTATTTTGCAGAGATGGACGTTTCTGTCAAAACAATTGATATCCAAAGAAGAATTCTGACATGTTAGGCTGTAGATCATTATCATGTAGGAATTCAAGCATTTCAACTGATGTTTTGTGAATTTGGTAATATTTTTTCTTCGTACACAACAATCAGTTCATTATACAATTTATCCTGTTCAAAAAAATTTATATTGCGCTCAATAATTTAATCAATAATTCATTTGAGAAAATTTTCGAATGAATTGAAAATTTTGTAAAATTTAATAAACCTAAAAATGTAGTTTTCCAAGTTTGAAAATTTAACATTTATTTGCATACTTGATTATCAAAGCTTATAGAGCTAGCTGCCTCGATAAGTAGTGAAAAAAAACGAACAACCTGTAGATCCACTTATAGAAAAGTGGTTAAAAAGCTACAGTACAGAAGATTAGAAGAAGATTGGGAAATGTATGAAAGTTGAAGGAGGTCATGTCAGCTTCTATAGGCAATAATTTAAATTCTCGATTATTGTTTGTTTTATTAAAATTTTTCAATTTAATGTAATAATTAAATTTACTTCCCTCTTTTTTTTGGTCTTTGAATGTCACTTGCTTTTCATGGTAAACTTGATTTAACTCCGCTGGCAAGATTTCTTGAATGAGGCATTTTTTTACTTTGTAGCTTCCCAACTGTGAAAAAATATGGATTCATTCCTGGGAAAAAAAATTCAGACGACGCCATCATGGACATTTTTAAAACCATTATTTTCTCTTTTTCAACTGAAAATTCTCAGATTTTTATCGGGAGCATCGACAAAATTGCTGTTTATCAAGGTGTAAGCAAGATTTCTTCCGGAAAATTGGGTTTCCTCGGAATAGAAGTTCGGTAAACCGAACTGCAAAATTCGCCCAAATGATATGGGTTGAACTTTTATCGGAAGGGATAGAAGAATTAGCAGTAAAAATCCGCAAATATCAACTGATATTCATCGCAAACATAATAGTGGGATTTCAAAAGGGGTCTGGGGGCTCAATACCAATATTTTTAGTAAGTACTTGGTGCTATTTTCAATCTTAAATTATATTTTTAAATAACATAAGTCCAGACAATGCGATATAACAGGGGATGCTCTCCTCAGTCAGTTGAATATTCGTCAAATATTTTGTAAGATTTTTAAGATTAGGCATTTTTGACTTTGTAGCTTCCGAACTGTGAAAAAAATATGAATCCATTCCTGGGGAAAAAAATCCTACGACATCATCACGGCCATTTTTGAAATTATCATTTTTTTCTCTTTTAGCTGAAAATGTACCTCAGGGCATCATATTAGCGATCCTATGTTCAGAATTTAATTATCTTTTCACATTTGCTGTAGTTGTCCTTGGGCTCCAACAGAACCATAGATGAGTATGTGTTTCTGAATTGACTATCAATCATCCTGATCAAAAATATTGAAGGAGAAATTTTTAATTTTCTGTGAGACCCCTGAAATGACACACACCTCACTAATTCATGGATGTGGACTCAGGTGTGAATTGATTGTTATTATTGACAATACACCGAGAAGCATAGAATCGACTGGTATGTAGTCGTTAATTATTGGTCATCAACTGGCCCAACAATTACTATGAAGAGATAAAATCGAACGAAATGATTTACAAGGAATTAGCATACGCCACTAATAACTACATTATCTAATCTGACGGCTAACATATCATTAATTAATTACCAATTAATTAATATCATACGTATCAATCTGATTTATTGTCGTACGTATTATTAAAACGAATCGACTAGAGGGTAGCTAGGCATCCGACCCTACGCTTCTAAACTGAATTGAATTAATTTTATAACTGCATATTTTAAAAACTTTGCGCTTCTCCCGAAAAAGGAATTTTAATATTTACTGATGAAACTTTTAATATTGAGGATTAGTACTCTTCCAAATTATTTTAAATTGAGAAACTTTCTCGCTGTAACTCGGATAAAGTATATTCTACATCAGAAACTCTAATTTGGTGCATTTTCTCTCACATTGGAACAATATTTACATCCATCTTTGTCCCAACAACTTCACGAGAAAATAGATATTACTATGTGTGTCAGATAGTTATTATTTTGCTATTGAAGTAGACTTGGATCAATTTCAATTAGATTTTGTCATATAGCATGTCAAGTGGAATGAAAAATTTTATAGACCAAATAGATAGATCGATAGATAGACGTTATTGCAATTACCATATACCATGATTTACAAAACAATTTATACCTAAAGTAACCCTAACACTAAACTAAAATATAATATAAATAGAATAGGTGATAGATAGATATAAAGTGGTGGTGGACACATTAGGAATTTATATGAAGGGACATACATTCTTATGTGAACAGAAAAACATCATATATGATAAGTTTAAACAATTGCTTTATGCTTTAGTGGCTAATAATTTGAATATAGCTATAGATGTATTGATTTGTCAAATGAACTATTAGCATATGCAGAATTATTAGCCTGGATAGGTCGAAGAAATCTTTTTGCCATAGTCATTCACTATGAATACATAACACAGAGGTGTACATTCACGGCACAGTTGAAATATTGTGGGTTTTGAAGACCTCTCTAGAAGAATCTCGACATCCCAAACCAGCAATTATTCGTAATGCTTTTTTTTGCGACACAAAACATGAATGCGATGATTTCCCCAAAATTGAACCACGTACCGTAGATTGCTGTCTACAAGGCCATAATATACAGAACGAAGTGGAGTCTAAAAGAGACAAACATGCACAGCCCAATCTATGGTTAATATTTTCAATACGCAAAACTTATGATAATTACTTTGTTTTACTATCACTGATATTTAATATAGTCGTTACTATAGTTTCAACACTAAACGTGTCATCTTCAGACGAAATAATGATAATTTGCAATCTGAGGTTAACCCAAGGAATTTAACCGATTCAACCTGTTCAAGGTAGGTATTGCCCATTCTGATAGTTATTTAAATTAAATCTGTATACTTAAGGTTTATTTGCCTGATTGACCACAATTTCGTGTGAGTACATAAAGACCTATAATTAAATTTTCTGAATCATTAAGATAACTTAGATAATTTAACATAGGATTATAAGGATGAATAAACGTAAAACATTGAATTATAAGCGGGATTCAAACCCACATTCCTGTCAGAGTAATTTCCAGTCACAGTAATATTCATACCTACATTCCTCAATTTAAATCAATTGAACTTTAGATGAATGTGAGGGAATAGTTGATCTATAACGGAGCATCGAATAGCATTGTGGTCATCAATGATCTATTATCCTTTCAGAATTTTATATTTACAAAAATGTAAGACTCTGACGGGACCAAAGTGGTGTAATTGGTAAACGGGCTTGACTAGACATCCAGGAATGTGGGTTCGAATCCCGCCTACAATCCAATTTTTTTCAATGGAGTTATTTATAAAATAAAGTCGCCTTCGCAACATTGAAGGCGTTGTTATGCCATCTCCAAACGGTATCGCCCGCATTTCGAGCAAATTATTTGGGAAAGAATATAAATAGCAGAATAACCAATGAAAAATATCACATTCTAAAAACATAATTTTCTTATGAATAAAATTCTTGTATAGACTGCTAAACAATATAATAATCACTAGATAAATGTGAAGTACATGAAACAGAAGCTTTCTTTGCTGAATTGTGCTTTTTGATGACTATCTGGAAGCACAGCTTTTTGTTTCCAGGCCAACACATAAATAATCATTATTTGTGGAGTTATAACTACTAAAACGGTCAACAGTATTTGGAATAAAGTTTTAACGTCACAAAATTCCTAACTATTTTTTCGTTGATGCAGCATTTCTTAAAGAAATTCTAAACATAAATAGTAAATTATTGTTAATGTATCAAAATTATTTAAACCAATTTTTTTCAATTTAAGGCAGAAACTCTGATCTATCATTTAATTTATCATGCACAGATTTTTATTCCTCTTACTATACGTGTAATATAGTGGAAGGGAATTATGGTAGAACCAATGTATCCGTTTTGAGCGTTATCGAATAGATCTAGATTGGATATGGAGGACTTCATATATGAATAATTTTAGAAGACATCATCATATTTCGGATTGTGGGAACAGCCTTCCTCAAAAAAATACAAACTTTAGTTTAGGTTGCATGAAACAATACTAGATTATCAGATCCCCATTTCAATTGGGAAGACTCCCATCAGATCGATGATACAGAGCAGAAACAAAGTTGGTTTCAAGATGTATCCCTGTGAAACACCAGCTATAGTAGAGTTAATAAAAGATGAAAGTCACTTCGAAGGAGTACTAATTAATTTTGAAACTTATCCGGCTGTAGCTAATCCATTGTTCCACATTCAATAAGACCTCTGAAACTATTGAACATGAAAGTAAACTTTTGGTTGTAAGAAGATTCCCAAATGCTTTTCAAATTAGAAGCAGCGAGACATCACACCATGTAGATAAAAAGTTTCAGTAAACAAACCAATGTCTTCCATTGAGAACATTTTTTTCTTTGTTTACAGAAAAATCATTTATTTCCCTATGCTTGCAATAGAGAATTTCGTACCAAAACTAATTTTAATTCAGATCCGAGAGATAACGGAGTCATGTCCAATCCTAATAGCAGAATGAAAATTATGCAAAGAGGAAGTTTATAAAGATTCCATAAAAATGATCTTGTTATCCTGGAATAACGGAATATTTCAATCAAATATCTCATGATTACGATAAATAATTATTATATGTGTAGATATGAATGTTTTTTGTTTCCTTTATTATTTCATTTGGTCATCATTTTATGTTCAAAACATGATCGGTTATTTCAGAAAAATAGTATATGAATATTTCAATATTTGTGTTCTACTTGTCTTCTGGACAGTAATAAATGGATGGATATTCATTTATGTTAGAATTGAAGTTGTTTACTAAGATCGTCCCGACAACATTTCATCAATTCATTATTGCTCAACGTATAAATTGGAAAACGCAGGCTGGCATACCTTCAAGAAAGAAAAGAAGAACATTTCTAAAGACACATATTTGGAATCGACACTTCAAGTTGTGTTGTGATATTCAGTTACAACAGGCACGCTCCTGATGTTCAACGATTGATAAGATACAACCGTAGATAGGTCAGTAGATAGATACAGGTAAAAGTTCTGGTCAACCAAAGTCTGCCAAAATATACCAATTTGTCTGTTCTTCACAATACTAGTCAGCTATTGTTGCTCTACAATTGTCTCACTTATCGCAGATATGATCTCATTCATTTTACTTTACTGGTTTTATGCATTGGAATTGTATCGTTTCAACTTTGAGTACAAATAGGGATGATGTGGGAATACGGTTTTCAGCTTAGACAGGAACGTACTCTATGAATAAGAAACAATCACCCGTATCCACTACAAATACTGTTAACATGCTGAGGAACTTTCAACGGCCAAGTAGCCAATAGCCATCATCAGAGTAAACTAAATTAGAAACCAAAAAGTGCCTGTTTAAATACTATTTATAATTAATATTGTTTATAAGGGATTACACTCAGCTGGAGACTTTTTTTTCCATATTTTGATTACAAGAGAGGGAAACCTATAATGCTCGAAGAACATCGTGTGAGCGAGCGGTGCAAAGTTGGGAGAGCAGGTATTCGAATTTTTCTCCAAGGTCCGGAAATTATAGGCAAAGAGCTCCACAACTTTGCTGTTCGATAGAAAAATGAAGTCTGGGAGAAAGAAGTCCGGCAGGTTTCGAGCTTGACAATAATTCACTAAGCAAAAAACGATATTGTCCAGATTAAGTAAAAAAGGATTTTTGTAAGTACTATTCAAAAGTTGAGATATTAAAGATTCTGCAAGCACAAGCCACTTTGAACGCACGGAGTCAGTTTCCCCCACTCCGTCGCACGCTCCGGCAGCCGCGTACGCTTCACTTTGTTACTCGATTTCTAATAATATTGATCAATAAAACATATTTTAGTATTTTTTATTGAAAATGTAGGTATTTAACGTTGACATTTCTGATCCTGAAACACACAAAAATTGCGAAATTTATGTTTATCCGTGATACCTTTCATGATGTCATAGTTTTCGAAACGTTCTAGGTAAGATAAGAACTTTTCACGCTTTGGATCGAAGTTTTCAAACGACGCTACACATGAAATAGTTGTTGAAGTATTGGAAAGTTGTTCCATTTAAAATTGGTTACCAATTTGATTCAGTAATAATTGTTATTGACTTTACAACATTGACAATAGTTTTCCAAAATGTTGAAGTTTTTGGATTTAGACTCTATCTCCTTCACTTACGAAGAAATTACATTGTATTTTTCCTTGTATTTTTTAAAAACGTTTTCCTCATTTTACTGTACAGGCTGTCCCATTTTGGGTACTTTTGCGGGGTATCTCCTTTATTTTTAAAGATAGAGAGTTGCGGTTTTCGCGACACTGTGCTACTTTTTCGTAAAACTCAAGAAGCCGTCAACAGAATTTTCATAGCCCTCCTAGTTTTTAAGATACAGGGCATTTCTGAAAATGTTGCATTTTGTGACCCCCCTCGTATCTCCGTTATCATTCAACTTATCGAAAAGGTAAAATAACATTCTAATAGTTTTTTTCCGTAGAAGTGTAGATAACTTTTGTTACATATTTACTGTTTTTGAGTTATACAGCAAACTTATGTTTTTTTAAATGGAACACCCTGTATATTTATAGACTATAAAATTTGTCTTTTTTTACCTTTTCAAAAATATATGATAGTATAAACTTTTTTTCAGAAACACGCAAATAATTGACAATTTTTAGAAATTAAATACATATTTTAATTGTAGGCCATTGATATTGTTTATGACAAGAAACAGAAATAAACATCAAATCTCTATCGCATTTAAGCTGTTTATTTTCGTTCTTTTGGTATCATTATTCAGTAGATATTTATCAATTTTTTCGAATAATGGCAGTTTACGAAAATTATGAGAAATATGATATGATGGTATGTTTTATACAGAGTAATGAAAATTCTGAAGAAGCTTCGGAATTATATTTCCAAAGGTGAGTAAGCTATTATGGCTATGAAAATCTCTATTATCATTTTAATTTTTGCTTGTTAGATATCCAGAAAGAAGGCAACCGTTTTTTGGGATATTTGCCCGTTTAAAAGCAAATTTAGTTGAGCACGGATCATTTGTTCACCCGCGCCCTAAAACATACAACAAAGAGAACAGGGAAAGAAAAGAGATAGATACTTTAGGATATATAGAAGCAACATCTTCGTCCTCATGTAGAAAAATTTAGAAGGAAATTGGCGTGCCAAAAACTAACGCTCAGAGGATCTTGAAGAAATATAAGTATCATCCATACAAATTTAATATACTACAACATTTGCATCCTGGCGATGCCGAGCGCCGGGCACTGTTTTGCCAGTGGTATTTGCAACAAATCGATGCTAACGATTTATTTGGCAGACTTGTTTTTTGGTCAGACGAATGCTTTATTTCAAGTGCTGGCATTTTCAATCGTCACAATACCAGGAACTGGCGTAGTGAAAATCTGCATTTAATGTTTGAAAGGGCACAACAAGGACGCTTTGGAGTTGAGGTTTCATGTTTTATTTTGGGTAGACATATAGTTTATAGGATTTTTGAAGGAGGTCTTACAGCACGTAGATACCTAGAAATTCTTGAGGAAGTTATTCCAGAACTGCTCGAAAACATTCCATTAGCCCAGTATAATGCTGTTCACCGACAGCAAGATGGTGCCCCAAGTCATAACTCTAGGCTCTTAAGGGCCTTTCTAAATAATAACTTTCCTCAAAGATGGATAGGTACCAACGGACCTGTTAGATGGCCTCCACGATCACCAGATCTCTCAATTTTAGATTTTTTTTTATGGGGTTATATACAAAATGAAGTATATAAAACTCGATATGACGGCATTGCAAAACTTCGAGAGGCAATTCATTTAGCTTTTCGAAATCTGCGAATGAGAACAATGGTTCTTTTGAACGCTATTCAAAGAATCTCAAAGATGTGCCAATTTTGCATTAGAGAAAATGGTGGTCAATTTGAACATCACATTTAATTTTTTTTAATAATGTTATTTTTTTGTGTTTTTGTTATATTGTCACTTTACGCCACAAAACTGTTGTTACAAACTTACTGTTAGAAAAAGATCTATGGGATTTTTTTTTAATAGATACCTATATACAAGGTATCCAATTATTTGTTAGTAATATGTAAGTTGCACTTGTTTATTATTGTTATCCATAGCCTACTATTAAAATATGTATTTAATTTTCTGAAAATTGTCAATTATTTGCGTGTTTCTGAAAAAAAGTTTATACTATCATATATTTTTGAAAAGGTAAAAAAAAGACAAATTTTATAGTCTATAAATATACAGGATGTTCCATTTAAAAAAACATAAGTTTACTTTACAACTCAAAAACAGTAAATATGTAACAAAAGTTATCTACACCACTGCATTCTACGGAAAAAAGTCTATTAGAATGTTATTTCACCTTTTCGATAAGTTGAAGGATAACGGAGATACGAGGGGGGTCACAAAATGCAACATTTTCAGAAATGCCCTGTATCTTAAAAACTAAAAGGGCTATGAAAATTCTGTTGACGGCATCTTGAGTTTTATGAAAAAGTAGCACAGTGTCGCGAAAACCGCAACTCTCTATCTTTAAAAATAAAGGAGATACCCCGCAAAAGTACCCAAAATGGGACACCCTGTACTAGGAAAACACGAATTAAAATTCGAGTCGAGAGTATTAGGAATTGCAAATGATCCTGAGAACCAAACCAAACCATCAGTATTGCCCATTCTTTACTGGGCACCCTGTATGCTACTTTTGATAGTTTTGTTCATGTAGATTGTACTAAAGAGTTAAGTTGTAATTAGTTATTACAACATTTTACCATTTCTAGGAGAACATCCCTTTTTAAATTATGATAGTTTTGTAATTGATACTCTTCATTAATGAAAATGGATGAAGCATTATATTTTCTCCAGTTTTATAGTACGATTCTTCCACTCATTGTATTCTAGACAATCATAGCTTTCAGGTCAGCATTTCATCGTCATTTAGTCCTGATCGTGTCGTATCAGTAATCAAAAGATACAATGTAGCCCCTTTCGTGACACTCTGCTCAATAGAATCGATACAATTTCATTGAAAAGTACTCCATTCTATCTGACACTGTGAATACCATTAAAACATTGTCTAGTTTCCATTGAAGGGGTGAAGAGCATTTTCCTGATTAAACACGACACTGGGACTATACAATTTTATCCTCGTTTGAAAGAACCTACAAAAGAGTTTTATTTTATGTATTCCACTTGTTATTCAAGCTGAATAGTGCAGTCTTATTCACTCAGTCGGAAAGAAAAAGAATATTACGAATAACTGTTATGATGGTGATTTAAAAGCGTTAACATACCTTGTACGGGGTACGTCAGTGAAGCGGGAAAATTTGAAAGTTATCGGACTCTGAAGTTAATGACATTGTCTGTCTGCTAATGTCACTTATTAAACATGGAATAACATACTTCAGACGAAATAGTATTTTCTTCACAATCACATACGTAATGCTTCCATTGCCAGTTTGTAAAAAGTTGGGACGGAAGCAATTCTTCACTTTTCCTTTTCAGCTAGCTGGAACTAGCTACTTCCCGGCTAGCTAAACGTCACTTCGACAATTTGAATAGTAATGAAACTACCAACATAATCAACATAACTTTATTAAGATTAAGATTTTTTTTCTAAACGCAAAAAAAAGAGTAAGATCATTTAATTTCTAAACAGTCGAAAATTGTTTAAATTAATAGTACCAACATTAAAATTTCCGTAATTAATAATTTCAAATGCTAGTTCTTGCTTCAGCTATTAAGTGGACAAATTAGATTCTTGTATTTCTGATGTTGACGTTGACAAAGGAGTTTTACAAAAGATACTCTATTATCTTGCAAATTACTATTTCGTGATAGGATAGTTGCAATTTTCGACTGGCCATCCAGAAAGCTTGCTATCAATTCTTCAGCCACTGAGCTGGAGTTCCACGTTCACAATTTCTTTAACAGCTGGGCGTCTCCTAAAGTATTTACAAATATGGTCTCACCGTACTCCTAAAGCAATGGCCTGTTTTTATGAGCTTTTAATTTGCAAAATTTCCAAAAGAATTGTGACCAAACGACTACTTTGTTACTTGCCAAATCTCATATGCATAAAAGACCTACCATTTTCAATATTTTTACGAAGATCAATGTACATACTGTTATAACATTTTGATCCATTTAGGATTACAGTAAATTCAAATGTGTCGGTGCGATAAGTTTTTCTTTTCTGAAGAAGTACAATAATTATCCTAGTTTCTAAGAATTCCATATCTGTAATCTTCATTTTGAATTACTCATCGCTCCTGCAGGCACCCGATAATTACAATAATAATGGCAACCTGGAACGATTAGTATATTAAACATGCAAATACACGATAATAATCTTACCTTTTCGGGGAGAAATACTGTAGGAGTTTCATTCAAAAATGTATTCATGTCTTCTTTCGTAAACCCATTAGACTTTTTAGGCTTATAACGAACACTATATTTTTTGGAATAAGCTTCCAAACTGACAAACTTTGAGATATCATTATTTCCTCTTATGTTCATTGTCGTCCTCAACTTTGAATAGATTAGCCACAGGGAGGATGACTTGCGTTCATTGGCTAACATAGCAAAGTGAAAAGGCAAAACAGTTTCTGACTTAAATTTTGGACAGTCGATTTAAACATTTTCGTTTCTTTCTTTGCTCTTTTGCTTCAGCAAATCTTCTGTTCACTTTTCTACAGCCGCTTTCAAGTTCCATTCACACTACCCACTTCCTATTACACATTTATCAGTAAAAAATCTAACAAAATCCTTAAAAACTCGATCAGGAGGATCAAGACGTCAGGTAAAGAAAAGTTCCTAGACGTGTAAAATTTGTTGAAATTGGAATTTTCAGTAAAATGAGTAGAGTATTGATTAAACATTTCGACAAGTTTGCCCGCAATAGGAAAAAAAAACGCATATATAAATATATATATATATATATATATATATACACATTCAAACCTGGTCGGGGCTGCTGCGAGCTCCGACGACATCGCAGCAGTCGCGCCAGAAAAAACCTAAAAGGCGGTTAACCGAAGCTACTCCTCCCCAGCGGTCGGTAAGTAGCTTCAGGTTCCTAAATCGTGTGCCCTAAGTATTCTAATTGAACCCAGAATGACTGCCTTTTGCATCCGGTCTATCAAGATATATATATATATATATATATATATATATATATATATATATATATATATATATATATATATATATATATATATATATATATATAGAAGGTTTGTTAACGGGAATTTCGGTCTGTAGTTGGGCAATCAAAAGAAAACTATTTTTTCTATACCAATATTTCGCAATAATTTATTGCTTCTTCAGGGTACTACAATTTTTACAAATTAGATGACAATTATGTATTTAGGTTAATACTTACAGAAGTTTAGGTTAATATTAAACTAGACATTTCTACAAAAAACATTTAGATTTTTCTTCTCTTTATTATAGTCATTGGACTGAAGATTCTATTTTTTAATTATGTCACCAAGTTCAATTTAAAATAAGGACGAATTACAATGAGATGAAAATGGATACATTTTAAAATTTGACATTTAACTAGTCAGGTTATAACGGTAAAAATACACGTGCATATCGGACTAACAGCTGATTGTGAAGTCTCTAATGCGCAAAATCTGGATTTGAAAGCACGTCACCACCATAGAGTGTGACTCGGTTGAATTGAATATTTCTTATTAGGAATAAGAATCACTGAACATTTAACTATTTATTTTTGTGGTTTTAATCAACTGTCAATAAAAAGGAATATATTATATTCAAATTGTCGGTGTCTGTTTTCTTATTTAAAACTGAAGGTTCCTTATTGATGTGGTACATTTCTAAAAACAATCTTTTTTTGTAATTACTTTCTTTATCCAGAATCATAATTTCTGTTTCATCGAATTTATGATTTTCCTCTCTACAGTGTTTAGCTAAGGCGCATGTTTTAGTCTTAATTTTGCAATCACTTCTATGTTGTGTCATTCTTAATTTCAGTAATTGAGATGTTTGTCCTACATAACCATCTCAAGATTGTGAAAAGGTTTATGTCTTGGTGACATAATTAAAAAATAGAATCTTCAGTCCAATGACTATAATAAAGAGAAGAAAAATCTAAATGTTTTTTGTAGAAATGTCTAGTTTAATATTAACCTAAACTTCTGTAAGTATTAACCTAAATACATAATTGTCATCTAATTTGTAAAAATTGTAGTACCCTGAAGAAGCAATAAATTATTGCGAAATATTGGTATAGAAAAAATAGTTTTCTTTTGATTGCCCAACTACAGACCGGAATTCCCGTTAACAAACCTTCTAAATTTCAACTAGTGACGGTCGTTACTACCTTTCGAATATATATATATATATATATATATATATATATATATATATATATATATATATATATATATATATATACTGATAATGAAATAAAAATTCTGTTTGACGTCAAACAGAATAACTAATTCATACAATAATCATAGATATTTATAATGGTACAATCTTAGAATGTCTTGTATTTAATCAAATTCAATCCATTTCAAATTGTAATTAGCCATACATTACTCTTTCACACACAACCGATCCAATGTTTTCTGCAGTTTTAATTGGATTTTAAAACACAAGTCGGCTGCAGACGCATTTCATTAATCGAAATCATCCATTCTTTTCTAAATTACATGGAAACACTAATTAACATTTTGAAAAAGACAATAAACATTGTCGAAACGTCAAAAAGAATTTTTATTTCATTTTATTTTCAGTATATATACGAACCAATATACCAAGAAAGCTCACAAATATATATATATATATATATATATATATATATATATATATATATATATATATATATATATATATATATATATATATATATATATATAAACTGGAAACAACATCTGGTTTTCCTGGTTTTATTTATTAAATAAGTTTGATTTTAACTAATTTAAGAAATAAATATAACTACACCGTAGTTTCTTCAAACAAATATTACACATTACTATAGTTTTCCTCGAAAGTTAACATAATATAGAACTTAGGATAGATGGTTAGTAGAATTTTATCTAATTTCAGTTTAACCCATTGATGGATTAAACAGGTAGCAAATGGAAAATCTAATTGTACAAATTTAACAAGGGACAATTATAAAGTATTTGATGATAGTTCAACAGGATATCGGAGTCTTTATATTCATCAATTCCTAGAAATTCCAACAAATTAAATTTTATCTTTTATTCTGAATGTGTATAATCTTGAAATTAGCAATAAAGTTATGGTTCTTCATAATTAAATGTTCTGCAAAGGTTGAATTAGATGTATTTTCAATGAAACCGCCTATGGTAATTGATCCGTTTTTTTCCTGTTTGACCAATGTATATCTTATGATAAGATCCACATTTCAGCTAGTGAACCCATATTTGTGTTCATGAATGAATATATATTCAATCACGTAATGGCTGAGTCTATCCAACTTCTACACTTAGTTGTAACGCGTCTCTGCGTTACAGCGGAAATGCTATGGACATTTTTCATTGCAACTGGACTTGTTTTAAAGAAAAGTTTATTCTCAAGAAATTTTCGTTTGAATTAATCCTGAATTATTGAAGGTTTTGTGTGGTTTCTTAGTGATAAAGGTGTAATAGGAAGTGTGGGTGTACAAATGGGGCTCTCAACTATTGAAAAATGGTAGAAATAAGTTTTGATTCATATAAAAATATGAAATATTGAAGCATTACAAAATATATTACATTTTTAACGAAATATGACTATTTTTACAATGTTTAATCAATTTAGTTAATTAGGGATTTGAAGAAAGGGGAGAGGGTGGTGATGATTGAAAAAATTGAAAGCAAAGCCGAATATAACCTACATACGGACTAAGAAACATTTTATGAACAAACAAGTCAATTTTCGTTGCACGATACCAAACATACGGCGTTCTAAAAATACGCTAACAAAACAGTCAAATTTGTCCAGTTTCTCTTCAATTGCCAAATTTGGCTACAGATGTAGTGTCAGCAAAGTGATTTTTCACTTATTACACATATTGCTAAATAGTGCTACATAATTTTTAACTCTAAGATACTCATGGAGTGTAATGCAACTGCTTCAGCTTACCCAAAATGTTGGATTGCTGATAAAAAAACAGACATTTCTATCAAACTCGATATCGCGCTGAAGTGCTTCCTACATGGTAGGCATGGTTTCATGTCGCTTCCTGTTAAGTATATATTTTTCACTATTAAAATTTTCTATAATATTATTCAATTCACGCAACTTCCTATTTGTCGCAGTTAAATCTGCTCTATCATTATTGTTCTTGTTTCTATTAAATAGCCTTTATTTTTCAAATATGTATCTGGATGTTTCTAACATAGTCATTACTCACATTTTTTCCGGAACACTACGCTGACGTTGTTTGGCTTCTTCGGATCTCTCCCTAATCTTCCTGTCCCTCGTTTTCCTAATCAAGTAATCATCATTTGTAATAGGTATACAGCGATGATTATTACGATTCTTGAGGTCGCTATTCTTAATATCTCGATTGCTGGTAAGGAAATACTTCGCTGTTCTGTGGAACCATTTGTTATTCCCTTGTTGATCGCAACTTTGACGATAATGACCTCCTCTGTTGACTTCGCGTTTTTCCTCTTTTCATCCAGTCAACCTATTTCCTTCACTGACGAAAGGACTGGCTAAGGATCAACATGTGATAATCAAAGACTGCCCCAACGGTTGCCAGCTGATTCTTGAGGTTCGTTCAAGGGTTCAGTTGTAGATTTGGTCTAATGGCCTTATTTTTGGAGATAACTGGACCCGGGATCATCAAGGAGAATCACATACATGATTACAAAATGTAATGTTTCTTCAATGGCTACAATAGTCACTACATTGCACTGTGACTTATTCTAACTTAGGCTATGGATGGCTATACATTACAGATATAAATTATCGCTGTTAACCCTACATTAATTACTCTTATTACCTTACTTACTAGGCCAGTACAAATGGTATTTGAACAACAAAAAAATTCGTTACAGCAATCTGACAGCGGGATATTGTAGAACAAGATATTGTAAAAGAGGAAAAAATGAATTGAACCGACAGCTCCTATCCGGAGTGGAGTGGGGTGTGTATTTAGGGGTTGAACACAGTTTTTCGTGATTTCTGGCTGAACCGTGCATTCTATCAAAAAAATTTGAATGCTAAAGTTGTAGGGTATTAAAAGATCTACAACTTTTGTACTCACCATTTTTACCCCAATCTCAAAATTTTTCGACAAAAATGCGAAAAACCGATTTTTCGGTTTTTAATTTTTTTCTTTGACAAATAGAACTTTATGAAGCTCAAACTTCGGCGAAAGATACCTCTATTTATTGCAAGAAGGCTGTAATTTTTTCGAAGGGAAATATTTGCAGGTTGTTGTTAAATTTAATTTAAGAAAAAAAAAACAAATATTCAACTGCGATTCCTCTTAAAACTACGCCTCCTACAGAGTTCTGTTTCGGCTCACTTACTCTTTGTTACGTCTACTTCCGATAAACGAACGGCGGGAAAATTGAAAAAACCGAAAAATTGCTTTTTTCATTGTAATTTGCATATTTATCGTTGAATAATTGTTATTAATTAATAATATCATTTTAATTTTTTTATGTTTATGGAAACTATAATATTATTTCTTTAATTATTGTATAGATCGAGCTTTGATATGATGTCATGCATGTCTAAGACAGCAAATTATATCTGCTATATTCGTATATCCGTAATCTCAGGATACGAATATATCAAAGAAGTAATATTATAGTTTCCAGAAACATAAAAAAATTAAAATGATTTTATTAATTAATAACAGCGATTTTTTCAGTTTTTTCAATTTTCCCGCCATTTTTCACATTGCAGTATACCTTGTTTTACAGTTTATCGAAAGTAGATGTAACAAGAAGTAAGTGAGCCACAACAGAACTCTGAAGGAGGCGTGGTTTCAAGAGGAATCGCAGTTAAAAATTTGCTTTTTTTGTTGTTTTAATTAAATTTAACAACAACCTCTGAATATTTCCCTCTGAAAAAATTACTGCCTTTTTGCAATAAATAGAGGTATCTTTTGCCAAAGTTTGAGATTCATAAAGTTTTATTTGTCAAAGAAAACAATTAAGAACCGAAAAATTGGTTTTTCGCATTTTTGTCGGAAAATTTCGAGGTTATGGTAAAAATGGTGTGAATAAAAGTTGTAGATCTTTTCATTCCCTACAACTTTTATATTCAACTGTTTTTGATAAAATGCACAGTTCAGCAAGAAATCACGAAAAACTGATTTCAACCCCTAAAAAAACACCCCACTCCATCCCGGATAGGATCTCGGTTCGATTTATTTTTCTCCCTTTTATAATATCTTGTTCTACAATATCCCGCTGTCAGATTGCTGTAACGAATTATTTTTTTTATTTCCAATATTTTCTCCTATTAGTACTAACTGGCCTTTCTTTCTTCATTTTATCTCAAGAACAATCCATACCCCTTTTCGATATGTTGTCCTATACATATAATAGTATCAAGGATTCCCCAGTGCATGACAATAACTGACAATGGGATATATTATAGAATCATTAACATCGGTTGTAACCTTACGTCTGTCAGCATATTACAACACATCAACATAGTACGAATGTATATCGTACGTGCGTTAATTCAAGATTATTTATATTTATATAATACATCATTACTGGGGTGATTGGGATGATAACAAAAAGGTATATTTGTATTTATGAATTTGAAGTAAATTAAATGTGATTCGTATACAACAGAATCATTTTCTATATACAAACAAAAAGCGAGACAAGACATTCTTCATGTCAGTAGCAGTACCAAACAGTCGAATCTAGTAAATTATAATTTGATACATGATCAGGAGGAGGGTCTGTTATGAAATATTATTAATATGCTTTCTCGAGGATAGAGAGAATAACGACATAAGTAAATTAGTAAAAGCCGCATTCAAGAGATGATGTCTTTATAGAGAGCAGAGGGCCGTGGGATGAATGCATTCTCTGAAGCTTCGATGTGATGAGGGGTGAGAACGAGGTTGAGGGAGACAAACTAAGAAGAGAAGCTAGGACTGATAAGGCCGAGATCCGGGGATCGCTTCGGGACAATTTATAGCGGCAACTTTTAAAACACACTCCGGGGGCGGTGTATATAACATTCGGTACACTCCAGGATAGTCTTCACGGGTTACTTAAATGTTTTTAACTACTTCTTAAATGCGTTGATGATAAGATGACGACTTCATCGTTCTAGAAGGAAAGTATATGAAAAACTTCGGATATTGTTTGAGGAATATATAAATCATATTTCATTTTTTCAATTATTCCATGTAATTATTTTTGGAGGGAGTAACAGTTTCTTTGCAATTACCTACAGGCTTTGCCAGGCTCACATCATTCACAATTACATATATCTACCAAAGAATTTAAGGCATTTCTG
This sequence comes from Endomychus coccineus, assembly GCA_958510875.1. Lineage (NCBI taxonomy): Eukaryota > Metazoa > Arthropoda > Insecta > Coleoptera > Endomychidae > Endomychus > Endomychus coccineus. Next base: position 130,527,510 of record OY294069.1, on the reverse strand, counting down.
CCTACTACTATACAGTTGATAACATAATTCAATGCAGCTTATGTATACTATGGTACAACAATATAAATTCAGATGTACCATTAATTTTTCAAAAACCACAATAAAAACGTACCCTTCAAATCAATAAATAATCCTTACCCATACATAAATGATTCAAAATCTAAAAACAAATCTTGAGTTCAGGGGCTGGGGAGTGATGTCTGTTATGTCTTGTACATAGGACAAACTGGACGCAGTTTCAGTATAAGGTTCCACGAACATGTGAGAAGTTACAGGCTCAAAAAAGAGAACTCTTATTACACAAGTCATTTATTGGAACATAATTACAACTTCACCCTTAATTCTGATATTTCATGTATTCAGGAAAAAGGACATATTTCAGAATCTATAGAAACATTAAAACACTCAAAAAATAGTGGGTAACATGATATTAAATGACCCCAAATCGATACTATAATTCCTAACTTGTGAACAATTTTATAAATAAACTCCCACCCAAACATTGTCTATCACCATCCCTCAATTTGTACCACCAAATTTCAGATTTAGCTCCAGTTGATAATTCCCAGCTTTGAGAATGCCAGAGTGTGGTTAAACAATTTTATAAATCAAATGTTACAATTTTTGTGTAAATATGAGTTTAATTCTCCAACTAAAATTGAAATGATTTTACACTACGTAAACGCCGAAGCAATATATATACAGGCTGTTTCTCAATGATATGCGAATATTTCAAGGGGGTGATTACAGGGTCAATTTGAAGTAGAAAAGTTCCTAAAATGCTGTTTTCGATATACAGGATGGCAAAGTTTTATTTTTTTTAGGTTTTTTCAAAAATTTAGTAAATGGTTTGAGATATTGACCTGAGTTTTGGGACAGATTAATATGACCCCTTGTCAATTAATAAGTTGTTTTAAAATTTACTCAGTTTCGTAGTTATGGGTTAGTCTTACAGCAATTTTAACAAGAAAAGTGGTAAGCCACTGAACTTTTTCATACAGAATTGACCAGCCTATCCAAAAAACATATCCAGATCAAAAAAGATGACGTACCACTTTTTTTGTTAAACTTGCTGTAAGGTTAACTCAACTACGCCATTGATTAAACTTTAAAACAACTTATTGATTGAAAAAGCTCAGCTCAATATCTCAAACCATTCTCTAGATTCTTGAAAAAACCTAAGAAAAAATTAAACTTGCCACGTGTATATCGAAAACATAGCGTTTTAAGATAGGTTTGTAGGAACTTTTTTACTTAAAAATTGACCCAAGAATCACCCCTTAAAACATTCGCATATCATTTAGGAACATCCTGTATTATGCTAAACTTTCTGCATTCCACTTCTCGCTGGAATTATTCGCACAAAAATATAAATCATGAATTCTTAGTGTGCGTTTCGAATAAAACTGATAGTTTTACAATATGTCGGATGAAGTTGTAGAAAACGTCATGTTGTGTTCATTTAGTTTTGATGAATATCAATACTGATTCTCTGTTATATTCTACACAACAACATCTTTGTGTACATTTTTATAAAAAATTATTTACATTATATACTTCACGGTGAATGAAGAAACAAAAGAAAATTGATTATTTTGCATTGTCAAGTTATTCAGCGGAAGAGTCAGTCACACTACAAGTGATACTGGTTTATTGTATCTATTGCTTAAATTCAAAAGTAGGTACCAAAAATGATATAAGAGTTGGTATGTGAAGAAAAATATGGACTCATACATTTCTATGTAGGCTTATGACTTTTGATACTTATCTCGCACCTAAAATCAATATCTGTGAATTCAAAGGTTTAAGATAAACTGCAGAATTCAACTGCAGGTATACCAGGAACGATGGTATCTTTGGATGTCTGATCGTTAATATCATTAATACCAAAGGACATCAAACATTCCAACAGATTTCTCTAACAATCAGAATACTTGAGGTACCCGTTTGCTTCTTTAATGTAAGCTTATGCACGAATTAATAATAAAATTAGTTAGGTATGTATTTTTGAGCAAAGTTTGACATATCAATATTATGCTTGTCCAAAATTTGAGGTTAATCTGATTTACTCATTTAAGAAAGTGATGTATATGTTCAATAAACCCAAATTGTTAATGTCCTTCCAATTCACTAACAAAATGAATATTTCTTACACTTTGCCAACAATTATCTAATAATTTTGAACATAATAGGCGAATAAAATTACAACGTGTGCACAAATTTGTCTCAATAACAAGAAGTGTTTTTATTTATGAAACCATCACACTCGTTAGTGTTGATGCAAAATTTGGACTAGATCGAATTTATTCCAGAAAATGCTACTCAATTAATTACGAAACGCCTGGATAGGTCTTTGTCATTAACAAGAGGATTTTCGTACAAAATATTGTCTTTTACATTGCATAAATGTAATATTTTCAATATTATGGAACCTAAAATTAACTATCGATTCCCCTCTTCTATGTTTCAAATTTTCGAAATATCAGCTTTAGTTTTCCTGGGGATATATTTTAGTATATATATGATTTCAGCATTCACATAGAGTAAAATCGTTTCAACTTTCGGAACTTAGAGAATTAAAGTCAACACTTACTTCGTTTTTCATCACATATATTATATCGTGACTATAGTTTCGACACTAGGGTGTCATCTTCAAACGATACTAATGTATGAAAATATGAATAATTTTGGCTATTTATGGTACAATTTAAGACACAGGTAACAAGTGGGGTTGCAGTTGGGTAAATACATTGCTAGAGTAGTATAATTGAAATTGGATAATGAGGTAGAGTTAATATTGTGATAAGGAAATTCAATGCGGAGGTATACTAGGAAGGCACAAGAGGATTATGGGAAATCTTACGTTATCAAGACATCAAACAGGATGCTGTAGTTCACATCTAATTGTTCATTAAAAATTTTATTGTCATTATTTTTAATACCTTTGAAAATTTCTGTTTATTCTAGTGTGTTTAATTTAAAGTCTCTACTCTCGTTTGTAAAATTTTGACTTCATCTAAATTTGGAAATTGTTGACATTTGGGGAATAATTATTTGGTTATGTTACTATTATTTTTTAAATATTTTAATATCTTTATAGATTCTAGAATATTAAGCTATTTAATTTTTCTTGAATTTGTAAAATATCGGAATTAAGGGTAAAATTGTGTTTACGTTTCAATAGGTGATTTGGGTAATTAGAGTCAACTTTTTTGAAACTAACGTTTTTAGTGAATGTTTACCTAAATATGTTATACATGCGAAATTTCTAATGCCTTGTACATAGGACAAACTGGACAGTGCAAGGTTCCAAGAAAATTTAAGAAGTTACAGCCTCAAGAAAGAGGACATAAACTCAATATTCAACAATCCATAGAAATTTTAAAACATTCGAAAAAAAAGTAGTAACATAATATTAAAAAACCAAATCGATAAATATGTTTCAACACTTGTCAACAATTATGTGAATAAACGCCCACCTAAATCAATGTCTACCCCATCTCTCATATCGTATCACATTCAGATTGAATTCCAATATTTAAATACATAACTTTTGATTTAGCTTTAGTTGATAACTCTTAGTTTTGAGAATGCCACGGTGAAAAAATTTGCTAACATTAATCTTAAATTAAATGTTACAGTTGAAATAGATTTTAGATTTTGCAACATATTCTTTTGATTTGGCATTCACTATCGAGCTATCGTGATATAAATAATAGAATAATGTATTTGAAGCTCTTTCTTATAAGAAATATGCAATTTGAGTTATGGCTTTATATATCTATTTAATTCATTGTAATAATACTTCCAGTATCTTACTGTAACTCTATAAATGAAAAACACCCTTATCCACTTAAAATACTGTTAAGTACTGAGAACCTTTCAGCTACCAATTAGTCAGTATCAGAGTAAACTAAATTAGAAAGCAAAATATGTCTGTTTAAATACTATTTGGGATAAATAATGCAAACAAGGGGTTACCTTCAGCTGGATATAAATCGGAATTCAGTAAATTGCACTTTTCTTCATACATTCCCATCCCTTCTAAATTACCCAGATATTTGTTCGCACTGTGTTCCGAAAATGATAAACTTTCTTCAAATATGGTGTGGCCAGTATTTAAAATACTGAAGCTGAAGCCATTATTTATCTTCATATGGGCAAAATGTTCTTTATACCAAGTTGAAACATTCCTTCTAGCTTGCTCACACAGTATTTTGAACACAGCTCACAATCGATTGTGTAAATCCCGGATACTCCATCAAAGGTGTTGCCTAAGCGGTTTTTTTAGTTTCTTCTTATATCAAACTGTTTAGGTAAAATCTTTGATAAAGTTTCCAACTTCGTCAAATCCGGGATTTACAAAATCAATTGTTGGTTTTGTTCAAAATGCTATGTGGGTCAAACTAGAAGGAACATTTTAATTCGGTATAAAGAAAATGTTGCTAAATCAGCGTTAGCCACCACATTTCTCAAGAAAATGTATTATTTTCGAAACACATCAGTACGAAAAAATATCTAGGTAATTTGGTAGGGTAATTTATTAAATTCCGATCTATCCCCCTTGTTAGCATTATTAATCTCAAATAGTATTGTTCTTAGTATCGTAAAGGTTCTCAGTTTTTTAACAGTGTTTTTAGTGGATAAAGGTGATTGTTTCTCATTTTTAATGTTATAGCGTATCCACAATGTCAACTCTTTATAGTTTATTATCTTACTGTATATTTACACTAATTGTCATTCAAAAAACAAACGTATCATTTCGAACCCATTTATAATTATGTTATATTTATGAGCATCATTAGCTGGCTTATTACTTCACGATAATTTTCGAAATGTAAAAGTATGAAGAGAGACAATAACTTTTATGTGGAAGTTGTATTGTTAAATGTTGAGTAGCTTTTATTTCGGGTATAAATTTTTCCATATGAGTTATCTGTAGCATCCCCGAGTGTACCGATGCCACAGTAAGTTTTATCAGCGCGATACTATTTTCACTGCTGTTTAGATAAGAACGCCGGGGTTGGAAAAATAAATTGCCCTCCACGGAAAATAGCTGAACTTTTCCAAAGAACGGATTCCCTGTTCCTATTGTAGTCAGCCGCAGTTTCACTCATACCATGTTCACCATAGAGCCACTGCTCTCGCTCCTCTGAACATTGCGTGTAATGTTTTTGATTTATACCAGGCAAACATATTTCAGTTGATAAGAAAAAACGCGCGTGGATTGTAATGGACTGTTTCATAAATGACAGATTTATTTGATTTGAATACAATAACAATAAATTAGGGAAATGCAATCACAACTTATAGTTTCATTTTAATGGGATTTCATTAGATCTTTCTTCTGATATAACCATTAAATACTTAGTCATATAAGTTTCTTTAGTTGGTTATTCTCTAGTAGAGTTATACACTCTTTGCTTGAACCAAGGAATTACAACATAGTTAATAATATTGTGCAACCATTTCATAACATCAATTTATCAGGAATATTTCATGTCAATATTTGGCAACACTTTCCAGGGTTGGCGTTAAAACAGTCTACTTTTTTCAGTTGACTGGGCAGTTCATATATTAGTTGTGAATCTAAATTTTAATAGAATTGAACTTCAGAAGTACCTATATAAACATGACTGTTCTACTTACATTTATGTAGCTTGCTGCACAATGTCGTAGCCACTACCGTATAGTGTTGAATGGACGGTTTCCTCAACAATAAATTACTTTGAACAGAAACTTGAAAATGGAGGGTCATATCATTCTATCACTACCGCTAGAGATAGAGTTGCTGCAGCTTCACAAATGAGGGTTTCAACATTCGATAAAATCACAGCTGAACGAAGCAGACAAATATGGATGGTGCAATTTGGGATGATATCTTTGATATGTACAGCAAAGAGAACACTTGTGAGGAAAGAACGACAACGAACTGGAATAGTTGCAAATGTAGATGAATTCGAACAAAGTACATTCGGAATGTTAGTTTCCAGATGTACAGAAGAGGTGACATTTGCAAGAAGAGAACGACAACAAACTGAAGTGGAGGCAAATGTGGATGATTTTGAACGAAGGGCAATTGGGAATGTTATTTTTGATATATACAGCATAGGTGACACTTGCAGGAAGAGAACAACAACGAACTAATGTGGTGGCAAATGCAGATGATGTTGATCAAAGTGCCATTCGGAATGTTAGTTTACATATGTACAGAAGAGGTGACATTTGCAAGATGAGAACGACAACAAACTGAAGTGGTGTCAAATATATTTTGAACAAAGGGCAATTGAGAATGTTATGTTTGATATATACACCATAGGTGACACTTGCAGGAAGAGAACAACAACGAACAAAGTGCAATTCGGAATGTTATTATTGATATACACTGCACAGGTGACACTGACAAGAAGAGAATAATAAACAAAATAAATTGGTTGAAAATGTAGAAGAAAGTTTATCACTCTTGAAACACAGTAATCTATCTAGGTGATTTAGAAGGGATGGAAATGTGTAAGCGAAAAAGTAATTTAATGAATTCAGATTTATCTCCAGCTGTGGGTAATCTGTTATATACCCTACTAAGTGCAAATAGTATTTAGATAAGCACATTTTGTTCTCCAATTTAGTTTACTCTGATGATGGTTACTACTACACTAGTGAAACAAATCCAAGAAAATAATAGTTATTCGTTTCAAATAATACCTAAATTAATCAACTGTAAACAACAAAACAACATTCACTTCAGTATATACCTATCCAAAAATTAAAATTCAAGAAGAATAAAGATATTTTAGTCTAAATTATTTTGGAAAAATCACTGAAGAAATCAAAAACATTTTGAAACATCATGATTTGGATATTGCATTTGAACCCAATTCTAAATTAGGACATATTTTGTTCAATAATAAAGACGAAACAAAAACGATTGATAAATCTGGAGTTCATAAACTATCTTGTCACGATTGTGATTTCTTTTATGTAGGCCAAATAGGACCCTCATTTTCTATTCGGTTTGGTGAACATAAAAGATGCTTTAGATGTTCCGCATTTGCAGATCATTTTTTCGATAATAATTATTCTTTCCCTGAAATAGACAGTTCAAGATATTTTATATATAGCTGATAAAGACTCGAAACTAAACTTGATGGAATCTTTGGAAATATACAAACACAAAAGCAATAACTTCTTTATGATCAAACAGCCCCAATTTATTTATCGTTATTTAAAGCTACATATGTATTTATTTCATGAATTATTGTCCTGATGAGCTTCTATACCCTACTATTAATAGCATATCGTCATTATAAGAATGTATAAACCCATCATGTAATCCTATAGTGATAAGTTTATTAATGACCGACCACCATCATTTAGTATATTTATAGTTGTAATTATGTATGTATTCCAAATTGTATTTGAATACCGTCTGAAGATGGCGTAATAACACTGAAACTCAAGTAACGGAAGTTACAAATAAAAGTTATATCAACATAGTAGTGTTTAATTTTACAATACGAAAATCTTTAATAATGTTATTGTCAAGGAAAGGAAGCTAGTTACTTGTTTCTATTTCTTCTAGAGATCTTTCATATCTTTCTATAGATTTCTGCCATATATGTGCTATATAGACAAGCCAACCTCTGTCGAAAGCCATATTGCCGGTCAATCACAATTTTGGAGCTCTCTAGGTATCGTATGAGCTCGATGTTGATTTGTTTCTTCATTAATTTAGAGATCACAGATATTAGTGCAATGTATCTATAATCATTTGCAATGGAATGTGTTGAAAGTGAAGGCAAAAAGAAGAGAGACATTTGGATATTCGATAAGCTTCGATCTTATTTTGGAGCTATCTCGATTATATCTATTGAGTGATTGCAAATATTTCTGGCTTCAACGTATTCTGTTCTGGTCTCCAGGCAGGGGTTTCCGCCCCATCGATGGTATGCTGTTCGATTGGAAGCGACGGCCCTAGAACAAATTTTATTAAACCATGGTTCACAAGAAGGTAGTAATTTTTTGAATTGGGGCCAAATCTGGAAAATATGATGGAAGACGAAACAATTCGCAGCCCACTTCATGCAATTTTGCCATTGCTTCTGCGGACCTGTACGCCGAGTGCGTTGTCCTGGTGGAGGAGCCAGATGCGCAGCTTTCACTTCAAATCGACGTCGAATCGATCCAACAGCTCTGCATACTGAATACTGTGTGCATCCCAAAAAACTGTCGCCATGATTTTGTTGGCCGATAAGCCCACTTTGGCCTTTTTCACAAGTTCACTGTTTCGACTGTTCTCTGGTGTATGGTGTGTTGTGATGGATCCATGGTTTGTTCACGGTTACGATACGGCGCAAAAATCCTTCTTATCGCGCTTGAACATTGCCAAACACCCCTTTGAAGTTGTCACACAGTCGCGCATGTTGTCAACAGAGAGCAAATGCGGCACCAATCTGGCGGATAGCTTTCGCATATTCAAAAATGTATGTAAAATGTTCCGTAGCCGTTCGGTTGAGATGCCCATAGCCTCAGCAATCTCGTTGTTCACTTTTTGTCGCCGATCGTCCAATATCATTTTTGGCGTTGTAGTAATCAGTAAACCACTTGTGAATTGTTCCAATCGATGTAGAAGAGTCCCCAGAATGTTTAACAGGCGATACTTTGGCGTACTGTTTTTCCCATCAAAGAAATAATGTTATATCAAGACGCGAAAGTAATTTTTTTCGATGCTCACAAAAAACTTCAAGGTTGCTTGGTTTCGTTAAAGGTGGTAAATCGCAAATGTCACATGAGATTTCCGTTTTATCTTTCAGGGACTTTTCACTTCGCCCTCGTATTCAAAACATACTCTTCTCCAAGGACACCATCTCAGTCGGTTGAGTTGTAAAGCCAAAATAGTTTCAATTCAACACCTCCACAGGCGTGGAGGTGTTGAATTGATATGTGGAATGATATAGAGACAGGTCCAGGGGATGAGTGAATGGTTAGAGTTTCCCAAAGGTGCATGAACTTTCACTTCATAGGAATCTGAATTTTTAGTAAGGAATGAGTCAAGCGTATTGGATATTGATAGTTGTTATCAAGGGTCCGTGCTGGTTGGTTCATTAATTAGCGGTTAGAGAAAATCGTGCCGCGTCATCCGTCTAGTTTGAGAACTTGAGCCAATAGACCAGGGCTGAAGCCTTTGAGAATGGTAAAAAGTGAAAAAAATAATAGTAGGATGAAACTCATTGGAAAAGGAAGAGAATATGACAAAAATGAAAGGAAAAATAATTTATGGGCGATCTGAGGTCGGGAAGTGGAAAGGGGCGAGTTTTTAAGGGTAAAAAACAGTTTATCTCGATTTCCGGCAAAACTACAAGTCCTATGGAAAAAAGTTGAATAACAAAGTTGTAGGTAATGAAAAGATCTACAACTTTTGTATCAACACTTTTTTCACATAACCTCAAAATTTATGTGAAAAATTCAAATAACAAAGTTTTTGGTTTTTTATTTTTATCTTTTACAAAAAAAAATATTTCCACGAAATTTGGTGATAGCCTACGTTTTTATGTCCTTAACACACTGTAATTTTTTTGATTTAAAATATCTATTTTTTCACCTTATTTTGACTTAATATCGAAAAAGCACCCTAATTTTCAATCGAAAATTCTCACGTCAAAATATCTGCTTTTTCGAAAAAGTCGGTAAGCTTTTTGTTCGTTGAAATCTCTACTTTCTGATGGTGTGAAAAAATATATACATTACTATGATAAATGTTATCAAAACATGCAAAAAAACGAAACAAACTCGAATCCGAAAATCATTATGTACAATTTTGAGCTATTTATTAAAATTTATATTTTAATTACTCGAAAAGCTTCAAACTTGGCTGGGTAACTGACAGCAACTGATTGGGGCTGGAAGCAACATCAACGTGGCATTGTGCCTAAATTCACAGAAAAGGAATTAATTCCGGAAATATTGCTCAAAAGTATTTGCTGCAGCTGTGAAACTGGATGTAACAGTTTAAAATGTTGCTGCCGAAAACATTGTTCAAAATGCACATATTTACGCTCAAAATGTCAGTGTTCTGAAAAATGCTTCAATGTGAAAAAAAAACGTTACGAGGAAGTTAATGATCCATATGAAATTGTGGATGAAGAACCAATGCAGACTGGAAATAATATTGGAGACGAAGACGATGATGGTCTTGAAGATTTCGAAGATCTACTAAAATCGGGAAGGTTTGTCGAATCTAACGATGAAGAAATGCCATCAAAGAGACAGAAACTAATAGATAAGTGATTATAAATCAAGATTAGGTATTTATAAATAACAAGATTAATGTTTTTAAAAATATTATAATGAATAACGTAATCAATGTAAAGTATCTAAATTCAATAGTACGATTTACATGTATATTTATATATTATGAGATTTTTTTTGACATAAATGTAATTAGAATTCAATACATCAACTTTTTTACTGAAAAAAATAGCAGCAGTAACATTTTTTAGATGAAATCCCCTTTAAATCCTACCTACAAAATTGTACATAATGATTTTCGGTTTCGAGTTTTTTCGTTTCTTTGCATTGTTTGTCATAGTAATGTATCTTTTTTTCACACCATCAGAAAGTAGAGATTTCAATGAACAAAAAGCATACCGACTTTTTTGAAAAAGCAGATATTTTGACGCGAGAATTTCCGATTGAAAATTAGGGTGCTTTTTCGATATTAAGTCAAAATAAGGTGAAAAAATCAATATTTTAAATCAAAAAAATTACAGTGTGTTTGGGACATAAAAACGTAAGCTTCCATCAAATTTCGTGAAAAAAATTTCTTTTTTGTAAAAGATAAAAATAAAAAACCAAAAACTTGGTTATTTGAATTTTTCACATAAATTTAGGGGTTATGTGAAAAAAGTGTGGATTCAAATGTTGTACATTTCTTATCACCTACAACTTTCCCGTTTAACTTTTTTCCATAGGACCTGTAGTTTTGCCGGAAATCGAGATAAACCGTTTTTTACCCTTAAAAACTCACCCCCTTCCACTTCCCGGCCTCAGATCGCCCGTAAATTATTTTTCCTTTCATTTTTGTTATCTTCTCTTCCTTTTCCAATGGGTTTCATCCTACTATTATTTTTTTTGGTTTCAAAAATTATCGACCCTGGTCTAAAGCGGAGTTGTGGACGTTGAAATCCCTAATGATGATAATTTCAGCTGCTGGATAGCTCTGCTGTATGAGGTCCAGTTTCAGAGAGAGATAAGCAAAGAGATCACCATGAGCAGATTCGTTTGGTGATAGATAAAGACAACAAAACAATATTGTCTGTTTGTGGTTATCAAGTTTGAACCAGATTACATCGAATTCTTGTGGTTCTAGATTCTCCTCTCGATGTCTTTAGAGATCATTTCTGGAATGAAAATAGACATCTCATTTGAAAATGGAACGAGTGTGGAGTTCGTACATGCATAGTTTATTTAGTAACACAAAAGTTTCTAGACTTCAAATTACTTCAGTCTTAATGTTGCAAGTTTTTTGATCAGTTTCTTGTTTTCCAATAATTCATTAATAATTATTTGATCATTCATTCGCTGTTTGATTTTAGTACCCTGGATACGTTTTTGTGAAAATAAAATTTTTTTCATTTACCAAAAATATCCAATTGTCAGGACATTTAGATATTTCAATTATTCATAATAATTTATGAAAAAAAACAGCTTGAATGTCTGATGAAGGTTAATAATATGAATTATCTCACAGTATGAGAACCAATCGATGGTGACATTCGTTATGTCAACGTCGAACGAAATCGTGCAACATTTGCTTCGATATTTCAATCGTTCGAGGAACTGTGACGAAAAAATTTAGACTGATTTTTGTATCACTTTCTGTGCAGTTGAAAGAGATTTGCGTAATTATTTCTTCCCGTTATTGAATTCAAATTGAGCAAATCCTCAATGATTGAAGAGCACCATTGTACAGAGATTGTATCTCGATACAAATAAATATTGGAAGCACACATTGCACGCGTAGCGTTGTAGCGGGCAGGTTATAATTAAACAACAATGCCTTGACTATCCAACGGAATATGGAGCAAAAGCCACAGGGCTGGCATTTTAAAAGCTAAATTATATGTTATTAAAATTAAAAATCGAATAGTGAATTTACTCGAATGTTTCCATAGGCGTAACACCGCATATCATATTAATGTAGCTATAATCACACTATAAATCTGGAATCTTAGTTTGAATATTCATGTATGGAACAAATTGTTGTGTACAATGCAAATTCAAACAACTAAGATATTGAGAAAATTGCCTACGTTTGTTGATAATAGTCAACTCTGTCAATACAAAGAAAATATGCATTTTAAAGTTATTCCGAAAATTTAAAAGTTGTTTTCCCAAATATTTTGACTATAGAGAGAAAAACCTATAATGTCCGAAGAACATCGTATGAGCCAGTGGTGGAGTGTAGTGAGAGGAGGTGATAGACATCGGAATTTTCCTTGAAAGCTTGGAGGTTATAGGCATCAGGAGAGACATCACTAGGCAGAAAGTTGCATAATTTCGCTGTTCCATCGAAAAATATAGTTCGGTAGGAAAAAGTTTGGCAGGTATTGAGCTTGATAATGAAAGGGTGACCAGACTGAACTCGTCTAGTTTGCCTAACTGGAATCGTTCCTGTTGGAAGAACATAGCAGATTTTCGATAACCACTAACTAAGAAAATATATACAGGGTGAAAATTTGTAAGGCTGCAATGGCAAAACGAGGAGAGATATTTCAAAATCCAGAAAGCATGTTGGAAATTGCAAGGGGGATGTATTTTGATGTACTTTCCGGAGGTGTTAAATCATTTCCTAGGTTCCCATAGCCACCCCCATAAAAATGTCAAATAGAGAGGTTGGTTGAGTGATACTCTTCTGGAAAGGACATTTGATTATTTATCTACATTTCAATTTTTTCATTTTTGAATCCAAGCCTGGGTTCCAAAGATATGCCGATTAAAATTTTTTAGTGTTTGGTTGTGTTTATTTGTGATGAAATGGCATCAGATAATTTCATTACTTCAATGTCAATGTCCAAAATGGTGTTCGTTACTCTTTTAATGATAAAACAGTACAACAATAAAACAGAGTCGACTTTCAAATTCCTGACTCACATTTTATTGCTTCCGACAATCCTCTGTGATGTCCTGTCTTCCTTTACGTTTTCTGGTGTGGTTTTATTCACAACAGATTTCAAACGATCTTGTCTAGTGATCTAGATGGTGAATCTGATGGTGTCAGGTCTGGGGATCAGGTGGTGACTTTATAGGCTCTCTTCGTCCAATCCGCCAATCTGGATAGTGTACATCCTCTCACTTGAAGGGCCTAAAGGGGAGGAGCTTTGACTTGATAATGCAGAAAAATTTTTAGTCAAAATAAGATCACCTTTCATATATGTTTGGTATGTAATGGGCTATAACTTCAAAACGTGAAGAGATCTTTCAAATTGCAGACATTTCTTGAAGAAGTATTTGATCTACTTTTAGAAGAAGTGAAATCTTCCTTTAGGCTCCTATAACCACCCCATAAAAATCCAATTTTGTTGTCAATCCTGTTAAGTCGACGACGCAAGCTACAGTAGCAACAGGATTATCAGAGGAGTCTGCCAGGAAGGTACTAAAGCGTCACAAATCCCAACCTTATGAGCTGCAAATCCTTCAAGAACTTGTTGATGATGATCCAGACAGGCGAATTTAATTTTGTGAATTTTCGACAGATAATTGTTCACCCCAATTTCGTTAGAAATTTTCAGTGACGAGTTTACGTTTCACTTGAATGGTAATGTTAACAAACATAACTGTCAGTATTGGAGTAATGGATATCCATAATTTTCAGGAAGAGTCATTACGCAATATCAATATTCATTGACAGAAAATTAAAGGGAAAATCTATGCAGATATGTTAAAAAAATTATTAATGATCAAATATGAAGCTGCAAACCAAACAGATATGCATGCTATTTTCATTTAGACTGAAAATGTTCTACATTATCAATAAGATGGAGAGCCGCCTCCCAAATAAAGCCTTCAAGTGAATAAGTGGTTGGAAGAACACTATCCAGATCGGTGGATTAGAAGAAAAAGACCTGCAGAGTGGCCATCTAGATCACAAGACCTCACACCATTAGCTTTATTTAAATGGGGAGGGGGGTTATTTGAAATCTGTTGTTATACAACACCAAACCAGAAAATATAGAGCAACTGAGACAGAGGATCACAAAGAAATTTGAAAGTCGACTTCACTATTGTTTATAGAATAGCGGAAACCATTTAGAACATTTGTTGGTGTAATAAACTTGTCTGGTGTCATTTTATCATGAATAAATCACAACCCAAAATTTGAAGATTGAAATACTTAACAACATGGGAAGCCTGCTTGGATTAAGAAAATGGAGTGTTAAAATGTGGTTAATAAAATTATTTCCTGCACGGTATTATTCAACCTACCTTTCTATTAGAGATTTCTATGAGGAGGTGATTCAGATCCTCTAAAAAGTACATCAAAATACGTCTCCCATGCAATATTCGAAGCTGGTTTCTGCATTTTGGAATATACCTTATTATAGCACATTGCTCTTTTGAAATTGTCACCCTGTATTAGGTGATGATGAACCACAAGGGCATGTCTTGGTTCTAATATTGTATATTTATATTAAGTAATAAGCTAGATTATCTCGCGATAAAACAGCTTAATAAAGGGTGTTTTTGGCAGAGCTACTGATCGAGACAGCTCTGACACATATATCGAAGTTGCAATTTTTATTCAGTCATTTTTTCCATCGTATCATGCAAATATGAACTTCTAAGCAAAGATTGCAAATAGTGCAAATTTATTATGAAAATCACAGTTCTGTCCGCAAAACTTCCAGATCACCATGGATGCAATTTGCAGCTCGTAATATCAAAAAAAATTCACGGTATTGAGCAGGAAGAAGATCCAAACCCTCAATACCGAATGCTATTGGGCAATGCTAAAAGACTTTTCCATACCCAAAACAGGTGGAATCTACATGGAGATGTGGTCCCAACATCAGGATAGCGTTACATGCCATTAGCAAGTGGAACAATTTATTTATTGAGAGAAACTTTCGGCGCTACATGATATTAATCATCACGATCCTGTGAGTAGATGCCTCTGTATTATTTCATGTAGGTCGGTACGTCTTCGAAATGATGTATGTCAGCGTGCTATCCTCAGTAGCCAGTAGTAGACTATAGAGCCATGCTGAAAGACCTTTCCATACCCAAAATGGGTGGAATCTACATGGAGATGTGGTTCCCACAGGATGGCGCTACATGCCATATACCCGTGGAACAATGTATTTATTAAGGGGAACTTTAGGTGATACCAGATATTGGTCATCACGATCCTGTGACTAGACGCCACTGCATTATATCATGAAGGGATTTGTGAAGTATTTGGTGTATACAGATAAACCAGTGACGTTGAACCATTTGGTCTGAAATAGAACCTCAAGAATCAAACAGTAGATGGCACAATATGTTCTATTGAATAAAGGCAGAATTCCGTGATAATCAAGTTGTATGTATTCTATTCCAATTTAAAGTTCTATTGCGCTGAACAAAACACACTATAATTCTGATGGAGATCCAGGGACTTTCAGAACGGAATTATATTTGTCCAAATATATCTCAATATCGTGAAAAGATACATGGTTTTAAATATTTGACATTGGTTAAAGTTTATATATTGGAATGGGATTCCCACGTAGCATTAATAATCAGCAAAAAATTAATCTGCTGTCCAGTAACAAAACAAAGAAGTAGTTGCATGAAACTTGTGATTGTTCTAATGATATATTTGGTATAATTTTCAATGGCATACAAAGTTAGAGTCTATCGATCGAAATATTGGACCTTCCCATATTTGTTGTAAGCAGTTTAGACTTGAGGTTAGTTACCAACATCTCACATTTATTGCTTAAAATGTCATTATAATTTACCTATGGTCTCGGCGTTAATCAATGTCTTAGTAAAAGAATTGAGAAATACAATGACCTGAATGTCTATTAAGTCTCCAGGGTTTGGGTCTGGAAAAAAGTTACTATCAACTAATCTAGAAGTAATCTGAGAACGGAAATGAAGGAAAGAGAAGTTTACATAATGGGATGATACTCCAGGAATAAGACAAACGGAATAAATTATCACTCTCTCGCAACGGTACATCGCACTCAACAAATAGGGGCTCATGCAGATACCTTTTGTGCTGATTGGTGTGTCACTATGAAAGTATTTGTTCGTCTCTGGCTCTCGCCATAATTGTTGTATTGAATGTTAAAACTATGAATATTGCTATACCACAAATTAGTGTGAGAGATTTTCCAAAGGCAGAAGATTTTTACTAATAATTATTGTTGAAAAATAGCATATCGCAAAATTTCGTTTTTAGGATAATCGTTGTAATATTTTTTTCTTTGGAAAAATTGGGAAGTTACTGGTTACTGATCGCTACAGGATGGAAATACTTGAAACTTTAAACGCTTTAAAGTCAACCAAATATCTTTGTCGTACAATGATTTCTTACGAAACTCACCACAGGATGAGCTAACAGGTTATTATTTTTAATGCTTCATTGCTTTCTTTAAATGAAAAGAAAATTGTAGGTCTAAATGAAATAAGTTTGATTTCTCTAAATAGTTATTTTTATTTAAGTTTATGTTAGATTTTCACCTCGTAATGGTCGAGTATTCAATTGTAATGTGTTCTACATTTCAGAGAAAGGGATTAATGTAAAGGATTTCAAGAGAAAGAATTATTTATATGAAGATAGCGTATCTGAAGAAAATGATCATACTGAATATCTAATGATATTTAATTTTTGTGTTTTGTCATTAATGTGATGTTTTAGGCAAAATGATACTTTAAAATATCAAATTTTCACATTTTTTTTCGAGATTATTATGAATAGCTCATTTGTGCAGCGTCGTACACCTCTGGCAATATTATTCCTTGTTCTGGAGACAAAAAACGAAAGGATATCAAAGACGAACAGATTATTCAATAGAGCTTTTTTACAAGTAACAATTATTCATAAGAAATCATAGCCTCCTACACATCTGCAAAATGATTTTTAGTATCTATATAGTCAGTTTAACATGAGAAATAAATGTCAGACACAATCATATAATTCAAAAGAGGTTTCATGTTTCAGCAAGTTAAAAAAAATATATTATTAACATTCATAATATTTAATTATTGTAATTTCTTACGCAAGATACTCTTATCATTATTGATGTAAAGACGTATAGGTATGGTTCCTTTATGCCTAGACCGAAGCCCTTTGCACGCCGTATCACCTATTGTAGTGGTTCCCAATTAAGAATGTTAACCAAGCTCCCGAGGTGAACGAGCAGCCACCTATCAAACATCCGGTCAAGACTGGGTGTTGAGTAGATGGTTAAATCCTCGAAGACGTTTGGCCCCGTCCTCGTTTCTAATTTCTGGATCTCCTCAGTGTCGCATTACGGAAGTGCTCTGCGTCTTGAGGGAATCAGTGTTACGCATCTGCACAAAATATGTATTGTCGTTTCGTTTTTTCGTTTGCACCACCTCCACAAGGGTGAATTGCTTAGTCTGATTTTGTGGAGGTGGTGGTCAAGCGGTTCATGTCCCGCTAGTATATGTATCAGCAATTTGACATCAGTGCTTTAGACTGTCTGCAACAGTTCACTTGTTTCCACTCTTTCGAGTGTTGTGATGTGAGCCAGCAGTGGATTCTCTCTTTGATGTCCACCGCTGGTTCGGGGCGTTCTTTGGATCCCAATGTTTGTGTGTTTGTGTGTGCATGCATGCGTAGGTACGTGCATAACCCACTGTGGAGACGATTGCACCGTTCTTATTGGTCATATTGATTTGAAATTTTGCAGATTCATTTTGAAGTCATGGAAATAGGGATTGTATTGTTTTTGGGCATGGTAGCTCTGGTGAGAGGGATATTCCTGACATACATCTTCATTTTTTTAAAATAGAATTATGGTATTTCGTTGAACTATAAGGGCAACTGTATTTTACAAATTAAAAATATATAATTCACTTTTATATTTAGCCTGCAGGAGTGTTCGAAATTCTTATTTTAAGATGCTACGTCACGATCTATTTGATGTCTTTATACTATGGCCAGTTTTGATAGTTCATGTCACAGCAAATGTCAGTATAAAATAAGGTTATATTATAGTCAGTTATATATAAATTCTCGGGAAATAGGTCACATTAACACTTATGCTTTATATTTTTTGTGTTAATGTGACCTATTTCCCGAGAATTTACTTATAATCCATACCTGGGTGAAGAATCTTTATTATTATGGGTAGTGTAAATAATTGCGAAAGTCAACCTGACAGAAGGTGTCAGTATGATACATAGAGTTGTGGAATACGTTATGTAGACCATTTGAATACTATTTCAATGTAACATAGAGTGTAATTCAACGTCTTTGATCAGAGAATTCTAAGTCATTTCTAATGTATTTTCTGTTCTTACAATCCTTTGTATTCGACCTGTAGCTATATTCGATCATAGCTTTTTATGAATATCTTCTTGAAGCAATATTCTCGGGCTTCTTGTTCTGCAGACAAAAACGAACAAATTTAATAAAATGTCCTAGATGTGCAGCTTTTTTTCACAAATTAACAATTATTGAGAAAAACATAGGGTCATCCTACCCGACACGTCTGGCAATGTTTTTCCTAGTGTCAATTTAACACAATAACTATAGGTCAGACAAGCATATAATTTAGGATAGGTTTTATTTTTTGCATTTCTGAATATTATTTTTATGATGCAGCAGCGACACCTTTAACCTTGCTTACTACATTTACTAGCTTCAAAACTCTAATACCTATCATTCCTAACAACGAGCGAAGTCAAATACCGTAATTGTCATCACTTCCCTGCCTATAGGTTCCGGTAGTTCCCATAAATACATCATGGTCTTAAGGACGTGCCATTTGGGGATGCGCCGAATGGAGCAAATACACGGGTTACATATTTTCTGCAACATTTTTAGTAACAATACACATATCATATAATATAGTTTGGTTTTCATTGTTATTCAATATTATCATGGAATATTCCATTGTCACCCACACTCAACCGATAACAAATCAAGACATATTTTCACAAACTAATTTCATTGATACGAATAGGGACTTTAGAAAGGGTACAGATAACCAGCCGTCCCGAATTCAATTTATTGAATAGAAACGCCATGAAAGAGAACGCCGTCACTGCGTTTCGTACGTTGATTATAAAGGAGTCGATACCTACAATATCATCACAGAAATGTGTTCCGCTTTCTAGTGATGATAATCAGAATATGGTCGTAAGTGGTAATGATTCAGCAATTCACTAATGCCTTACTATGAATTAGCTAAGTTTCTGGTTAAACTATATGCACTAAAACTAATAATAGTAACCATTATTATATTTCCATGACCACGAGCTAGAGTTTTAATCTAATTTGTGGTGGAAACACTCACTGAAATTATATTCAAAATATAGGACGAAAATAAAAAGATCGTTATCAGTTACTAATAGATATATTCAACTCACACTAATTGATCTTGCGATACCGCTCGATAACTATTGTACCAAGTGTAGCAATAAACTCAGTCACTCATTCACTCCCAATTATTTCATAATGAAATATTGAAGTTTGCAGATTTACAGTCATTTTTAAGTCGTGTTTTTGATTTCTTTGAATTATAATAGACAGTTAAGATTTCTCTTGAACAGTGACAACCCGTCTATCAGTCCCAGATAATTGATTCGCTCTCGCATGAACTGATAAGTGGAACAAGTAGGATGATGTCTCTATTCATCGTCTTACTTGTCCGCTCATGAGAGAGTGAAACGTTTGTACGAAACTGATAGATGAATCCCGACTGTTCAACTTAGGGAAACATTAACTCAATATATTGACTACTAACACGAAATAGCTATTTGTATAACAAGGGGGGAAAGTGCTGCTTTTCCTCCCTAGGATGAAGTTTAGTAATCATTCACGGGAGGAAAAGGCACTTTACCCCAATGCTATACAAATGATTTTTCCGCCTCCCTCAAATAACAAGTCATTTTTAAATAATTTATTTATGAAACTAACAAACAAACTTTATTAAAGAACTAAAACTAAGAAGTATGTACAGTATAACTTCTAGGCACTTTATTTTCATTCTTGCATCCTACATATTTTTAATTTGTAGTAGAGTAATTATTTATACTAATGTTAAACGTGCAGTTTTGAGCAGTGGTTATTTAAATACCAATAGAAGTGAGAGCTGGAGCCAACGCAGTTTTCGTGATATTTTTATTAACAACATTATCATACATCTGGTATCCCCCCGAAAGTATTCGTACTTGGCTGATTAAAATCAATTTCATTAACTTCAGTGACTCCCATAATTTGGTTCGAAATTTTTCGCTTCTTTCCAAGAGATTGCTCCACATACCCTTCAGCGATATTCGTAGACTTCCAACCTCCGTGTTGCTTTAAAGTAAGAATGTCTCCTTCAGAATTTGCAAGTAAACTTGCCGAGGTTCTTCTGAAACTACGCCCGGTATAATTTATGGTATTAGGCAGTTTTAAAATTTCTGCAATTTTTTTAGGAATTTTAGCAATAGTATTTTTTCCAACTATTTGGTTGATACATTTTCCTGCTCTATAGCAGACAAATAAACGTGTCTGATCTGTTTTAGGGCGTAGCGATATATATTTTCTATAAATGTCAATATAATTAGGGCCATTCCCCGGTGAAGCATTGATTAAAAACGTTCTCTGTATATTTGTTTTAGAATTTGGTATATTTACTATTAAAATTGATCCTTTATCTTCAATATCTGTAGTGGCCATTTTAAGGAGCTCGTCACACCTGCATGCTCCTGAAATTCTGAAAATGAGGAGAACCTATAAGACAAAGGAAAAAGAATTAAAAAAAAGCTGTCGACGCCGGAATTTGAACCAACACCTACAAGCTTATCATGAACAGTTGCGCTACCGGGACTCACAGGCAACTTCTGCGGAATCATGAACCTAGCGTATTGTTGTAGCTCTATTATATTTGCCGTTTAACTTTTATTTTCTTGATATATTTACTTCTTGAAAATATCTTACCTTCATTAATAGGTTTATATCCCTGGTTTTGTCTTTTCAAGGAAGCAATTTATTTTGGGTATTTACTATCCACATTTTCTTTCATTTGAATCATGGTACCTAGCATCGAATACTTGGACCACAATGTAGAGGCTTTTAATGCATTTGCTAATAGGGAAAAATACCCCAAAGTAGCATTTTCTGAGTAAGTATGATTATGCTTTTCTACGGCCCATTGCTTGAAATGTAAATACTGCTTTTCGTATTTTTCTTTAGATTTTTGGGGTAATAGAGATTGTACTGTTACAATAACTTGTTTCAAAATATCCGGTGATGTATTATTTATATCTTCAAATTCGCTTGTATCACTCATTTTTCAAATATCATTTTATATTTTTTAGATATTTTATAGCGTAACACACTTTGAAACTGTTAATCTGTCAATCGACTATGACTATAGCATGCTATAATATTTCTGTCCTAAATTCGAAAACCGGATGAATCTATGGATTGAAGTCAAATTATTAATCTAAAAATCGTTAATCTAAAATAACAACTTACTGATTTGTACCATTTTGCAAAATACGCTGTGTTCTATAAATAAACGGCAAAATTTATACTTATACAATAGAATATAGTTTAGGACGTCAATGCCGTATACGTTATTTTATTGATGACGTACCATGACGTCCCTAAGGAGGAAAAGTACTTTTTCTCTCTAGAGAGGGAAAGTACGACTTTGCTCCCTACAATGAGGCCAGGAAATGTATACTTTGGATAGAGGTAGGTGGAAAAAGTGTTTGTTTTTCATCCAATGCATTGTTGAATTATAATGTTAGTTTAGTTCGAGACCCGGACGAGCGTCACTTTTATTTCTTGAAAAAAGTAGTATTCATCATCTGTCCCAAATGAAAACGATATCTATGTTTGTACATCGATTTATTCATTATCATATTTTTTTATATATACTTTGACTGCACGAGAGGGAAACCTATAATGTTCGAAGAACTTTGTGTGAGCCAGCAGTGGAATGTTGGGAGAGGAGATAGGCATTCGTATTTTTCTTGAAGGTTTGGAGCTTAAAGGCATAGAGAAAGACCTCACTAGATAAAGAGTTCCCCAGCTTCGCGGTTCGATAAAGAAATGAAGTCTGGTAGGAAGAAGTTCAGCAGGTCTCGAGCTTGACAGTGAGTTTGAACACGTCTAGTACGGAACAATGCAAAATGAGAGATTAACTTGAAGAAACATGCACTAGGTCGGTTACCGATCCCAAATTTAATTTTATTGGAATTGACGTTTATGATGGAGAACATGGACAGAGAGACATTGAATGGATACCGATTCCAAAATGATGAAAAATGATTATTAGAGATAGATGCAAAAACAAAATAGGAAACCAGCTATATCCAGGGAACCAGTTCTTTTCTGGAAAAACGTGGATCCTCATCAAGTCATCACCCGTACGTATATCGTGAATTAAAATGTTAACCGAAGATTTTGTTTATAGTTTTTCACGTTTTGTTGACAAAATCGTTTCTAAATCTGGAACAGTTTTTGTGCCTGCATAATATGACGTTCCCGAATGTAAGGATGCATTTTTGAAATATTGAAAATTTCCAAGTGGTAAGTAAGTTTCCAACAAAATTTTCGTCCATATCGTCAGTACTGCGCTGATCTTTGAACACGATTAGAAAGTTGCATACAATCTTCTTTTGATGTAAAATACATTTAAAGTTTACCAAAATACTCTATAATATACTTCTATAGAAGAACCTCTCTAAACTCAACTGTCAACCGTTGATTAGTAATTAGGTGGATGAAGACGCTCTCTAATTGATCAAGAGATTTGTGACGTAGAATTCGCTAAGCAACGCCTGAGATGCGGGAGTAGTCATTTAAACTGGTGTAATTGAAGGAATGTAATGATAGTGTCAATCTGGTTCAGTGCGTTATCGTTCAGGTTCAAAATCACAACACGAGAACGTGAAAGACATAACAATAAAAATGTCTGAACATAAATATCATAAAACCTGTTCATCTCCAAGCGGCAATTCTTGGTTACAAGCTAGTAGTATTTTGATGCAATGGCGGAGGAGACTGGAGGAGGGCTGTCACTAATGAAGTTTCTACAATATCAGATGAATAATTATTGCAGACCGAAATTAGAGGATTAATGATATAATAAAACACTTATTACTTTGTTTTTTATCACTTATTTTATAGAAACACTAACGTGACTATAGATTGACAACTAGCATGTCATCCTCTAAACGATACAAATGCATGAATAAACATGAAAGATCTTGAGATATTCTATAATCGAAATGTAAGCTAAATGAATTGGGGGAAATACATTGTTGGGATTGTATAATTGAAATACGATAAAAGAAGGTAGAGGTAATTAGGAGATTTCAACTTGTACTAGCAAGGTACAAGTAAGTGCTGGATTACGGAGGAATTTTATCTTATGGAGACATCGAAAGGAATGCCGTAGTACAAGTCTAATTGATCGTTTAAAATTTCATTTTGCAATTGTTCATACCTTTGAAAATTTCGACTGATTCTAGAATGTTCATTTTAGGATCAGATTATGAAAACACTTCTACTCCATCTGAATTTGGGAAAGGGTCCCCTGTTCCTAAAATATGATTGGGGAAAGATGACTCTCCTCAATGATTCTTACCAATCGAAATTGTTCCTTATATCTAATTAATATATAACGACTTGATCTACCAATGTAGAAGTTGTCACACTGAACAGTTAAATTTATAAACTCCAGGTTTATTGAACTTACTCGTTTTATCTTCAGCATTGAACAAAATATAAGACAACTAATTTTGGGATTCTAAAGCAGAAATTAACATACTCAAGTACCTACATTCACTTCTTAAAAAATTATGATTCCTCATTGAAATAAGTCCCCCATATGTTGGTACTATTATGAGCAGTACTTTTTAGTTGAGACATTTCATCAATTTATTTATGGTGAAAAGGGCATAATTGTAGGAACTGACCATAAGCTTCAATAATCAAAAGCCATTAAATAGTTTTCCTCCACGCCTACAAGGACTACTCATTAAATTATAAAAATATAACATACATTATATTTATAAACCTGGTACGCAATTAGCATTAGCTGGTGTATTATCAAGGGCGTGTAATGAAGAAATTGTGGAAAATGGTTCAGATGATATTAATTTAAAAGCACAGATTTGTCTACTTGTGAAAAATTTACCTATCGCAGATAAAAAACTTAGAAGAAATAAATAACGAAAGTAGAAAAGATAATGAGATGTTGGAATTAATTGAACAAGGCCTGTAAATAAAAATGAAGGTAAAGAAATAGTTTAAATATATTTTTCATTTAAAGATGACATTTTTCACAATCATGGTTTATTATATAAACATTCTAGGTTAATAATTCCAAAAAGTTTGAGAAAAGGTTGAATGCAAAGATTACATTCTAAACGTTTAGGCAAGGAAAAAGCAAAATTTAGAGCTAGGGAAATTCTATATATGTCCAGAGATATAGAAGACTTCATTTCACTGCCATGCATGTGTCACATTTGCTAAGACAAATTGTGAAGAACCATTAAGACAACACGAAATTCATTCACGAGTTTGGCAAAAAATCGGTATAGATTTATTTATTCGAATATAATGAGGCAAGTTAATTTAATTGCAGTCGACTATTTTTCTAAATTTATGGAAGTAGTAAAACTTAAAACTACAACTGCTAACTCTGTAATATATGAATTAATAAATATATTTTCCAGGCAGGGCATACAGATATATCCTCAAATAATGGTCCGCAGGTTAGTGCACACCCGTTCAATTGTTTTTCAAAATAATGGTATTTTATTTTTATGCATACAACGTCTAGTCCTCTATAATCTCAGTCAAATGGAATGGTAGAGAGAACTACACAAACCATTAAAAATATATTTAAAAAATATAATATTGCAAAAATTGATCCACATTCATAGCCTTGTTGGAATTAAGAAACACTTTATATGGAAATGTTTATTCTACAGCACAATTGTTTTATATTAATCGTACATTCAAAAGCTTAATGCTAATATCTAATGAACACTTAAAACCTATTGAAGTAAATTCAAACAAAATTTAAACACATATCAAAAGAAAAGCAAAATACACAAAAATATCACTATGATATGTAAAATCTGAAACAAAATGTTAATACATATATAATTAGGTATGGCTGAAATGTTGTTCCCCGGAAAGATGTGGTTATTAGTTGTTTAATAGTTATTGTTAAGTAAGTTAGTCATTAATAAGTTTCAGGAAACAGAATGTACTTTTATTTTGAATGTTACATTTTTTTAAGGAATGGGATATGATGATATCAGAACTGATAATCTTGAACACATGTTTCTGTTAGATATCAGCTCCGACTACCGCGAATAGTGTAAGCTCAACTCATTTGATTCGTAACCATTATAAAAAGATAGAATACATTCTATCGAAACATAATCTAAAAGCTAACTTCATACCCCAAAATAATATGTTTATATTCTGTTCAACGGTAAAGATATAACGAATAAGGTTAATAAACCTGGAGTAGGTATATAAATTAACATGTTTAGAGTGTGATAACTTTTAGATTATCAAGTCGGAACTCGTAATGTCTAATACATAAATTAGGGATCGACGTAAATTGAGTCCAATATCTATTAATTGCGTTTCTAATTGGGTAAGTTCAGTCCGTGGTGTTTTTAAGGTCTACGTAAACTGAGTCCCAGGTATGTACCTGATTGTCAGGTCAAATAATTAGCTTATAGTACCTGCTGCGTAGGCCAACTACCCCTATGTAGCAAGTATTTGCACAATAACCAATAATGATTGTTTATAACCAATAATGATTGTTTATTGTACCCCCTTTGTTTCTAACCTAACCTAACCTAACTTTGTTGATATAGAATGCAAATATTGTAATTATAATCTTAACACTCTCATTTCTAAGAATATTCTGAGAAATATATTGAAGTCAGGGATTCAATTTACGTAGTATGATTTTAACAGTAGGACTGAATTTACGTAGGAATATGGAAATGGTAGTCAATTTACGTTTTCTGCTGACAGTTGGCACCTGCAGAATGTGACCATCGAATAATAATTATGAAAATCATTTTCATTCAGTGTATGTTCTATGGTCACCTACCATGTAGAAGAACAACCAAAGATATCAATAAAATACCTATATATCTGTGTCTAGCTGTAGAGATAAGGTTTTTAGGACGGTAGAACGATCATTTCCATATCTTGGTTCATTTCCTTCTGATGCGTGGTAAATCATTTCCTTCTGATGCGTGGTAAATACATTTGATTCGGAAAGTTTATTGTACCCCTCTGATTCTAACCTCAGCTGACCTAACCTATTGACCTAACTTAGTTGATATAGAATGCAAATATTGTAAGGCCTCTCAGCCTCCTCATCAATTGATCTTAATGATCATTCTCCATTTTATTTCCTGTTTCTCTCATAATTCTTTAAATTTTACAATTAATTCCCCGTTCTCAGTAGTTATTTTAAATCTGGCAACAGTGGCCAGAGGCTAGATTCTCTATATATCTCAAACGCTCTATACGTGTGGTCAACACAGTTGCCGTTTTTCCAACCATTCAATTGCCAAGTGGGGTAAAACAGCGAATATGGCAACAGTCTAGGTTGGCTAGCTTCTCGTACCCACTCGTCGGTCGAATGAAATACGATTACTTGCTCCCGCCTCCCGCTGCTAGAAGAATGCGACACGTGTTCGGTTAGTTGTTGTTTTTATTCTGCGAGGCGTAGTAAGGTTAAGTAGTTAAGTTATAATTTATCTAATCGGAATCGGTGAACCTTAAAATGATGAGTGACATAGTTGCTGAGTTCTTAGAAAATCCATTTAGTGGATTAACATATATGATAGAAAAGTGTTTTTCAAAAACAAACGGCCTTTACCGGATTTGAAAAGATTAGTTATGACAGCATAGGTAAGTTTCAAAATCGCAGGAACATATTACATCGAGTATTAAGTTTAAATTAACCGGTAAACAGAATATTGTTAATGTGATTGATTCTGCTCGTACACGCGGAATAGAAACAGCGATCAATTTATTTAATTTCTTAATGGAAACATTTGAACGATTTGACTTTGCGAATAAATTAAGTAATTGCTCAAACCTACGACGGCGTATCTGTAATGGCGGGACATTTAAATGGTCTTCAAACAAAAATGAAATCAGTTTCGCCTCAGGCTATTTTCACCCATTGTTACGCTCACAACATGAATTTGGTTTTAAGTAATGCATGTAATCCCATTAAGGAAGGTAGAATTTTTTTTTCCAACTTATATTCATTTTTAAATTTTTTTAGCAAATCCACCAAACGAACTGAAATTTTGAATAACATAGTACAAAACAGAATTCCCTGTAATGCTCCAACTCGATGGATTTTTACATCACGTGCAGTGTTTACATCCACAAAAATAAAGACAAATTAATTGAAAAATTTAATTTATATTAAACAGTGATGACTTTTCGACAGATCAGGTTTCATTAAATGCTGCTGTTGGTTTAAAATCTTATTTAGAAAATGAAGAATTTTTGTTTTTTCTTGATACTTTTAAATTAATATTTGAACAAGCTGATCTTATTTTTCAAATTTTACAACATAAATTCACTGATATAATTTATTCAAGAGATCGTTTAAAACATCTCATTGATAAAATTTCAAGTTTCCGTAATACAGAATTTTATTTTAATATTTTATTTGAAAATTTTTCAACTGATGAGGCTCCTTACGCGAAAAGGAGGAAAACATATAATTTGGTAGACAAGAAACTACATTATAAACAACTTTTTAATGAAATTTTAGATACTATTAAAGGTCAAATTGAGATTCGATTTTCCGATTTACATGAATTGAAGTTTTTCGACTTGACGAATAGAAGATTTTTCGAATCTTTTTCAAAAGAGTTTCCCAATACACTTTTAGATAACTTAGTTCTAAAATATAAATTTTTTGATAAAATAACACTGCACAATGAATTATGCGTTTTATACTCGGATAAAGATATTTTAGGCCAGTACGACAGTCAATATATGATAGACAATGATTTGCAACAAGTTTTACCTCAGTTTTATAAACTACTTTGTTTGACAGTCACCATTCCTGTCACGTCGGCATCGGTGGAGAGATCATTTTCTACTCTCAAACGAATTAAAACTTACATGCGAAATACAATGGACCAAAATCGTTTATACAATGAAAAAGAAATGATACATTTTATGATAATATTATTGATCATTTTTCGCAAACTAAAGACCGTAGAATTCCGTTAATATATAAAAAAAAGTTAATAAAATTAATAAAAAAAAACAAAATATGAAAAATTCCAAAAAAAAGAAGAAATATCAAAAATCCAAAACAAAATAAAGAACGAAAAATTTTTTTGCCAAGAGAAACTCTACACCTCCACGTTTGTTCTTGCTGGGCAACAATTAATTTTGTCACTAAAGTAGCTGGTACGGTCGCTGTGCAAAAGTTGAATTAATCGGCTGAGTAGCGTATATTTGAAAAAAAACGTTTTATGTCCAGCCTCCTCTCTTAAAAAGTTTACGAGCCGCCACTGATTGAAACCCGGTACTCAATTTACCTAGTATCATATTTTCAGTGGAACATAAATTACGAAGTATTATTTTATCAGAATTTAAGTAGGAATATGGAAAAATGGGAATCAATTTACGATTTTCCAGAAATTAGATATAAGGAACAATTTCGATTGTTCAGAACCAATAGAAGAGATACATCTTCCTCCATTCATATTTCAGAAACGGTGCACACTTTTCTTCCAAATTCAGATAAAGTAACAATTTTTCATAATCAGAGTAGAGGTCTTAAATTAAATACCTTAGAATCAGTTGACATTTTCAAAGGTATGAAAAATAAGCACAGTAAAATCGTAAAGATCAATTAGACTTCTTCTCGATGTCTTGATAAAATTTGCCCGTAATCCACTTACTTGTACCTTCCTAGTACATCTCTGCCT
This sequence comes from Endomychus coccineus, assembly GCA_958510875.1. Lineage (NCBI taxonomy): Eukaryota > Metazoa > Arthropoda > Insecta > Coleoptera > Endomychidae > Endomychus > Endomychus coccineus. Next base: position 130,498,317 of record OY294069.1, on the reverse strand, counting down.
TAAAATTTCCTAATTACCTCATTATACTCACCCAATTATTGAACTATGGCAATGTTTACTCAAATATTTGTATCGTTTTGAAGAGGAAACGCTAGCGGTCGAAACTATAATCTCCATGTTAATGTTTTTGTAATGTAAGGGATAATAAATAAAGTAATAAATGTTTTATTATATCAATATGATAAATTATCATAAATATCGGCTTCCGTCATCGATTTTTAGATATTGATGAATTTAGAATTAATTTTGTAGGAGCGGTTTCAAGAAAAATTTTCAAAATTAGGTTTGTAACATATAATTAAGTATAAATATTTATTAAATCACTCTTTCTTTCTAAATGTATTATTTTCAACAAGCTTTTAATTTAATTTAACAATGTTTATGAAATACACATTTTTAAACCTTGTGGAGATATATCGATTGAATTAACCAAGGGACGCAATTCGGCATCATGATGTTTCTGGTGCCGGACGCACTTCGGTAGGTGAGGCTCACTTTTTTCAGGTTACTACGAGCGAGGCGGTCGCCTTGGACAATGGATCTTTTGGGGCGCATTTTTTCGAACGAATTAACTCTTTGTCATTATTGTCTTGTATAAACATTGTGTACTTGATATTATTATGGCTATTAATTATATAGTAAATATAAGCAATGATATTCCCCTGAATTGGTTATTTTATTTAATTAACAAATATAAAATGTGTTTTGTTCATCATGTACAGTAATAAAAAAATTCAGGAACGAAAACTGTTTCCGGGGGTTGAAGTGTAAAGGGCCTCATTCAACATAGGGTCGGCTCTGCTACTGGACGTAACTCTGAAACAGCCTATAGTACATCCTCATAATTTATTAACTTATTCATAGAACTAAGATATACATATAATTCAGTAGGTACATTTCAATTAGAGGTGGGGTTGACACGACAAAGCCTGCGATTGAAATGAGGAAGCAGAAATGCATTATAGACTAGATTACATAATATAAGAAGTTTCAAATTAGGCCAATGGCCCAGACTGATGTTTTGTGTGTGCGACAAGAAGGGTTCAAATTGAATATCTTAGAACCAAAAAATGTTAATGTAGTTTTAAATAACTCGTAGGTAATTCACCCGTAATCTCAATAAACTTATCTACATATTTACATATTTACTGCAAAATCTATTTTGGAATATCAGATAACATTCACCCTCTTTCAAATCTACGAAACTTAGAATGATCAAGAGCTTAGAAAGAGCAATTGTTTAGAAAAACAGTACAGAACAAAATGTATTAGGGTCCTAGATATTTGTACGAGCCATCATCTGTGAAAATATTTCTTGACATGACTATTTCCGAATATTGAGAGTCTGCAAATATGACAATTTCAAAGAGATTTAACCCAATTCATTCATAGCTTCTTTTCCAAAGAAATGATGTTTATATTGTATTTTTATGGGTATCGAATAGTTCCCGAACCCTTATCTTAGATCACTCCGGATTAAAGAATAGGTAGTTGATGATTCCATATTACTAATTTCTACAATATCTTCCAGTTGTAATTCAGATTTGTAAAATGTATTTCAGAAACGCTAAATCGGATGTGTAATATGTAAATCAGAAAATAAAAATTGCAATTCAGCAAGGTAACATGTAAAGTGTTTCAGAGAAAAAGTATGTTATTCAGATATGATTAAATGTAATTCAGAAAAAATCTATTTAAGCGGATCCTTCAAAAAGATTTTTTGTTTAAAATCAAAACTAGGATTGCACTTTCATATACAGGTTCGCTCACCTAAGACGATATCCAACAGTATCTTGAGAAATAAGTGCAAGCGTCACATACACATATCTACGCAAAAAAAGTTCAATAAAACAGTTATACTGGAACAAGGAACTTTCATCTGAGAGTATCTTTATGTCAATAAGGTGCTTCGCTAGGCTGGTATCAATATAATATAATTTGAATCTGAATTTCAAATGGGGAACTTTTGAGGTCCGAGAAATTTCTCATGCTTCGGGCACCATATTTTTTGGGTAACATCCGGGAACCATACTGGGAACAACTTCTTTGATTGAAAACCCTACAGAATACCATTTACCTAAAATAAATATATAGGTATGTACAGGGTTGGAAAATTTCGATCTTTGTATAGAGTAACTTGATAACTTTGGGAGATACAAAAAAACAGAAGTCACATTATCAAATCTCGTTCTTTGAAACAAATTTACTGGCGGAAACAATCATTTGTTTTCTAGTTATAAACAAAAGTTCGATTTTCTGATTTTTAGTTACCTACATGTGAATATTGTGGTTGTTTTTACACTTTTGAAAAAATATTTCTCACATACTAGACACTTTGTTCTGTATAATCCAGTGGCGTAGAGAAAACTTGAAAGAAAGGTGTGCAATATCGAGTTATGTCTTAAAGCTGTATTTTTTCAAATGGGAATCATAGTTGGCTTTGGCTTAGTTGAAACGGTTTTAATTATTCATCATATGTCGGGTCGCTTTTAATGTGTGAGGCTTTAATAGCGACAATGAGATCTTACTTTTTGTGTTTTTTTATATTCATTCCAAGTAGGCGGGTATCATCTATGACAGTGTTTATCCGTTTTTTAGTGAATTGCATATTAACGACTTTGTTCCGGTCATAATAACAATTAACTCAATTAATCGTGGAAGTGAAGATGTGTTACGGAAATTACGAGAAATATAGTATATGTTAGAAAGCTTTATTTAAAGTAACAACTCTTGTGATATTGCATCTAAAATATGTTTAAATCGCTATCCAGAAAATCGACCACCCAATAAACATATTTTCAAGAGGTTAGTTGTTATGACGGCAACAAAATCTTTAATAAGGAATTTACTGACAAACGGATAAATATTGTCATAGTAACACATTATTTTCATTATTAAACAGCAAAATATACCTCACACAATGCATAATAGTGAGAAAGAGAAATAAATCCGTTTTAACTAAACCATATCCAACTATGATTCTCATCAGTTGTAAAAATACAACTTTAGGCCATAACTCGTAATTGCACTTTTTGTTTAAAATTTTCCCGATCCCACTGGATTGTATAGAAATAAGTGCCTGTAAAAGTTATTTTTCCTAACCTTACAAACAACTTCGATATTCACATGTGTCCAAAAGTCGAAAACCGAACTTTTGTTTATAACTCGAAAACAAAAGACGATAGCAAATTTTCATTCCCTCCAGTGAATTTGTCTCAAAAAAGGAGATCGAGAATGAGACTTCCATTTTTTTTGTATCTCCTATAGTTAACGAGTTACCCTATTTAAACATAGAAATTTGCACACCGTGTATATGATAAGAATTAATTAATATCATCATTTTACTATCTTTATATGTAGTTCAAGACTTTGCTATGCCAAAACGATCAAAAAGGTTGCTCTGATTGAAAAAACTTTTATACATTTATGTAAATTTTAGCATAGTCGCTTTCATGTTTCCTTATTGGTTGAAAAATTGCCGTTATTTCCTGAGCTATGTGGTTAGCAATATAGGGTTCAAAACTTAAGGATTCAATGATTTCACAATGATTTGTAATTACCCAATCCATGATGATGTACCATTACCATTCAAATTAACTGTGTTCATGAGGTAGAAGACATTCAAATATCGGAACAGTTTCAATTTGGAATAAAGAGAAACTCATTGAATGACTTGAAAAATAAGTTTTCCTTAGGCACACAGTTTCAAGAACAAGAGCAACACATAACAACCGGAGTCACTTTTTGCAATGAAAACAACATTAAGACATTCTGAATTGCATTAGATGCTGCCTGAATTACAATTTACTCTCTCTGAATCACAATGTTACAGTTCGAAATTCCATTCTATTTTTATCTGAAACAGAACTTTCATATCTGAATTATAACTTTTATTTTCTGAATTACATCTTTCAGATCTCAATAACAACTCACGAATTCACATTACGTTTTCTGAATTACAAGTGGAAAAGGTAGTTTCAGATTACCTAGACAAATATTATTGTTTAGATATTTACTTACTCAGCCATAAATTCACATAATACCTATACCTATTAATTATATTATATATAGATATGTATTATACGAGTATGTCATATACATACATTATTTCTAGGGTCAGCGATTTAAAAAAGAATTGTTTTCTATAAGCCATGGATCTATCGTCTTTTGTTCTCGTTATATAGAGCGTTGAAGGTATTTATTGTAGATCGTTATTTATCACCGCAGGTTTTATCATTTGTTCCCTACTTATATATTTAAAATTCAGTTACAGTTGAGTTTTGGAGATGCCAAATAAGCGGGATTGATCGGTCTTAAATTAAGTTGTATCTTAAGTTATGTTAAGTTGTTATACCTTAAGAGGGCGCCAGCCCCTTTTTGTTTCTTACAAATTTTTTGGTGTGGAATTCAATTCTACATATTGAGGGAAATCTTGTAAGAATCATGAAAAATTGACTATTTTTGAGTAATAAACATTCAAATTCAAGTCAAGTAACAATGATCCTCCCCAAAGTATTCATTCGTTACTAATAAACTATAAATAAGAAACAATCATCCTTCGAAATGAATTGTATACTTTTCGTTATAACAATTGGGTCTATAGGTAGGTACACATGTTCAGCACTAAATTGTGATAAATAATACCAATATCATATATGGCCATATTGACCACAATATGTTGGCGAAATAGCCATTTGTTATTTTTTCGATGTCAGTTCAACGAAAGCACTTTCTTTTCAAGTTACATATTTTAATAGATGGATTTTATGCAGTAGGTATTGATCTCGTTTTTTTTCGCCAATAATGACAAACCTGTAATTGAATAAATAAAAGGCTTAGTGTGACCATCATATTGACTGTAGTTACATTATATGCAATAGCTTTCAACTAACGTAAAAATTTAAAACCGATGGATATGGTGGATGTTGTTTGGTTTAAAATACAGGAATTATTAGAAAACATATGTTCTTAAATACATATGGATAAGTCTTAAAAATCAGTTACCCATAAACGGAATTTGAGCCTGCGTCAGTTGCGTCAAAGTCATATCCTTCAATTATTACTCGATTCATCAACCTTGCAAATTGTATTAACTTAGTGTTTCAATTAAGTGGTAGGGTTCACATCCTTGCGGTAAAGTCTACATTGGTAAAACAGGTCGTACAGTAGCTACTCGTGTGAAAGAACATGAGCGCTGTACAAGGCTTCGTGACACTAGTAGATCTGCACTTGCGGAACACAAATTTGACACTAATCATCAAATCCTTTTTGAAGATACTAAAATCCTAGCCCTAGCCCCAAACTTCTATCAGCGAAAAATCCTTGAAGCTATAGAAATCCTAAAACATCCGAATAATCTGAACCGTGACTCAGGATATTACCTTCTCAACATTTGGAAACCCATCCTCGAAAATTCCACTTCGCACATGATCACACAACGGCAGGGTCAGGCGCCAGAACGAAGTTGACTAACGGAATAAAGGCAGTGAACTGTTTAGCGTGAAGGATTTTTCCCACAATAAATACGGCTACAGAAACCAGTAGAACCAGTTTCAGTTCAAGGCTCAAGCCCGCCCTGAAGATGCCACCTGTAATGGTTGGCGAAACGTAGGCATCAAGTCGAGCTATTGTGACGCGGAATCCAAGATTTTTCAAGTTTAGCTATCCGCGGAAGTCTAGTATTCAAGATAAAAAAAACATTGCTTTTATAAGAAAATTGCTAAGCAGTGGATTATTGATACATGTTCATATATTTAAAACATTAATTTGTTACAATTCCGATTACTCGTGTTTCTGTTGGTTTTGGCGACGTGGGCATTTTTATTTGGAATTAATGCGATAAGGTCGCTTTGTGCTTGATACAATTAGTTTCAAGAAATCTTGTTTCAGACAGTGATAAGTCTGCTGATGATGATCGTAGTGAGACCGAAACGTACGTGAAGATGAAAATAATAAGCATATGTAGGTAGATATATGTGTTAGTGTGACCTATTTCCCGATAATTAATATATAATAAGTTATTTCAAAACTGAAGAATCTAAAAGCTTCGGTGAGGATTATTTGGAACGAAAATATTTATTCGAAAAAAATATCCATCATTGAAGATAATAATCGCAAACTAAAACACGCATTTCGAAAGGGAATTTATATAAGTGACCGAAGTGATATCCGGTATAATGCTATTCGAAAAATACTGAATATAATGATTTGAGAAACCACGTAGATATTCGAAAGCCGAAATATTTATTTCGATAAAAGAAACCCTCGAACTTAACAATCTTGTTCTGTCTTCTGTCCGCACTATAAGACTTAGATAGGTGGCTCAAGCCACAAACACGAAAATGATGGAAAGCAGTTAAAAGTTGAGGTACCTACCTATTTTATTCTGTAGCGGTTCGGTTTGATACCGGTGTTTGGTGTTTATAATAGTATTGTCATTGTAAGTTATTATTTGTTGTTGGGGTTCCAAGGAAGAGTTGAAAAATTTTTAATAAAACTAAAATGAAAATCAAAGTGATGACAATGGTATCACCGTCAACTAGTCAAGGAAAAAACAATATATATGAGTAATATAAAAGTGAGTGTAGACGTTGTTAACTTTTTACTAAATAAATTCAGTAATCTTCGTTACAGTGACCAGATTTGAGTAAAACATTGTACAGGTAAACCAAATTCGTGGTATGAAAGATATGATATATGGTGGGAGTCTTATTTTTCTTTTGAAAGGTAATTTTCATGGCAATTTGAAGAAACCTCGGCCTGACATTAGTCCTTCAAAACATCCAACGAAGCAACATTTAAGTTTGAAAATAGTGCCAAGGAAGCTGAGCTGTCAAAATCTGTGAAAAAATAGGCTTAGGCTGTCAGACTCCCATTGAATTCGCTGTCAATAATACAAGTGGAAAATGTTTCATCACCATATTTTAGAGTCACCAGTGTCATTGTATTGCAATTGGATATTAAGAAACGATAGGATAGTAGTAAAATGCCTTTGCTCTTCTTTTGTGTTAGAGAACTACATCACCGGCTTATTACGCTCATGCTCATTTCGGAATTTTAACATTTTGGCCCATCACAGTACAGGCCGATTAATTTATCATTCGTATACGACATGAGAGCTTTAAGAATGAGTTGCTGGTGATATAGCGCTTCAAATAGTAGGTAGGTATATTACGTACCTACTTCTTTTACAAAACGATTGCCTAATAACTTCTGCATTCTACATTCTCTTTCATTATTCTGTAGGTAGGTACATTTTTTACTTACATAATTGATAATTGTCACTACCTATATTTCAATATGTGCTTGCTCACTGTTGTACCTGAGATTAAATATTTTCTGTATATATATATGTATATACTATCTGAATATATAAATCATAGCAAGATAATAGATATTTGGATAGTAAGTATACTCTTTATACGAATAAATACTTAGTTCCTTCTGCTTTATGGCTTAGAATTCCATTAATGTTAAACATCACGTTTCTCATACAAAAGCAAACATAGGTAGGAAGGTAGAGGTATTAGATAAGTTGAGGGATTCATGAGTTTAGTTTGTTATTGTTGTGAAGTGTTCATTTGTTAAATCTTTATGATAAGAATGTCTCAAATTGATATAAAAAGTAACCTACTTATATGATGTTATGTACGTCTTTTGAGATGAATCTTTGATATACAAACACTAGAGTTTAATAACATGAAAATTTAATACCAAGGTTTAGTAGAGTAGTTCTCAGTTGTTTGCCGCTAGAGAGATATAAAACAAAAGAATTACTAGACAGATCAGCATAAACCTGAAGTAAAAAGAAGGAAAGAATCGGACAGAGAACCAATACCAGACATGAGCATGAAAAAGGGGCAGACAATCGTTATATAGGCGGAGCATGTTGATTTGTGGTCGCCATTTTGTCAAATAGTAGTGTTTTGTTACATTCCTTATCTCATTGGATAATCTCCCACCTCTTCAGCAAAAATTATTCAAGTCTCACAACTAATATAGCAAAGGAGATTATGACTAAGAGTAAAGTCATTATACTTTTACTCCAAACATCAAACTTGTGTGAATACAAATCGTTCATATGGAATGAGGAAAGGCCGAAAGCTGAAGCTAAAAATCTGAATTGGTGTTTGGAAAGTAATGACTAAATTCCAGATCTAAAGACAGTGCTGAATTTGCAACCAGGTACATACATTAAATATTTGAAGATAACGTATGACCAAATTTAAATAAAATAAACAGTGTGGAATTAAAACGTCTTTCACCTCTAATACCCGCCCCATGGTTCGACTCCTCCCAGAAGCCGAAAGGTTTCCAATTGTAGCTTTTACGAGTGCGCTGCCGGCCGATGTTAACCGAATGTGGTTGCCAGGGGAAACGCTTTACTCCTGCTATACTAACATTTAGTGCGACCGTGTTGTTGACGGTGTGTATATCGGTGTTATCAGATACTATTCCAGAATGATAGCGTTGTTATTGAAAAAATAGTGTTCATGGTTGTTGACATTAAATTGACTGTGATTTTGTGGTGATATGTGAATGTTTTTATTCCCTGCAGGATTTGAGTGTTTTATTTGCAAGTGAGTACCTACTTTGCTGATATCTCTATCAAGTTAGATTGTTATCTCATCTATTGATGATTGTGATCCATCTGATAAATATTATTATTGCCATATCTTGATCCACTCTCTACTTAAGCCCAATATAGTTAGATAGGTAAGGTGAACGGAACTTTTGCAGACAAAAATTTTAGAACTTATGAGGATATGTGGAATATGCTTCAGATTATATTGTAATATGAATATTCCATCAGTAGGCTGAGTTATGACTTCGGAAATAACTAATAGAAATGGATCAAATAGAATTTGATAACATTGGCCATCTGAATCATACGTAGAAAAATAAGTTAAGTTAGAATAAAAGGTAGAAACGTAAATAGAGGCAAATGTACGGAAAATGGAAATTAGTTGTGAACGTAGTGGTATATTGATATAAGAATTAAATGAGCTAATCAATTTAACACATTGGACTTGGTGACATTATCATTGTAAATTTAACGGTAAATTCTAACTTGAAAGTATTTTAATCACCTTGACAAAGAGATATTCGATTATATTGTCCTTAATGACACGAGAAATTTCAAAGAGAAATAATAACTCACCTTGAAGGTCATATTATGGCATAACATTTAAAATTATATTACCTGCTTCGGGTAATCTAAGTTAGGCGCTTCGACCGACGTTGAAATCTCTTCGTGGACTATCTATCGATCTGCGCAGTTTGTCTAAATTATTAATCGATTAAACTCATTCTTAGAACTATAGTAACGTCCAACTTGAAGTACTTAAATGAAGAACGAGTATTGAAGCAAGATCACTTCCATTCATTTCAATCGATATCTCTTCATAAAAGACTAATGTTAATCTGGTACCAAAATATATTTTTTCTTATTCGACAATTATTAATATACACTGATAGCTGTGAATATTTAAAATTCAGTCATCAAATAATAAGAAGGTTTGTAACTGAAAGTGACAAAATCTGTGACAAGCGGAATTATTTTCAAATCGGAACCTATATTAAATACCTAGCTTTCTATTTATTTTTCCATAAATCACCTCAATTTTGATCTTGCTTAGGAGTGAATCAATATTCCAAATTAGGTAAATTGATATACTAATTTCCTTGAACAGAAATATGTCTTCCAAGTTTGATGCACAAATTTTCTATCTATTTACCTACAAATATTTGTATTTAAAAAAAGTTAAAAATATTATTCTGTACGATTATTATAAAGGGATAGGGGTATTAAAAATGGTAGGCTTGATTCATTTTGTGGTTTACTGAGTAGCAATAATATAGAAATCATTTTTTAATCCTGTACCTGCTTATGAAATCTATGGTATTTGAATATCGCTTGAAGATAGCGTAAAACGCCAAATGATAGTTACAAATTAAAGTGATTGTAGTATAGTAGTGTTTAATTGCATAATGTAAATAAAATTTCCTATCACCTAGTGAAGTGTGAAATGAAAGAATTTCTCTTACTAATTCGGTACCTGATGGTCGGATTTTCAGTCCACACTCGGTATATGTTTGGCATACGCATTTCAGATACATTTTGAAATGTGGCCTCAACTACTCTTAGATAGTAATAATATAAAGAGTATAAAGTAGGTACCTACAAAAATTTTCGTCCTTCGGGCTTATGGATTAAACGAATTCATTGCGACGGAGAAGTTAAAAAAAATTACCAAAATTTATGGATCCGTATATATGTATATATAGATATAGACTTCGAAATACCCTTCAATCTTCAAACAATACACATTTTGTAATTATTCATAACAAATTTTTGGTCTGTGAAAATCTTTATTTCGTTTTTTATTCCTGCTTTCCAAAAATGTTATATCTAAGTAGCCTTGTCTATTAGCAAATTTTTAAATATGTTAATATAAATAATCTAAGTTTATGCAACGCCGGATACCTACTCGAAAAGTTCCGTTTTGAATTTAAATTTCAACTCTATCAATAAAGCGTTTTCATATTTTAATCTAGCGGAAAAACTGAAACTAATTTCCTAAAAACTAATATCAACAAAATAAAGTACCTATTCTGAGTATAAACCAGCGTGTAAAAATATGATCAGTTCCTGTTTCCCTGTTTTACAAAAGAACATTTTCTCCATTTGGCCGCGGAATATTAAAATAAATGAAATCCCAAAGATTCGTAAACAAAAGACTTATCTTAAGACAGTTGATGGATCCTAACTTGATTTAGACCTTATATGTTTGTTGATTTTATGATGTTGATAAATTTAGGGAGCAAATGGAATAATCGCAATCTTTGGAGCTTAATAAAAAAGAAATATTTTATCAGCGAGAGAAAAATATTTATTATATATCGACCGTTTTCAATAACATAAGAATGAAATTATTGTTCAAATAAATTAACCGGTTAACACAATGAAAATAGATATATTCTTTTATCAAATGGATCCAAAATTATAATTATTTACCTATTATTCCCGAACTTCTCAATATGTACAAGAACATATTATCTTTCGCGATAAGATTGATTTGTTGAAGTGCTTTTGATTTAAAATAATTATTGAGTAGTTCTATCATAAGAAATTTCAACATTTCATTCTGAAATATGTGTAAATATTTTTTCTCCCATGCATCCATTTAATTGTTAATATCTTCAACCTATTCCAGTCCTCTACAATTATATATTTGTTCTATTGAGTTTTTGTAACTACTACTGAGTGTAATTCATAATTGCATAGTGTGCTTTGCGACCGTGTATTTTTCTCAATTATTCCCACGTAATTATTTAAAATATTAAGGCGGTCAGAGTGGCCCATATAAAACCAAATTTGTTATTGGTGATTCCCAATTTTATCAGATTTATATAGATCGGAATAGAAATGAATAATTGAGCACCCTCGATTCAAAAATTTCAGGAAACAATAGCTTTATTTTCTGATATTTTTCTTTAGAATAAACCCCAGTGTGTCATATTATTGGAACGAATCTTGTCTCCAATATAATTTCAAATATGTCATGAAATTTCAGTTTAACGTTTTCATATAGTAAAAGAAATTTTTATGCTAACGAGTTTTCATGTATAATTACAAAACAATTTTCTTATGAATCATTACACTTCGATAGTATTAAATGTGCAATACTAAAAGTTGGATAAATTCTTCGTAATTGAATATCAAACTCCTCGTATTCACTTTAACACGTGTGATACAATCATAGAAAATTTTCAGATTCAGATCTAGATTCTCTAAATTATTATTTATATTATATAATACTAGGTAAAGTTTTTTCTTGTACTTTCCGCTTCCATAAATATTCTTGTTAGCTGAATTGTGATGACGATATCATCATAAGGTTGGTTCAAATGCCTTGTTATCGGAGTATTTACATTCTATATGGATCCACGAGATTCTAATGATGCTTCTATTTGGGTTTTGGTGCTTCAAGTTCGTTCACCTATAATTTGAGTTTTCTAGCGATAGGGACCTTTCAATGTGAATAAAAATTTTAAATCGCATTGCCTACATCAAAGTTATCTGGTATGTTTTTTTTAACTTCATTCAACCTTCTGCGAGAACAGAAATACAATACAATACAATAAACATTCATTCAAGAAAATCCTTATAGGCAAGGTCAAAAATATAATATAGGTGAAATTAAAAAAATATGTAGGTTTAGTATACGTTTACCGACAACATATTAAAATAGCAATAATTTACACTTAATAAATAATATGATAAAAATAATTACATACATGAAAAAAACTCACATAAGGTTAAAAATTACAATTTGCTATTAAAAAATTCATCTGTACTATAGAAACAACGTTCAATTACAACTACAAGTAGCTTCAAATTTCAAGTCATCGTCCTGTTTCATTCTATTTGGGAGGTGGTTAAAAATTGTACGCATTGATGCATTTTTGAAAGTAGAATGAATAAGCTTGATCCTTTCTCAAAAAATTTTCTATATTGCATACTCACGAGTCCCGATTTGTACAAAGAACGTAAAGTGTTTGCCAATAAAGAAAGTACATTCCAAAATAAAAATGTACAACTAAATGTCCATATTAACCATGCAAAAAGTTAAATCTTCCATTGAAAAGTCGTAGCTGCTCTCAAACTTAGACCTTACTCATACCACGGCTTCCAAAAAAGGCGATAAGAATAAAAATTTGGTCATTCATAATGAATAAGGAATTCAACTGACATTCTCAAGTCATATCTATTCAAATTATATTTTTTTTTGATCATGACTTTTATGCTTCGAATGAGAACTATGTAACTTGCCTGTATATGTTTCCGAAAGCCTTGTTGCTGAGAAAAACTACAGGAGTAGTTCATCAGCATTTACCTGTACTACGTAAATTGAAATAATAAAATGTGAATACTTCATCTTAATAACAATATGTACTTATTATAAAAAAGGAATAGAATTTACATTAGTGAGTCGGAATTCTTAGACATTTTCGATGTACACAAGAAATAAGAGAATTTTATTTGATTTCATTAATTACAACTAATATCTCAATATTGATCTTGATTGATATTATTAATATTTTCTAGATTTGTTTCATTAATTTCTTCTATAGTACCTATTTAATTTATTAAAGGGATAATAATTTTACAGAGAGGTATTCAAATCTAATCATCAATCGCTTGAAAATGCTGGTGAAAAATACCCTACCATCTGGAACATTCTATTATAGGCATTATTTGCATTTCTTATCTTCGAAATATTTTATTCTTTCGAAGAAATTATACGAGAATAGCTACATGACTTGCTGATAAAATTCGGTTCGATCCAAAATGAGCAGGCTTCACTTGATCAATAGAGAATAATTATATAATTCTGTGAAGAAATTTCTGAACGCAACTGTTTTCATGTAAGAATACATTTTTACCGAATTCTTACTGGTGCTTCGTAACTTAACGGGGAACTGAAGAATGTGTTCGTAACTACCTTGATATTTTATGATGTTGATTTTTTCATGAAGTAAAATATGGTATTGAGATTATCAACAATCTGAAAGATATCATCTTTTCGATGTGACGTGGGTTCTAATGGCTTGTAATGTTTTGTGCTATGAACATTCAAAACTGAATTTATATAGAATACGAAACCTTCAACAGAGATTGAAGAATAAAACACTCGTAATATTCCTGCAGTGTCATGCAGAATTTTTCTGGCCACTCGCCCTCCAGAATTATTTTATTGGGCCTGTAATATTTATATTTACTAATTTATAAAAATTAGAACAAACTGTCTTATAAAAAGAGACCTACCTAGTGATATTTACAAATTATGCGGTATAATTCTTAAAGGATAATAACAACATGTATTGAATACTCAGAACATTTTTGGATCAATCAGATTAACATGGTCATTAAGCAATTGACATGGATGTTTGATTTAGTTTTTCATATTTCCAATGATTCTCAAGACTAGCTTATGTCCCTTTAATGAACTATAAAAAGGCTCACACTATGGATACACTATCACACTATAAATAAGAACTAATCACCCTTAACCACTAAAAAGTGAATAAGGATGATTCTTCCTTGTTTATATTGTTCTGTTCCTTTGTACAACTCTACATAGGTAAGCAAATTATAATTATTCCAAATAAATCTGATTTATATTAAGCGACCTTGTAAAATATAGATATAGAAGCTATCACAATCTGAACATATTAGCTTATAAGCTCCCGAACGCCCAAATTTGTCTCTTTGATCTTGAGCGTTTAATATCAAATTGAAAAGCTTATGTTGGAGTCTAAATAAAATGTTTAGAAAGTATATTAGCAAATTTTTGAGAGATATCACCAAAATATGTGAGAGATAGGTATGACCGATGGAAGGATATTATAAAGTGCAATGTTTTACTGTAGGTGTACTTTTTTCCTTTATCTATAAAAACCATTATTAAGGGTCATTGTTTATATTGTTTTTAGTTCTATTGTATAATCTTTATCAGATAGAGGAACTTCAAATTATCAAAATTAATTTATTTTTCTCGAAATTTAAGATTGGAGAGTTTGAATATTTTAACCAAACTTCCTATTTGAATATCAAACTTCTCATTTTCACTTTAGCACGTGTGATACAATGGCCGAAAAGCTCCAGTTATAGATCTAAATTCTCTAAATTATTTACATTATATACAAGTTTCATTCGAAACGGGAAATATTCCTAATTCGATATGGGTATTTCATGTTGTGGGTATATTCATCTCTTTGGCGCATAATTGGCGGGTTCTAGAAACAAGAAGGAATCTAATACGTAGATATTTTATTCAAGGGTTCTATGATTCCGTTTTCCGTGTGAGCTTTTTATTTAACATGTGCAAGAAGCTAGGTTTTAAAATATCTCACTTTATGCTTAAACTCGATGTGTTATTGAAATAATCTATCCAAATAAAACATTTTATTAAAGTCAGTGCATGTTACTATTAAAATACAATTATAATTATAATTCTAGTGATATAAATGTAAATATATTGAATTACAATAGTTATATAATATAGAGCAATATAATTTACATTTTAACTACTCCATTCTTTCCAGAATAAAGGTTTCCGTAACTATTATATTATGCAAGCATAAATATACACTCGCCTTCATTCAAGAATCAATCGATGTTAGTAATGAGAAACAATCGATCATAATTATTGTAATTCTAATTTATAATGAACGTGTTGTATTCCACGAAGATGAATTTACTCAGATAATAGAGAATTCAGTTGTTGTTTATTGCGTTTAGCTATTAAATAACTATTATCAATAATTCAAATATATTCATGAAGTTTATTATTGTAATGTTGATCTAGTTCACATAATTTACATGGACAACATTTATCATGCTTTTATTGATTATTATTCCATGTCGATTTCATAAATTTGAGATGTGTATACTATGGTTTTAATTTTGTACTTTCTATTCAATCTTCCGGTGTATGATCTACTTATTGGACGTGTTATATGTTTGTCTTGTATTTAGTTATGCTGCTAAAATCATAGATTTTTCCTCTCTCCATGGTTCCACTTCTTCCCTTCGCAGTCTGCAGGGATCTACTTTTGTGTGAAGTCTCATATATCTATACATGACATTATATGTTATGTTAGGTATTTGTTCATTTGAAAGTTTCATATGATTACAAACTATGAGGGCTTATACTTTGGTTCCTTATTTGATTCGATGTTTTTGTTTTGAATGATTCATTGCTACACACTTCATATTCTATGCTGTTTTTTATGATGAGAATAATTAAATTGATACATTCAGAGAAAGCAATTTCAACTGAGATCTACATCTCAACCGTCAAAAACGTTTTTGGAATTTGTTTGAATATTTAATAGCGATTTGAGAGCAGGAGCTGAGGTCAATTGAATCTTGGGACCATCATCAGTATTAATTTAAATTATATTTCAATCTACAATATGAAACTACTTTTCGGGTATGACTTAGTTTATATACAAAAATGTATTTCACTATCTAAAAACATCTAAACCGCTTTTGTGGGAATCTCTGTAATGCTGTATAAAGTTGAAACAATAATTACAAGGTTGATAAAGTATATGGTTTCAATTCTAATGATTACTAGATCCTGGTTTAGTTCCAAACTGGTATGGAACAATAACCGAGATTTGTTTAGGACCCTTGCTAGAAATTGGTCACTTGTGCATATTCAGCATAAGACAACTCATTTATTTTAGCATTGGTTATAGATAAAATATCCTTTTGGATACAATAGTTTAATATTTCTTTATTTTTTGTCTATAAACAGAATTCGCAATCAAATTGCAACTTGTCTTCCCCAGATCGGAACGCATTTAGAAGCATTCTCGAACCAATCCTGGGTGGATGAGAAAAAATTAGGATGTGTTTACTCGCTTGTACTACAGTACAAAAACGTTCATTACTATTGAATTGGCAAAAAGGTTGCCCGAATGTTGTTGACTCACAATTTTTGTCTCTTAATGAGCACTAAATGAGCTTTGGGGATGTTCCTGAATTCATTTTCCAGCATTTCTCCCCTTAATACACATTCCTCAGCACATTCTACACAAATGCATTAGTAATATTGATTTTACATTGATGAAGCTAATTGTCTGAACTTAGTTATGTGTTCCTACATAGACTGAGTTCAGCGGCCTTAGAGTTAACATACACAAGAACCAGCTTCCGTTTCAAAATATCGAACTGTGCCTACATCTGAGGTGATTCATTGAGTCGAGAAGTATAGGGTATGTAGGTACTCTAGACCTTTTGGCTTGGTTCATGTCGACAAAATAGCTGCGATTAAAAATCAAGTGATTGATATTACCTATACCTATCTTGTGTTGCCAAAAATGTATTGGAAATGTTATACATTTTGTCTTCGCAACGTAATGCTGCATTTGCTGCGTAGTGAACTTTAATAAATTTCAATGTGCTATAACTATGTAATCCAAAATGTATGAAGATATAAGGATTGTGGAATAGTAGGTTATTGAATATTTTGAACCACTTTTCGGGCAATTTTAAGAGCGAGACAATAGAAAAGTGAATGCACTTTTTAGCAGGTCATTAGATTTAATGCAGTATAATCTGGAACATATTCCCCGGCAGATACTTCCAAATTACTGATTTTACAAAATCTGGAAATACAAAAAATTATCCTCGTTGGCGCTGTTTTCTTTCTCGTAATCTATTAACATTGAACTTGTGCGGTTCACCGATTACAAAGCCTGTTGTTACTGTGATATTTTAGATAAAACATGTTAGTTCGTGCACAATTTTGTATATACCAAGAGATGGAGTTACATTGAACAACATTTTTTTCCACATCACCTCCAAGCACCTGAGACTTATCGGGCTACTTTAGAGTGGTATATGTCACTGGCTGACACAAACGAATTACCTCAGTTGTTGGCACACGAATTACTGTACGAAAAAATAGAGAAGGCGTGGGTTCAACTACTGAAAGTTCTATGGAACCAATAAACCTGAATCTACAGAAACACAGAGAGGCCCACAAGTACTTTCAACGATAACTTTCTATGACGTTAACGGACCACTATTGAGTTATTAACTATGAACTAGTATTGAATAATGAATAGAATAAGCCTTTACGTAATGAACATTCATTCCAAACTTCTAAACAAGGTATACCTTTGAATATTTGTTTGAAGAAGTTACGGGTTTAGCGAAAGTATAGTTACATTTTTATTTATTAAACTAGTGAAAATCGAACTTTCAATAGTAATTTTATTTAAGTTATGAACTAATGGTTTATAGCCTTGTGCAAGCAAATCCTCATTATCTCCTAATCGGTTGCGGAGTAACAAGAACCCTTATATCAGAGTTTGAATGGATAGTATTCAAACATCAATATTACCACATTTCGGAATGAGGAAATAAGAATCCACATCTCTCTCTAAGGTTTTCTATATCACCGTTTATTTCCTAGAATAGTTTGATTGATTTCAATCCAGATTCCACTGTATCGTTCAATAAAATATGTTTATTATGGGGCAATCCCCGGGAAAAGTGCATTGAAGTGAAATATTTTCCTTTCCTGTGACCTCAAAGACTATTATTCATTTCTTCTCATATAAATGAGTTGAAATTGTGAAAATCTTTGAAGATATTGAGAAAATTTATATTGAAATAACACAAAGTAAGCTGAAAGCTCAAATATTTAGCTTCTCAAAACTTTCCTTGGAACACTATGATCGGTGTCGGATATTTGGAGATAATACGTTTTGAAGTTGCCAAACAAAAAACGTAATATCAGCTATTATGAATTTATAATACTACGAACGAGGACACATTAATTGAGATTATTGACTGATCACAACGAACAATCAGTCAACGGAAATGGATGAATACCCTATTTTAATTTTTATTAGAGGAAGACTAAGTCAATTCGACAAAGTCTGAAAAGCTGCTGAGAATTATAATACATATCTCCATACACAGACACACAATTTTCCAAAATCTATGGATTCTATGAATCGGGGGGCAGGAAGAGGTGGTACTCTGATGATGGCTTCTTGGTATATCTGAAAGGACCTCAGTACTTCGATAGTATTTTAAGTGGATAACGGCCATCGTTTGTCATTTGTAGTGTTATAGTGTATCCACAGTATAAACTCTTTTATAGTTCCTTAAGATAATATAAACAAAATATTTATAATTTGAATAAAAATATATGTAATAAAATATAAAGTAATATACCTTTATACAATAAAAGATTTTTTATAAAAATCGATGAATCACCATCGTTGACATTCCAGAAATCTATCAACAGAATAGAAACAAAGCTGGTGCGTTGAAGGGGCGGATAGCTTGCAGATATTTAATACATTTGGGGACCGAATTATACACTTTCAGTTCATAGTGACCGGTACGAGTTTTCCTCTGTCTGTAATAATTTAAATATACATTTTATCTATCTTATGCACATTATCATGGATAGCATAGTCAGCTACATTCTCATAGGCAGTATAGACTGAATATTTCCTAACATGGTGCAGTACGCGGAGATCTTTTTTTTTAATATGGTAATATTTTAGATGCAAAAGCCTACATCTTACAAGCCTAATAGGAAAGATGTTTTCAACTCTATCTATCCTGATTTAGACATTATACAAAAATAGATGCTATAAGGCGTTCTAATTAATAATTTGATGGATGTCTCAAAAGCATGTAAGAGACGTTCATGGCGAAATTCTCTATACACGTCAGCTTAAGCGTTGGTGTTCGTTTGGTTTTGGCCTTGATAACATCAATTACTCAACTTGTTGATTATTCTTAATTGTACTTTGGAAAAGTTGAACCCGGAACGTGCTATTGAGATTCCAATTTGAATTTCGGATCATTTAAATTTGGCGTGTTAGAGTCAAAGGCTCCGTCAACAATTCAATAACGTTGGCGTATTTTCGTTATATTGCTAGAAGGATGCCATACTTCGCCAATAAAATGATAACATTTCATTGTTTGGAAACATCTAGATCCGTTTCTTTTCGAGAATGCATAGTTCCAAATAATAACCTGATAATTTTAATCACATCTAGTATAAATTAAGATATATGAAGAAAATACACACTTTTAATTTGGATATTTTTTAGAACACAACACAAAATTGCATTTGAGATTGTTATTAGGTTTGTAAAGAGTGAATCGTTATGTAATGATCTTTACTTAGTGCTTCGGCATTATCCATCGAAGAAAGTGAAACACAAAATTAATTGGTTAACCGATACTTGAATAATTCGTTAAACATTGGTAATTGGTAACAGAATGGATTAGTTTCAAAGTCATTGATGGAAGAAAGAAAACTAATTTTCAACTACAAAAATGGGGACTAATTTCAAAGTTATTGATGGAAGAAAGTAAACCGAAAACTATTCTTCAGCTAAAAGAAATGAACTATTCTCAAAATAATTGTGGAAGGAAAAGAAGCTGAAACTAATCTTCAACTACAACAAATGAATTAATTTTAAAGTCATTGATGAAAGAAAGAAAAGCTGAAACTAATCTTCAACTACAGAAATGGACTAATTTCAAAGTTTTTGATGGTAGAAAGAAAAGCTAAAACTAATCTTCAACTACAGAGATGGACTAATTCCAAAGTTATTTATGGTAGAAAGTAAAGCTAAAACTAATTTTCAACAACAAAAAATGGACTAATTTCAAAGTTATTGATGGAAGAAAGAAAAGTTGAAACTAACCTTCAATTAGAGATGGACTAATTTCAAAGTTATTGATGGAAGAAAGAAAAGCTGAAACTAATCTTCAACTACAGAAATGGACTAATTTCAAAGTTATTGATGGTAGAAAGAAAAGCTAAAACTAATCTTCAACTACAGAGATGGACTAATTCCAAAGTTATTTATGGTAGAAAGTAAAGCTAAAACTAATTTTCAACAACAAAAAATGGACTAATTTCAAAGTTATTGATGGAAGAAAGAAAAGTTAAAACTAACCTTCAATTAGAGATGGACTAATTTCAAAGTCATTGATGGAAGAAAGAAAAGCTGAAACTAATCTTCAAAGAGAAATGGACTAATTTCAAAGTTATTGATGGAAGAAAGTAAACCGAAAACTATTCTTCAGCTAAAAGAAATGAACTTTTCTCAAAATAATTGTGGAAGAAAGAAAAGCTAAAACTAATCTTCAACTACAACAAATGAACTAATTTTAAAGTCATTGATGAAAGAAAGAAAAGCTGAAACTAATCTTCAACTATAGAAATGGACTAATTTCAAAGTTATTGATGGTAGAAAGAAAAGCTAAAACTAATCTTCAACTACAGAGATGGACTAATTTCAGAGTTATTTATGGTAGAGAGTAAAGCTAAAACTAATTTTCCACAATAAAAAATGGACTAATTTCAAAGTTATCGATGGAACAAAGAAAAGCTAAAACTAACTTTCAATTAGAGAGATGGACTAATTTCAAAGTCATTGATGAAAGAAAGAAAAGCTGAAACTAATCTTCAAAGAGAAATGGACTAATTTCAAAGTTATTGATGGAAGAAAGTGAAGCTAAAACTATTCTTTAACTACAAGAAACGGATTAATTTCAGAGTCATTGATAGAAGAATAAAAAGCTAAAACTAATCTTCAGCTGCCTAAAAAAAAATATTATGTATTTGGAAGTATGGATCAAGAAGGGTTTGAGCAAGTAGCGCAACGTGAATGAATGAAAAGGACGTGAACTGTGAAGCCAGTATTGTTAAAAATCGAATTCCATAACGTTTCTTCAATTTTCGCATTCATCCTGCGCTAGTAATGAATGTTTGAAGATTTTCTTGCAATTTCTGGTGAAAATATCTTGTCTCTTCTTTTAACAGGACATTATTCATGGGAAAATTTCTCTCCATTTGTCTCAAAGCCTTTTCCTTTTTGGGAAAAACTCATGCTATAAGAGATTTGCATTTTCCTGGTCCAGAAAATGAGAAAGATTGGATTTTATCCTCCAAATCACTTACAATGTGATAAAAGGTGGACCTTTTTTTCGAGAGTTAAATAATTTGGCCATAATAATGAATTTTATCTTGTTTATGTAATCTTTATCATTTCGACGTCTTTCTGAAGTGAACACATATGTACGCATGTAATTAAAGACTACACTTTATAAATTATAGTGTGCATCTACATACCATCAAATAGCAACAGTAGTACCTACATATGCAAATATTCAGTACAATGTATGTATGTTGTATGTACAGGGTGTCCCATTTTAGGTACTTTTGCGGCTTATCTCCTTTATTTTTAAAGATAGAGAGTTGCGGTTTTCGCGACACTGTGCTACTTTCTCGTAAAACTCAAGATGCCGTCAACAGAATTTTCATAGCCCTCTTAGTTTTTAAGATACAGGGCATTTCTGAAAATGTTGCATTTTGTGACCCACCTCGTATCTCCGTTATCCTTCAACTTATCGGAAAGGTAAAATAACATTCTAATAGTTTTTTTTTCGTAAAATGCAGTGGTGTAGATAACTTTTGTTATATATTTACTGTTTTTGAGTTATGAAGCAAACTTATGTTTTTTTAAATGGAACACCCTGTATATTTATAGACTATAAAATTTGTCTTTTTTTTACCTTTTCAAAAATATATGATAGTATAAACTTTTTTTCAGAAACACGCAAATATTTGACAATTTTCAGAAATTAAATACATATTTTAATAGTAGGCCATTGATATTGTTTATGACAAGAAACAGAAATAAACATCAAATCTCTATTGCATTTAAGCTGTTTATTTTCGTTCTTTTGGTATCATTATTCAATAGATATTTATCAATTTTTCCGAATAATGGCAGTTTACGAAAATTATGAGAAATATGATATGATGGTATGTTTTATACAGAGTAACGAAAATTCTGAAGAAGCTTCGGAATTATACTTCCAAAGGTGAGTAAGCTATTATGGCTATGAAAATCTCTATTATCATTTAAATTTTTGCTTGTTAGATATCCAGAAAGAAGGCAACCGTTTTTTGGGATATTTGCCCGTTTAAAAGCAAATTTAGTTGAGCACGGATCATTTGTTCACCCGCGCCCTAAAACATACAACAAAGAGAACAGGGAAAGAAAAGAGATAGATACTTTAGGATATATAGAAGCAACACCTTCGTCCTCATGTAGGAAAATTGAGAAGGAAATTGGTGTGCCAAAAACTAACGCTCAGAGGATCTTGAAGAAATATAAGTATCATTCATACAAATTTAATATACTACAACATTTGCATCCTGGCGATGCCGAGCGCCGGGCACTATTTTGCCAGTGGTATTTGCAACAAATCGATGCTAACGATTTATTTGGCAGACTTGTTATCTGGTCAGACGAATGCTTCATTTCAAGTGCTGGCATTTTCAATCGTCACAATACCAGGAACTGGCGTAGTGAAAATCTGCATTTAATGTTTGAAAGGGCACAACCAGGACGCTTTGGAGTTGGGGTTTCATGCTCTATTTTGGGTAGACATATAGTTTATAGGATTTTTGAAGGAGGTCTTACAGCACGTAGATACCTAGAAATTCTTGAGGAAGTTATTCCAGAACTGCTCGAAAACATTCCATTAGCCCAGTATAATGCTGTTTACCTACAGCAAGATGGTGCCCCAAGTCATAACTCTAGGCTCTTAAGGGCCTTTCTAAATAATAACTTTCCTCAAAGATGGATAGGTACCAACGGACCTGTTAGATGGCCTCCACGATCACCAGATCTCTCAATTTTAGATTTTTTTTTATGGGGCTATATACAAAATGAAGTATATAAAACTCGATATGACGGCATTGCAAAACTTCGAGAGGCAATTCATTTAGCTTTTCGAAATCTGCGAATGAGAACAATGGTTCTTTTGAACGCTATTCAAAGAATCTCAAAGATGTGCCAATTTTGCATTAGAGAAAATGGTGATCAATTTGAACATCACATTTAATTTTTTTTAATAATGTTATTTTTTTGTGTTTTTGTTATATTGTCACTTTACGCCACAAAACTGTTGTTACAAACTTACTGTTAGAAAAAAGATCTATGGGAATTTTTTTTAATAGATACCTATATACAAGGTATCCAATTATTTGTTAGTAATATGTAAGTTGCACTTGTTTATTATTGTTATCCATAGCCTACTATTAAAATATGTATCTAATTTCTGAAAATTGTCAATTATTTGCGTGTTTCTGAAAAAAAGTTTATACTATCATATATTTTTGAAAAGGTAAAAAAAAGACAAATTTTATAGTCTATAAATATACAGGGTGTTCCATTTAAAAAAACATAAGTTTACTTTATAACTCAAAAACAGTAAATATGTAACAAAAGTTATCTACACCTCTGCATTCTACGGAAAAAAGTCTATTAGAATGTTATTTTACCTTTTCGATAAGTTGAAGGATAACGGAGATACGAGGGGGGTCACAAAATGCAACATTTTCAGAAATGCCCTGTATCTTAAAAACTAAAAGGGCTATGAAAATTCTGTTGACGGCATCTTGAGTTTTACGAAAAAGTAGCACAGTGTCGCGAAAACCGCAACTCTCTATCTTTAAAAATAAAGGAGATACCCCGCAAAAGTACCCAAAATGGGACACCCTGTACACTTCCCTACCACATCTGTTTACTATTTACCTATACTGAGCTTTATTTCGCCACTCTGAATATCGTGTTTTAATATGTATATGAAATGGGATTTCCTCGGCAAACACCTACCTTGTATGGTACCTACATAAAAAAATTTGTTCGTGTTTTATAAGAAGGAACATTTTATTGTTCATATTTTGGAATATGTAGAATATTAAAATCAGTGTTCACGTTTGTGAATGTTCACATTATGGTATGTTCACATTACCGAGCATCTACTGTAATAGGTATTTCAAGTTTCGTCTCCGAATATGCCATACTATTTAAAATTTATATTATGCATGAAATAATCATTGATCAAAATAAATTTGAATATCGTAAAAAATAAAAAACATGTCTGAAAAAAAGAGAAAATCGCACTTGAACATATAAGGTTATTTTGCTTAATTTAGCTTCCTAGATTTGTCCTTAAAATATTAAATTTCCTCCCAAAACACCCTATATAACAAATGACCCAATAAATTCTATTGATGAATACTTTGGTCCAAGATGTATTATGTATCTACATGAAATGGAATACTATTTATTTGAATCGTTATCAAATGGACTGTTTTTAAGATATGTGTTTAACTTCTTTCCGTCCCATTCAGCCGATGACAGACAAATACATATTTCCTGAAATCACATAATTTGTTTCGTCCGGTGATGATACGTTGGAAACTCCCGATTTATATTCAGGAGCAATTACAATAATTTCTTCAAAATTTATCTGAAGTTGGAAATGCATATTTATAATTATTTTTTTGGGATGAGTGCCATCGTTTCACGATAAATATTCAGAACAATACTTACAAAACAATAACATAACGAATTAACTATTCATACACTTATTATTTCCATATCTATAAGAACAATGTGATTTCAGATTACAGATGTGTGAACATAAAAACTTTCAGGGATATTGGCATACTTTTTAATAATACTGTAACATTGATTGATACCTGATTGATAAAGAGATATGTTTCAAGTATCATTAAGTTCTTATCTTTGCAAATTTCTCACGTATAAGAAAACTGACGTGATGGATTTAATGGTTTTCTGTTTCAATCTGAAACATTTCGTTGAAAACACATTTTGGAGCATCTCACTTGCTTCCTTAGAAATATTATATACAGGATGTCCTAGGTTCTAGTAGCAGAACTTCAACAGTCGATAGAAAATTTGATTTTGAGAAAAAAAATTACTATTAACATATATGCACAGACGCTTATTTTTTGAAACACAGGGTGTTGAAATTGGAAAAAAAATTTCGTTTTTTGCGAATACCTCCGGAACCGTTTATTGTACAAAAGACTGCTCCTGTAAGCATTTTCTACTCATAGTAGGCTATGTTCTGTACATTAAAAAAATTTTTTTTAGCCTCAATTGGTGAAGATTTTGGAGGGGTAGTTGGTGTTTTTCTCCCCAACTTCTACGCCACTGGAAAAAGTACGGTTTTGGGACAATCATTCGAACCGCCAATGTTTTCTACACAAAAAGGGTGCTTCTGGTCATAAGCTCTAAACTTGATCGTTTTCGAGAAAAATCAACTTTTATGTTGAAAAACATGGTCAATTCTTACTAATTAAACAAAATTTATTCAAACGTTAGAACAAGTAACAAAACCAAAAAATTTACCATGTTTTTCAACATAAAAGTTGATTTTTCTCAAAGACGGTCAATTTTAGAGCTTATGACCAAGTACCTTTTTGTGTAGAAAACATTGGCGGTCGAAATGGTTGTCTCAAAACCGTACTTTTTCCAGTAGCGTAGAAGTTGGGGAGACAAACACCCACTACCCCTTCAAAATCTTCACCAATTAGGACTAAAAAAAAATTTTTTATCACACAGAACATAGCTTACTATGAGTAGAAAATGCTCACAAAAGCTGTTTTCTGTACGATAAACGGTTCCGGAGATATTCGCAAAAACCGAATTTTTTTTTTCAATTTCAACACGTATCTCAAAAACTAAGCGTCTGTGCATATATGTTAATAGGAACTTTTTTCTCAAAATCAAATTTTCTATCGACTGTTGAAGTTCTGCTACTAAAACCTGGGACACTGTATATATAATCAGTTTATCTTCATGTATATTCTATGGAACTTTTGTAAACGTTGTTCGAGAAGAGTTATTTTTTATTCTCTTATGACATTGAACTTAAAACTCATTCCAAGACAAAAGTCTTTGAGAATCTCTCATGAAGTCATGACTTTTAAATGTCTCATTTGAATTCATAGATTTCATAGACTTAAAAGATTTTAGCACTCAGGGTTTTACTTTCCTCACTATATATAGTATAAGGGAAGTATCGTAATCGGCCCAAAAAATGTTTAGCGGATTTTGGCGAATACATCTGCTTTGAGCAATTTTTGACATGATTTGATTTCTCCTATTGGTGGTATGAATTTGAAATTTCATAGACAGCTCTAAAGTGGTGAAAATAGGAGCTGTATTGTTTTTGTTCGAAACCTATTTTCCTCACAAAAGTGGGGGAATTGAGTGATCGATTGATCATTTGATTATTTATTCTATATACCACTTCGTAATATGAGCTGGTTTTTACAATCTATAAATACTATTTGCAACACCTAATTTTTATAATTGTTGCAAATACTCTCATTAATCAGTAGCTTATCTATATTCGATTCCTTATCTTGCAGTCAGGAGTCTTTCGAATTGTGACTATTTATTGGAGTATTCCCCTCAAAACTTAAAATAAGGAAGAGTGTACCTGTTTTCAACTGGGCGAGTCCCACAAGATGAACAATTATAGACCTATAACCTCTTTTTTGTCTACAATCTCTGAGTATTGCTTTCTGGCAACATCATAAATAACAATCAATTTGGATTTTGCCCACAACTATCGACTAAAAACTTCTACTATGATAAAATGATAAGTTGCATGGAGTGTGAGTGGGAATCTTTTGCGATCTATGCAAGGCATCTGACTGTGTATCCGATGATTAGTTGCTAAATAATTCGGAATAATATGGTGGTGTTTGAGGTCTAGCTCTCGACTGGCTTTAGATTTTTCTTGGTAAAAGGTCTTAGTTCGTTAGTATACGTCATTCCGGAGTTAACACATCTGAGGAAATTGAATCGAGAACCAGTGACGTGACGGTAGGAGTACCACAGAGCTATCTGCTGGGTCCAGTAATACTCATACTCTATGTCAATGATTGGCCAGATGTTTTCGACCACGGTGCAGAAGCTGATCTCTGGGTCAACGATTTACTGACTATTACATCAGCCAAAAACTCAACAAATCTGCAAGTTGCCTGCCAGTCTAACTTGTCTTTCATGTCGATATGGTTCATTTCTAAGTATACTTACATTTGAACTATTCAAAGATCAAATATTTGAGGTTTCATAACTCTGACCGTACTACTGATCTAGACCTACATCTAAATATCAATGATACCTTAATTAATAGGGTCACTACAGTTAATTTTCTTGGTATAATGTTAGATGACGAGTTGAACTGGAAGGCGCATTGTACTGAAATTATGACGAAAATAAGTTCAACATCTTTTCGCATAAGAAATTTGAAGGAAAAGTTGAGCTCTGAACAGCTGATTTACCATGCTTTGGTAGCCTCCCGCCTACGTTATCGGGTCTGCTCAACAAAGGCGTGCGACGGCTTCATAAGATGGAAAAGGGTTATCAGATGTATTGTTGGAGTGAGTAGGCGAACTTCTTGCAAAAACCTTGTCAAAAAGCATAAATTATTAACTCCACCTTGCATCTTAATATTTGAATTATGCTCTTACGTTTATAAAAATAGTAACAGTTTCAAAACAAATTCACAGATATACAATGATAACAGACATCAAGACAACCTCAGGGTACCATTTCCATTACATATTGGAAAAATGTCCCCTAGGTGATTAGGGCCGAAAGTTTATAACAAACTACTACAAAATTGGCATAAATCTGTAAATTCACGAATTAGCGCTTTCCTTTTTCACAACACTCGTTATCACAAATTACACATGAAATTCTCGGGAAATAGGTCACATTAACACGTTGTTTTATATTTTCGTCTTTGCGTACGTTTCGGTCTCACGACCATCATCAGAAGACTTATTATGTCCAAAACGGGATTTCTTAAAACTAATTATATCAGCACAAAGCGTCCATATGGCACCAATTTCAATTAGAAATGCCCACGTCGCCGAAACGAACAGAACCTCGACGACTCAATAGCCGAAATATGTATCCAAATTTGGAATCGTGTTTAAGGTTTTTAGGTGCATTTTGAATTGAGATATAGTGTAATTTTCTAAATTAGTTTGAAGAAATTGAATGATAGACTTGGAGATACACGAGTTATGGTTAGAATAGATTATGATTGCAGCTAAAATGTGTCATTTGTGGCAATATTAAAAAATTCTTGAATTATTCAAGACAAATAAAAAAATCGAATCTGGCAAATATTCTTATCTACCTCAACGATACGTAACGTTTTGCAAACGTAACATTGTCGAAGGTTCAAGGTGATATCACATTCATGATTATGATTAAGAGAATTGATAATATAAGATAAATCTGAGGTAGAGTGCTGATAAAATGTTTGTTTCAGATAGCGTGGATCATTGATCAGCGCTACGGAGTCCGTCGCATAGCAGTGAATTTAAACAAAACACATTCGCCGTATTTCTAACAACTAACCACAATGGCAACCAAAGAATGAAAACGTGATTATTTTAACTATAGTGATACGAATTCATTTAGAATAGATTTTTCGCGTGTGCAGTGTTCAAACAAACTAAAGAACCCATGATTATGGAGATGACAAACGAATCCGGGGTGGGTAGATGGTATGAATCACCCAGGACTGGTACCTCTGCGAGTCCAGCTCAAGGGACTTTAGACAGTGGTAACGCGGACATTAATAGTAGTGTGGCCGAACATATGGGTGCTTTCTTCCTCGATCCCTCTGGTGGTCAAAGGGCCGCTGCAAGGTATTACCATCAGAGTATGCATTCACCTTATGGAGCTGTCGCCAGCCATGGTAAGTTTCAATTGGTTAATATCAACAAAAAACTCTCATTTCCCTAACAATCTGTCAATAAGTATATTTATACTTCGCCAGAACGATGGACCAAAGACATCACAAACTACCTCTGTACGTCTGATGACCCAGAGTGGGCGAAAGAGCTGTTTTCTTGTCAGAAAACGAAAATGCTCTAATAAACCACATAATTTCAAATATTGGAATACCACTTCAACATCATCAGTTACCCTATGTACATATCTCCATTCAAGTTTATAAAATAATATTCAGGTTTGTTGTTGAGTTTAAAGACGCAAAATGAACTTCTCTTCCTTTTGTCTTGAGGCCCTATAATTGGCCAAATATAATGTTATATTTATTTAGGACATTACAACATCATGCAACGCATGTTCAATTCGATTTTCCACATACATAAAACATAGATGTTTCGATTCATGCTAACTGCCATGCAAATGTTGTGATTTTGTTACTGTAACGATCTGTAGTAACGGTTATAGTTTCATATATCGTCTTGGAACAAGAATGGCCCAATAATGGCAGAAGCCGAAACTGCATGTTGACCATGCATATGCAACGGTCTGTCATGTCATTGGATTTGATTTTTCAGTGCTTCAATGGAAATGGTCTCCAACTGGCATCCACATTATGTTCATTATTGGCCATTCAACACAGAGAGTTGCACCAGATGATTGCTCCGTTTTCTAAATGACATTAAATCATAGACAATCATAACATAACGAGCAGGCTGAAACTTGATGTTTTTTTTTCATTATTTGTAGCCTTGAAGTTACAGCAGCTTCGTTGACATCTTTTTTTTATATGTCCCTTGCACATGTATTATAAGTAGAATTAGACAGAATGAACTGAGGTATATGTATATAAGAATTCTACTTGATAAATTGAATGTAATTATGAAATTATATACATATTCCAATGTTTGATTATACATTTTTACGAAGAAACCTATATCTGTACTATGCATATTGAGAAATCAGATCTATTTTCCATTTCAAATGTACTCATTCAAAGTATTCCGGTTTAATAATAACATTTAATAGCAATACTTTACTAGTCAATAGTGCAGGCATGAATAAGTTGACATGGATACTTTTATTTTCTCCAGAAACGCTTTCAAAGATAGATGCTGCTGTTAAAAAATAGTATTTTTATCGTAACTCCCCTTGCAGTGATTTTGTCCATGTTCGGTTCAATTACTCCTAAAGTAGTTTCCTATTATTTGACAGGAAAACATTTGTCATAATTGTGGCATAGCTGCAGGGGGATTGTCATAAAATTTTGCAAGAAATACTTATTTTTCTAAATTGAACGGGGAATCTAAAACAGTTACTAAGGGGTATACCCGATTGCTTGCGATGAAACTAAAGCTAGATATAAGTGGTGTAAGAATGTCAAATTTGAAGATAATACTTTATCTCCAGTAAGTTAAATTATAGACCAGCCCCAGAACATTTTTTTGAGTTGAAAAACAATACCCCACCTTCTGATTCAAATCAATCATTAAGGTTGTGCCTTTAGTTATAAAATGAAGAGAAAATTATTGTATATTTTCACTTTCCAAATGTTAACGGAAACACTGAGAAAAATAAATAAATGATAATAAATCATTTCAATCAAATTCCATCTCGTATTGGCTTGTGTGGTGTATATACATTATTTACACTGGAAAATATTTGAAAACACAAGGAAATTCAAGAATTTTCAATTTCAGCCGTTTTCAATTATGTCACAAATATAATTGAGTTCTAAAACCGCTTGAAGAAATGTATATTACCTCTGGTTCGCTTACCATGTTTTAGAAAGTATAAAATTGACAATCAATAATGTTTTGAAAGTTCATTGACTCATCATTTAACACTTCAGCATTGTTGAATACCTAAGGAAATTTGAAAGTTTCCCATCCCTAATGACGGTAATTTAGACTCAAGTTCCAACAATTCATTCAATACCGTCTTGTCCAAATTACATTTGCATTGCTTCAATAATTTACCATCATTAGTTCAAGTAATTTATTTTACCTGTACAATTTCAAGTCAAACGTCTTAATTTAAGTCTACATTTCTAGGAACCCGAGAAATATACAAATACCTATGAGCTTTATTCGAATGTCAAATTGTTGTTCGTCAATTCGTTGAAATCACGATATCCGGTATCATACGTGATACGCCACTGTTCTTCCCGGATAATGAACGCCTCTGTTTGATTCTTAGAATTATTTTGTGTGATATTCCGCCCGCACTCAACCTGAATTTAAATCAAACCGACGGAACCCGTACCTTGTGTTATGTCAAATTTTCAACCTCACCGGTCATTCCTTTTTACCAGCGTGTGAAACATTTCAAATTATTTGAAAATGACATTCTTTAGATTTTAGTTCAAGGATGCGGTTGGCAATGTTGAATTATTAACTGGTGTAGATTATAATTAATAATTAGGTTCGTTATCCTCTAAATACACATACATATTATTTAGTATGTAAGAAAATAGATATAAATAAATATATTAATTCATTTATCTCCATATTGGCTCTTGCTAGATAATAACTTACTGATCGATCTATACTAGAACATACATATTTATTTGGCAAATGAGGAAATTGGGATAAAATCTTAAGAAATGAATATTCTGACTATATGTATAAGTATTCCCACACGTACATTTTGTGAATATTTTTATGGACAATATACCATTATTGTCATTCATCGTGTCAGAGTTACACAATTTATCGTTTTGCGAAAATGCACGGAAAGGATACAATCATGAACATTTTCAATTAGGAACTTATTAAAAATTATATTCAATTAACTAGAGCATTAGACAGCCTACAAATTATACATGCTTTTTATTGTGTTCAGTATTAAAATGAATTATCTTGTTGATATTTTATGTATGTACTTGAAGACGGCCTAAAAAAGATTCTATCCTTTGCGATAAACATAAATGTGCATTTTTCATCTTTGGTATAGAAATAACCATAACTGTGTTTAATTTTCGTTTACTTGAAGAATGTAACATCAAATAATTGAACTACTAGTGAGAATAAAATACCGAGAATATAACAGATCTCGTTTCCATCATGTTGTTTCGAAAAAAGAACAATATAATTTCCTCATTAAATCAATTTCCGTGAGCCGATATTTTTCATATCACGAATTATTGAATGCACTATTTGGTTTGCATACATTAATCAAAATTGTCTTATATCTAATTAAATCTGATCGGGCTCTTTCTAATTGCTTTAGGTACAACTTGTCATCGTAACAAAGATTACTTAAGTGAAATTCATCCACTGTTTTTCACATCTTGGCTGGTTTTGTTTTGTATTTTGACTCATTGAGAGGAAAACCTATAATGTTTGTAGGAAATCGTACCTGGCTTGGTATGTTAATTTGTGTGTTTCTTGAAAGCAAACCATAATATCGGAAACCATTGAATAACTTCCCGCGAGCCGATATTTTTCATAGCACGAATTATTGAATGCACTATTTGGTTTGCCTACATCAACCAAAATTGACTTAAACCTAATTGAATCTGATCGGGCTCTTCCTAATTGTTTTACGTACAACTTGTTATCTTAACAAAGATTACTTAAACGGCACATTTATCCACTGCTCTCCACATCTTGGCTAGTTTTGTTTTGTATTTTGACTAATTGAGAGGAAAACCTATAATGTTTGTAGGAAATCGTGTGAACCAGCGACTATATTATTGACATATGGTTCCAAAACAGTTTTTATCCCTGTCGAAACAAAGCCTTTCAGTGTGTACTGAGTGTCAGAGACATATTTTATCTGGCTTGGTATGGCATTAATTTGTGCGTTTCTTGAAAGCAAACCATAATATCGAATGACATTTTCATCATTGTTCACAGAAATCACTACTATAGTCAGGATCATCTTTGTTGAAATGATGTACAGTACAAGGATCTTACCACAGGCCTCTGAATAATCTCCAGCTTCCAATTAGGATAAATATTTAAATCGTGGTGTGAAAAGGCTCTTACATTTCTCTCTCCTAAATAATTAACTTCTGTTTCACTCAGAGTTATTAAGATGTCCATATGATTTGATTGAATACTTCTTGTAAACGACATATATTCGCATAACCTATTATAATTTAATCTTCTGGTGGTGGTCCTCCAACCAACGAAAATCTCGTTTACGCGAGGACTATGTGCAATCTCGAGTAGATCGTCGATCATACGAAATGTCCGCTAACACCTTCACAGGGTACCCGCATGTCCATCGGTTTAATATCTCAATCACGTGAAGATCTCGTAGGGCAATGAAGCATATTAGATTAGCATATTAACGTATCGAGATAACAATATGGATAAATAATGGAACTGAATGGGTGGGTTGTGGATTATCTATACATGTTTGGACGTAGATAGAAGAAAATTATAGTTATCGATCTGTTATAGCTACTCATTATAGCTCCACTTACATGAAGAAACTTTTTTTATTAATTCGATAATGTACGTTATTATTTTTTAATGACGTTGGGTTTTTGTTCAAATTAATTCACAGTTTCTTGTTTATAGTCATGAACTGTGTTAACTGCCTTTAGATCGTGTATACGTGAATTATTTAATGGGATTTAAAATAATTTTATACTTGGGAATTTTATTGACATTACAAGAAAGTATAAACCTTAGATATACTGTATTTTATCAAAGGTCATCCTTGAATAACTCTTCATTTCTTCGGTCGGTAGAGAAATCTGATTTATAGTTACCTACCTGAATGGTATAGAAACGCACATTATACAGGAAATTCTTAGAGCAGAGACAAAGAATTCAGTACACTGGATTTCTCTTCCGGGACATGAGCAGATCCTTCTAGATAAATTTAGGACAAAAGGACGTTAGAATCATAACCGGATTCATGACGGGACCCTGCAAACTCAACGGCCATATGAGAAAAATTGGCCCAATGAATAAAGCGGAGGGAACACTGACTGCGGAGTCACCCTCCCCCCTCCCCAAAGCATAAATTTGGGGAAATATAACACCATAGAGGAAATTGTACAGTTGAAGAAACATATTAGTCTTGCTTGATCAACACCCCTAATCTGATCTACTTGAATGATGGAAGGCAACAATATTTATAAACATGCTTAATTATTAATTAAAAATATTATTCGATATTTCAGTATAGTATATACTAGCGACCCGCCCCGGCTTCGCACAGGTGCAATGCTGGTACTAAGTACACTACAGAAAATCTGTGAACGTTGTATATAAAAATATAGCGGCCCGATCCGGCCGGTACCGCCGCAAACGCTACGTCCCGCAATTTTTAAATCTGTAATATCTTCGAAAATATTCATTTAAATCATATGCTGTAAAGGGCCATATAGATCTATATCAAATCAACAATGTATTTAAGGTATTTAATTGCTGTATTGGTTAAAATCGCTTCGAAAATTAGCCATTATTTGTCGTAAAAAGTAAATGACAAAAAAATGGTATTGTGGGATAACCATAAGAGATGGACCTATACCATCGCGTCTGTAGACCTTTTCAATGTGTACAATACTTAGTACATTATTTTGATATATCTCGTAGGGTTCAGCCTGCGTTTGCAATGTAAGCGGAAAAAATGTAATTATTTACGACATCACATTAGAAACCTCAAAATAACAGTATTTCTCCACTATTTAATGGATATTATTATACATATAAACCTTCCTCTTCAATCACTCTATCTATTAAAAAAAACCGCATCAAAATCCGTTGCGTAGTTTTGAAGATTTAAGCATACATAGGGATATAGGGACAGAGAAAGCGACTTTGTTTTATACTATGTAGTGATAGTCCATTGGTGGATAAGTGGATTAATGTGAATTATAATGAAAATGTATGAACTCATTATGACTGATAGAAATAGAAATCTAGGTACAACAATAGTTTAGAGAAAATAGAAATAAAATAACTTTAATTATGAAAAACTTTTCAGAGTTTGAAGCTTATATGATATGACGACTTCCCGTACTATACGTAGTATAAAGGGAAGTACGTACTGTTATCGCTCCCACCGTCTCTAGTGGTATTTTTACACATATCTTCAGTTTTTCAAATGAAATTAGAGTATTTTGTTGAACCGTGATTTCAAAAGTGTTTTTCCTGGATATAAATAACTATATATCACACGCATGTAGTTAGAGTTGTCCGAAAGTGAGAAATTGAGCGACTGATCAGACCTTTTTTTATTATATACTAGCTGTACAGGTAATACCCGTAGAAGAAAACGTCGGCTGCGTCGTCGCAATACGTTCTATGGGTATGACCGTTTTTCTGTTCTGTGAATTTCTGGATATGACATTTGACCAGTGGGTGAGTCTGTGACTGCATGCTGATATTGTGAATACTCAATACTACATTTGCATTTTATCCTCAAGTTCTCGACGACTTACTTCAGTTAATTGGTTATGCATTCATGCTGCATACTCTGATTTGAAAAGTTACTGTTTTTTCATAAATCTACTTTGATCATTGATAGTGATAGTGATATTTCATGTTTATAGTTTTCGTCTTTAATAGCAGCAACATAACAATTTGATGCCATTTGAAAAATGATTATACCAAAGCCTTATAATGAGCTCAATATTTTTCTGAAATAATCTAGTTCAGTAGTAGAGACGCTATAAAGAAATAGTAAGACAAAAATACCGCATTATATTTTATTGATACTAAATATGCAACTAGCTATGAAGTGTCTGGAAAATGCATAATTTCGAAAATTTCGATCAATTTTTTCCTGTGCCACTGCAGCTCGTCGTATTAATCACCTCTGCCAACAACTCGTGTTTCTTTAGCAATTTCGAAAGGTGGTAACCCTACATATAAGGAATATATCTGCCAAGTTTCAAGTCAGTCCGTTTTACAATTTCGAATATTTCTTGATGAGTGAGTGAAGTGATGAATGAATAATATAGGACTCTGACGGAACCAAAGTAGTGTAATTGGTAAACACGCTGGACTAGAGATCCACGAACATGGGTTCGAATCCAGCTGATTTCAATTTTGTACGTTTATTCATCTTTATAAACTTACATGAGATTATCTAAGTTTTCTTCATAATTCAGAAAATTCAATTCCATATTTTTGAATGTACTTACACTAAATTGTGCACAATTAGGTAGAGAAAACTCAAGCTTGTTCACACTGACCCAGAACATTTCTCAGTCAGTTATATATCTGAAGAAATATGTACAAACCGGGATGCTGTCATTGAATGAGTACTGTCAGAGTAATTGCAAACCATAGCGATACTCATACCTACACTCCTCAATTCAGAACGATTGTGCTTTAGATGAATGTGCGTGAATAGTTGATATATAGCGGAGCATCGAATCACATTGTGTTCAATGAACACTATCCTTTCAGAGGTTTATATTTACAAATATATAAGACTCTGACTGGACCAAAGTAGTGTAATTGGTAAACACGACATCCATCAGGAATGTGGGTTCGAATCCCGCCTATGTTTCAATGTTTCAAGTTTATTCATCTTTATAATCCTATGTCAATAAACAAACCGTTCTTTTTTCACAAGTAATGCAAACATCCGCACAATAGAAACAGAATTCCGAAATTTTGTTCTCTTCCGATGTTAAATATAGCAACTACTGATTCCTTCAATCCATATACTCGCAATTCCAAATAATCTAAGTATTTCAAGATGATCTCAATTCAGATGAGGCCTATTATGCTAATCTTTAAGCAATCCGGATATTTCGAAACCAGGTGTAATTGATGTAGTCAGTTACATCGAAAGCATTGTAAGCGATTGTTGTGCTTCTTTCCTGAAGTTTGTATAAAAACAAATCGAAAAGGGAACGATGAAATTGGAGCTTGTATACCTGCATGAACTGCCTAGTTAATTGCTCGATAGATTTAGCAAACGTTTTATTCGTTTGAATGCATGAACAAGACAATAAGAACCCAAGCTGCAGCCTGCGATACAGCAAAAAAGTAACAATTTCAAATT
Source organism: Endomychus coccineus (assembly GCA_958510875.1). Classification (NCBI taxonomy): domain Eukaryota; kingdom Metazoa; phylum Arthropoda; class Insecta; order Coleoptera; family Endomychidae; genus Endomychus; species Endomychus coccineus. The sequence continues at coordinate 130,461,123 of OY294069.1, read as the reverse complement.
GAATGACACTTGTATATAACTTGGCCTGAAATACGATCCGTTTTGTTTTCAGCGTATAAAAGTTGGTAAGTTGATAGCGCTATATCTTAGCCGACGTGATCATAAAAATGTCCACGAAGCGCGGGATTCTCGCCCTTGTGCCACGTACCATCACATAAACACATAACACGGACCATCGTGGTACATGGAAACGACTGTTGCTTACCGGTGAACTAACATATTCTTGAAAATAATTGGCTAAAAATAACATTTGGAATGGTGACCGGAATATTTCCAGCATTTTTATTAAATTTAACAACTTATTTTGTGGACATGTGAATGTTTCGACCCAATCGTTAAAGTTACCTTTGGAAATTCGTATTTGATATGCAAAAATGATCTCAAGTATGACATGGATGAATTATTGTTACTAAGCGATGTTCGAATGAGGATAGTTGATTTATTACAGAAAATTCTTAAGGTACTAACAATAAACCATAAAATTTATTATTTGAAAAAATCACAATATTTAGAAAGCTGAATATAAATTTTGGAAATTAAGTTGCAATCTCCAGCAGATATGAAATGGCAACAAAAAAATAGTAGTGTTCCTATTATCTATTGTATATCATTTAGGAGTTAGAAGTAGAATTTATCAATCTGCTTTCTCATATTTTCAAGTATGACAATTATTGTGAGTTACAGTTATCGGTCCTTAACATAGTCTCATTCTCAAGACCAAAATGTCTACTCCCAATGTGCTGTTTTGAAAAGTAGCTGGTCGGGTAACTGCAGAGAATCGGAAAACACATCTCCAAATGTCTTGCGGGTGTCATTGTGTTTTTCAAATTACGTTTCTATGGAATATTCGCTTTGTTCTGCAGATTAACTTCTCATTTTATACTTTCACCAATATCAGATGGAGCCCCAAATCTCAAGTAGTTAATCTTGATCAAATTCAATACTCAGATAGTTTGTGTCACAATGATAGGCTTTTTAATTAAAATAAACTGTTTTTATTTATCTGTTTGAGATTAATAGAAATATTTTATTCGTTTCAATTATTTTACTTGACAAAAAAAAGTAGTTAAAATTATGATACATAATACAATTATTAATATATTTAGAGAAGAAAACATTGAATCATTATTGATCCATTGTTTTGTAGGTATTAATGCATTTTTTAAAGTATTGAGACAATTTTAAAATATTTTTGTCATACCCCAGTATAATAATGAATGAATAAACCGAAATTGATCCAGAGGGTATAATCGTAATAAACAATAGCATCATTTTTGTAAAGAAACATGATGGAAATTTATCATTTATTGAATAAAGTCAGTCTTGTCCATGGGAGGATGAAACAAATTTCATCAGTCAACAATTATTACAAATCGATAATAATTTTACAATTACAATTTCGTTTATTCGTGTTTCTCTTCGTTTCGGCGATGTGGGCATTTTAATTGAAATTGGTGCGATAAGGACGCTTTGTGTAATTAGTTTTAAGTAATCAAGTTGTAGACATAATAAGTCTTCTGATGATGGTCGTGAGACCGAAACGTAAGTAAAGACAAGAAAATATAAAGCATAAGTGTTAATGTGACCTATTTCCAGAGAATTTATATATAATTACAAATTAATTGAATGTTTGTATTATTCCACAGGATGACTTCTTAATTTTATACTTCCACCGATATCAGATATGCCCCAAATTGTGAATTTTGATAAAATTTAGTTAATAGATAGTTTATGGCATGACATTGAGATTTTTTGAGCGAATTAATTAAGTTCTTGAAAATTAAGTAAAATATTTCAATCATATTAATTATGTCCTCACAAAAAAGAATTATTTAAGAATAACGTTTTATCATTAAATTAATTCCTAAAATAATAGGGAAGATAGGAGATGAATTATTAGGTATTGATCTATTATTTTATATAATGAATCTTTTATGTCACAAACAATTTGAATTTTTTTTCATAACACAGCTTAATAATAATCTAATAAATTGGAATTGCATCAAAGTTTAATTATAATACGTAATATCATTATTAATTGAGCACAATGAACATTCATCGCGAATTATTGTAACAAGTCCAATTAATTTCCATCTTGTCTAAAAATAAAAGAAATTGCATGAATTATTATAATACTATGGCTTAAATAGATTTCAAAAATCACAACATTTTAATTTATGAATATGAATTGTTATTGTATCCATAGACCAATTTGGATAACGATTTTCTATCTCAAGCTACAATGATTCAAATGAATAATTTTAATTTTTGAATATAAAATTTCTCTTTTCCACGTTTCGATATTTTATTTATATCTTTATCAAAAATTGTTATGTTAATTAGTGTTTCCATTTAATTTGGAAGAGAAAAGATGACTTTCATTAATGAAATGCGTCTGCAGCCGACTTGCGTTTTAAAATTCAATTGAAACTGCAGAAAACATTGGAACAGTTGTGTGTTATAAAGATATAAATAAAATATCGAAACGTCAAAAAGAGAATTTTCATTTCACTTTTAGTCGTACCTATTACAGAACCAAAATACCAACAAAACGTAATCAGTGATGAAACGGAGAATTAATCGGCAATGATCACCCTCCGAACAGCAGGAAATTCAGTTGAGGCTCGATTTTCATTTCCAATTAACTTACGTTACTAATTTAGAAAACATCATCTGACTGTTCACTAATACATAACCACCACAACTATAATTGACCGAATTATCAATTTGAATGATATTGATTATAGTTTCCGATAAAATCTGATGTACTCATATACTATATAGTACAAGTATATTTACCCTTCACTTTCAGATCCGAATACTCTGATGATTAATTGATTTGAGATATTCCATTTTCAAACAAATAAAAATACAATAATTATTACTTCAATTTTACTACTAAGAAATTCAGTTGCAATTTCGAAGGGGTTAGTGAATGTAATGGTATTTGATAAAGTAAATATCCTATTTTCATTTGGTTATTCTGAAAATGTTAAATTAAAATGAAAGAATTCATCGTAACTGAAGATTTTCGATGTTTGATAATCCATATTAAATATTAGATGGAAGCATCTCAAATCTCTATATCATTAACATTTTCATATAGATATCATCATATCGTAATGTTGCTGAATTGACGATGATTTGGTTGAATCCGTAACAACACAATTAGTATACCATCAATTAGTGTTGTAATACTATATAAAAAAAAATTAAAAAGTGAACATCAAACATTAATGTTCCAAATAGTTGAATCTAATTCCACAAAACTACCTATTCATTTCACAATCACATGTTTTGTTTGCATTTGTTTCCACACATTCGATTCGATCTATGAGATTGTATCTTAACTTCCTTCCTGTATTCTGTGTGTTCATATTGCTGAGTATCTATTATTATAAGCACATTATTGCCAATAAAGAAACCAGCACAAAAACTGGGCCACATTTGCATTATTCGTTTAATAGCCTTTATTGCGGATAATAAAGTATTATGTAATTACTTTGAATATCTTGAATGACTCACTTAGCCGCCAAGCGTCGACTGTTATTGCTAACTTTCAAACACAACATTGATAATGGAAAATTTGAATCGATAGAATGAGCTATCATGGGGTTGCTCTCATGAATGTAATTATTGTGTCATAAACGGGAATGATGGTAGAATGATTTCTCAATCATGACTCAGTAAATTCCCTTTTTTGTTTTACTGGAGAGAATAATATTTTATGGATGGGCTATTCACATGTTTTGATGTGCAGAAGGAGATAAAACATCGGATAAAATTATAATCTATGATTTTAAATACATTAGTGATATTTCTCAAATCGCTAATTTTATATTAATATTTTGGAAGGATTCAGTTGGCAATGATGAAAGATAATTTAATGCAACTGAATCAATCTATATTTATACAGGGTGTTTCAGTTTTTTCGTTCATAGCTTCGGCAAACGATAGAACTTCTAAAAATAATAGTGGTCTTTATATAAAATTTTTCTCTAAATCACTTCGTTTTCGAGGGTGGGTGTTGAAATTAAAAAAAAAATTAGTTTTATGCGAATATCTCCGGAACCGTTTATCGTACAGAGAACAGCTTTCGTAAACAATTTCTACTCATAGTGAGCTATGTTTTGTGCGTTAAATTTTTTTATTTTAGTTATAATTGGTGAAGATTCTGAGAGGGGTAATGGTTGTTTTTCTCCCGAACTTCTACGCCACTGTAAAAAGTACGGTTTTGAGATGCCCATTTGAACCGCCAATATTTTTTACACAAAAAAAGTACTTGGTCATAAGCTCTAAAGTTGACCGTTTTCGAGGAAGATCAGCTTTTATGGTCAATTCTTCGGAATAAAATTTATTTTTTACTAATTGAACGAAATGTATTTAAACAAGTAACAAAACCAAAAAATTGACCATGTTTTCCAACATAAAAGTTATTTTTTCTCGAAAACGGTCAACTTTAGAGGTTATGACAAGGAGTACCTTTTTTATGTAGAAAATATTGGCGGTTCAAATGGGTATCTCAAAACCGTACTTTTTCCAGTGGTGTAGAAGTTGGGGAGAAAAACAACCACTACCCCTTCAAAATCTTCACCAATTAAGACTAAAAAAAATTTTTTTATCGCACAAAACATAGCGTACTATGAGTAGAAATTGCTTACGAAAGTTATTTCGTGTACAATAAACGGTTCCGGAGATATTTGCAAGAAACTAGATTTTTTTTCCAAATTCAACACGTATCTCGAAAACGATGTGATTTAGAGAAAAATGTTATATGAAAGACCCCTATTATTTTCAGAAGTTCTATCGTTTGCCAAAGTTATGAACGAAAAAACTGAAACACCCTGTATAGATGTTTCCCATTTTTGAGCAGTATCCACCTAAGGATTTTAATATCGGAAAAAGAATTTATATTAACCAACGTTACTAGCGTCAAAGGTAGTTCGCTCCCCTATGTGGACACTTAATTTTCCATGAGAGAAGTAGTAGAAACACTTAGGAAACTGACGTAGTACAAAATTTGTAGGGAAATTTTGTATATACATTCATCGGAAAAGTCTAAGGATATTGGTGGATATGATAATTATCGCTCATATTTTATATTTTCCTAATTTATCAGTTGGAATGCTAATGCAGAATAATTTTTGTTTGGAACCATAACGTAAGCTTGTCAAACTCTAAAGATGGAAAAAATTGAATTGACATGCTACAACAAATTGTTCCAAAATAACCCTACACTCTTCTGATGAGTATATCAAGTTATAATCTCTAACATACAATAATTCTAAATTATGATTCATCTCTACAATACAGGTCATATGACGAAACGGTTCCAAAAATTACTGGAAAGTTATAGCATTTAACAATGGTGAAATGATGTACAAGAAAAACTTATAAACTATAACGGTGTTCTTAAGATGAATTATGAGATATTGATCATAAAATACCAAAGATAATAATATTTACGAAATGAACTTTGGTTACAGATCAAATCAGACCATTTCTGAAATATCAACTCATTTATGCTCGCCATAATTATATATTTAATTTGAATCTCTGACTTCAGACTTGTAATAAGCGACTGGAATGATATTTCAAAATGGATAGTGAAATATGAATAAAACACAAATTGGAACGTAATAAATATGTATAACAATTGTTTCACCACATATGGTTCTTATAGCGTATATCTCAGTTTTATTCATATTATACCATTTCTTATGGAAGAAATTACACATAGTGAACACCCAAAATCTAGAGCTGATTATTTGAATCAAGATTTGTAAATGGTTCACCCTCTAATTTTTATTTCACTTACGTCCACCTTATTGAAGTAGTCATTTTTTTTTAATTTTAATTTCAAATTGATAATCAGCAAACTCAAAGACATTAATACGTTAATAGTAGAGTTTATTGCAACCAAAACTCAAGCTTGCGTCTTCTCCAGGAAGGCGAATCCGATCCCACAATCCCTAATATGATGATGTCGGGTACCATTATTTCTATGAAGGCTCCCAAACATAAGCTGAAGCTCTTGGTTTCTACCCATTTAATTGATAATGTCACAATTACGAGTACGAGGTGGGACACATCTCCCTTTTCTATAGATATTTTCATGGTCGGTCTTCATTAGAAATCTCGTCTGTTGAGGCACCACGAGCGACTCCAGATAGGCGAACCACTTCACTGTCAAACTCGAGACCTGCCGAATTTCTTCCTACCAGACTTCATTTTTTTATCGAACAGCGAAGTTGTGAAACTCTTTACCTATTGACGTTTTCCCCTATACCTATAACCTACAAACTTTCAAGAAAAATACGGATAACTAACTTCTTCATTCCACTGCTGGCTCACACGATATTATCGAGATTTTGAGGGTTGATTTGAACCTATTGCAAACGAAAACTTTAACGTTGGAGCAAGATAGTAATTATTAAATAAAATGATGCATATTCATGCGTGATCAAAACTTGCCAAACTACATCGAATCTTTTAGATTTTCCACAAAAATCAGTTATACTACTTTAGTATTTCCTAGGAAGAATTGTTTTTGTCTAGAATATTTGAATGTTTCAATCAAATAAACGTATTTTATAAATACTTTTTGACAGGATTATTGAAGAAGCAATCATAATGTAGACTTTAAAATATCAAATAATCTATAAAAAAACATAAAAAGACGAATTGAAGGAATGTATAGACTCACGAGTGATTGGTGTAATTTCTTGTATATAAGAGGACTTGAGTTTAAAGTTTTAAGAACATTTGAGAACTCAAAAAAGAGGGCTCTAACTAAGTGTGTAATCATAATTTCACCCTTGATCCCGATGTCTTACATATTAAGGGAAAAGGATATGAATTTGAGACTATAGAATAAATGAAAATTTCAAAACATACATAAAAAATAGTAGTTAATAATAATATCGAATGACCAGATCGATTCATGTAATTCAACAATTTTTAAAATAATCTGTCAACCAAACCATTGTCTTCCTTAATTTCTCAATTGAATTCAGTTTATAACTCATATGCTTTTATAATTTCACAGTGTGGTGAAATCTTCGACAGCAATAGCTCTAGTGTAAATCTAAACTTTAGAAAGTCATAAGAATTTTAGAATTTTGAGCGTATAGTGATTGAATATCAATACCAGCATTTTTACATGTACTTTATTCAATGATTATGTACATTGTATATACAATGAACTACGGTGAGAAGAATCAATAATAAGGTAAATATGTAGCTTGGACGGTCATTATTTCTGTAGTATAATTTTCTGATTTATAATCTTCCATAATTACACAGTAACAAAACACCTAGTGTATTGTGTACTGGAGCGACCATTCGAATAAGGATATCATATTTTTTCTTTGATATTTTCGACTGAAAAATGTAGTTACGCTGTCTGGTTTATTTGCTTAATTTGAATATAAGACGCAGTATTATATCTTCATTGTGAGCAACATGTGCTACCAATCATATACCACGGCGAGCTAAGCGAGAACAGCAAAGCTCTCTTGTTTGTGTTAACCACACCATCATAAAATGCATTTTCTGAATTGACATGCGATATAATATAGCGTGATACCTCTATGGTATATACTTAACTAAATACATATATTACGAGTAACTTATTACAGCCAACAACCAATGCTCATATAACAGCGCTTTGTACCATACATACATCCTGATATTTCCATACTTATGATTAGCGGAACTCAAGTCTGTGGGCTGATATTTCGAACGTTCTTGTTAAGAGATCGATCGAGTGACGGTTCAAGATGGAGTATAGAACGACAATATGAATAGTTTGTGATTGTTAGTCAAAATGTTGAACATCCACTTGCGTGAATATTTTATTTTTCCTCCAGAATAATTTTTATTTTAATGGCAATTATTTCATGTTTGAATTTCATGGTTATTTACATCTTTGTTCTGGCTGAAGTAAATTTGGTTAGTGAAAAGCAAATTCCATTCTCAAAATTGTGAATTCTCTCGTTTTCAAAACTGTAAATTTTCCTTGAGACCATATTCGGAGTAACTTGAGTGAATCTCTAATAATAGTTATAATTTGTAGGAACTCTTTCTATCAAATTTGTATATAACTAGATACTGATTTTTCATCGCGAACAAATCGTTTACATTCAAACAATCTCTGCAACTAATGACGACCACAATATTATTTATAGTTATACCGAAGACCTACAGTAGTATTCAATCCTACTAATACGATGAAGATGTTTGTTCATGTTCCTTTCACTGAACAATTAATTATATAATTCCGTATGGTATTTATACCATTTAAACAATTCAAATCCTTCTGAAATACTGAATTACTAATAGCTATATATCCATTACATGAACAACAGACTGAAAATGGAATAATATCATGCGATTATGAGGAGATGCGATATTTTGAAACAACTGTATTTGGATTTGTTCTTCTCTCATTCAGAAATAATTTTGTGAGCTTAAATAAGAAGATACGAGTGAACTGTCGTTAATGTGAAACACTGGAATATATATATCCATTTTTTTATATTTCTTATTTATAACTTCAACCAACATATAACAAGAAGCTAAATTACAAGTAAGCCTAAACACCAATAATTCAGACTCCAAGAACAGAACAGTAAGGTAGAAGAATATAAAGATAGAAAATAATAAATAACTCAACAGTACATATGAAAATACGATACATTCAGTAATTCAGCAAGAGTAGCTTAATTTGGCGAACAGAGGTGCAAAATATATCAATGGACCCTGTATTTGTGCTTAAGCATGTCAAAACTGATGTATTAGAGAATAAGAAATAGGTCGGGTAAGAGGGATCTGGTAACGAAAAGTTAGGGTATGCCTTGGTCCTGGTCTCGGTGTATGAAAATTCAAATCTGCAAGTAAGTCTGGATTATCCACCATACCATCCACTAGGCCAAATCTTCTCATCCATGAATCTTGAGAACAATCTTCAATGGGATAAACAATATCGGTTCGATTAGATAGCCACTCAAGAAGTTTTTCCAATACCAGCAGCTGTAACTAAGGGCGAATAGTAGAATTATAATCTTAGCATCAACAACATCGTTTTACAGTTCGCAATTCTCGTTGCAATAGTATTGCTGAAATATACTGACCTTGCAAGAGCTGGCCTGCAACTTATTATGGCAAACGTCCTACACTTGACAATTTTTACTTGCAATTCCATACTTCAGTTTTCTACCAACCTTAAAAATATACTTAAATAATGAGAAGTTGAGAATTATCAATTTGTTCGTTGTATGTTTTAAATTCATTCAGTTTTATGTAAAAATGAATAGAAGCAAACAAAAGAAAAACGTTACTGCTATAATTACTATACTTATTGCTGCCGCTGCTTTCTTGGCGAGAGAGACTGGAGAAAAAAGACAAAGAAGGTGGGTAAGGCCTTATTGGTTAAACCAAAATGAAGGAAATATTGGTTGAATTCAATGCTTCAGATATAGAGAAGTTCTCAAATTTTCTAAGGATGGATACAAACACATTTAAAAAACTGTTTTCCAAAATTGCTCACACTAATAATATTATTAAGACATCTGGCTGCAGAATGGTTAGATATTGCATTGAAACAATGTGAAATGATTTTTCTTGTTTTAAACTACAATACCACAAAATTTACAATTTACAGCTAAAGTCCAAATCGAAAGCAAAATAATAAACGAAACCCAAAAATCAAAAGATATAAATCTTTCTGTTGTTCTGTGATATAAACGTCAACGGCAATAAGCGTCCTTGTGGGAACTTTAGTTCAGTTGATAACTAGTCCTCAAAATTTCTCCCCATTAATTGCAGGCAACTCGCAATTAATATCGAACCGGACTCATTCTGTGTAATGTCTTGAAATGGCAAGAGACTTGCATGCAATTCCTGTACTGCGCATGCTTTTGATCAAGAGTATTACGTATTGCAACAAAAATTGCAAACCGGTGAACGGAATATGAAGCCCATAGTTTTGTATGACTAGAGCTAATTTTCTCTATAGGTGCATTAAATGACAATTGTATATCAGAGAAAACTTCAAGATCTTCATTCTTGCATAACTTGGGCAGAGGAATGTTATTAATGCTGTATGAAGACAATAGCGACGACTTGCTTCTTATAGTTATATGAGACCACAGTGAATCTGGTTATATTCAGGTCTAGCCCATTTGATTGACACTATGAAGATATTTAGATCCTACTACCTATAATAAAATAGCGTCTGATGTAGATCACCAGTACGTAAAGCTCAAATTGACCCAATTGATTGCATTCATGCAGTTAGATCTTTTGAGCTATAAAATTGGAATAATTTTGAGGCGACAAAGAAAACGCTTACATAATTGCACATGAAAGATGTGTTGGCAAATTGTTTCTTTCAAGTTTTACCAATATAGCAGACTTATGGGGATTTATAAAATTAATAACTGGATAAAATAACCAGATTATAACTTTAGATCATATTCATTATGACAAATCATGGGCAGCTCTAAGAGTTTGTGAAGAGTTTTCCTTATCCTTTGTTGCTAGATTTTCCATTATTTATGTGCATACTATGTGTGATACTTGAACATTCAACTCCTCTGATAGCTTAGTTCTAAACAGCATGTTTTCTAAATCAATATCCTTTATGCGGGCTTGGTTATGTTTGTTAGTTCATATTGTCTCTATGTACAAGGTCTCACAAAACATTTTAAATATTTTACATCTGCGTGTTGTCGCAACCCTCCTGCTATTCGCCAATTTTCATGCGAAGCTCTCACCGGGACATCAGTATGTAGGGTGGTGTTACATGTACTTTGGGGTGGCAATTTAACCCCTCACCTGGCGGCAGCCATGTTGCAAAGCGTTCACAATGGCTGCCGTGGCGAGATTATCTCGCGATCCCATCGCTGATAGAACAGAGATTAGCGGGATCCTAACGGACTTCCGCAGATGGCCTCCAAAAGGGTATAACAACTATAAACCCATTGTTATGTAGAGATTTCCTGCATGTGCGTTTAGTGATTTATTGAATTCCGCCAAATATATTTTAAATTTCTTTCGGTCACATCACTATGAGTTTGCATATTCGGCATTCCTTCCATATTTATTATAGAGACCTACATGCGCAACAAAATTAGAATAACTTTTGATTTTATTATGAAAAATGTAGACACTTATAATAGCACATTCATTCTTGAATGACGTTACAAATATATTATAATATATGTGCATGCATTAGTACACAAGTTTTCAGTAGTTGCTACGTAAACTAAATTGAAACAAAATTCAGCATTACGCAATCAGTATGCCTCGTATATACAGTATATCCCATTAATGCATTAATAATGAACTATACTAGTGATTTTTGATGTGGATGTTGTTGGTAGATAGGAACGCCTTAAAATTGTTATGTCGCCAAGAAACACTTCATGAACATATGCCTTATTGCCTTACCTGTAAGAAACCCCTGAGATCAGGTCTAATTTCTTTAATAAATAATAATAATTTAATAAAAATAATTCTGTAATTTACCTACACGTCTCGTTTAATTTGTAAAGAAGTTACCTCTGAGTGAAATCATATCTTAGAATTCAATCATAATTATTGAAAAGTCTTATCAAATAAGCGAAAACGTGAATAAAAACTGTATACCTACCTGAATATTCAGCTCAATTCTAACGTTGGCCAATTGTGTTCTAATTTTTTTCCAAATTCGAACTACATAAAGTGTGCACCAGATGATTCTTGAAATTATAGGCTATAGGATAGAAAGATAAGAAAGATAGAAGTAAAATTTAACAGGTTTATTGATATTTATACAAATATATGATAAAACACTTATTGTTTATAAAAATACCCTAAACATTTTATAGATTGTAATCTGCCTATCTGAGGATACTAGTTTATCTATTGTACCAAAAATCCTGACGACGTCTTGTTTCAGGATCTTTAACTGTAATTTTATATAATATTATGTTTCAGTTTGAATTTCATTTAAAATATGAATATGTATAAAGATGGATGGGTTTTATAAATATTACCATTAAATTTTACGTGGAAGGATTCACAGCAATTTGTTGTCCTGTCTATACTGGCAGTAAAACTTTTCCTTGTATGCTGTGGAAACATTGCATTTTTGTCAATATTGAATAATCTCAGTATTTGGTTAATCTGGCGTCATTGAATTGTATACTTAATAGGTCCATAACAATACACCCCGAAACTTCTTCAGCATTCAAAAAAGGAAGACCAAATATAGTTCGACCATTTTACAATGTCGCTCCCAGCACTTCTGTATTCTGTTACTAAACCAAATTCCTGAATTTTTCAGAATTAGGTCTGAGTTAAATGGAAACGGCAATCATTTATTTATGGCCAGATAAACCTTGAAGCTATATGTATAGTTTGTTCAGAATCTAGTACCACTGTCTTTGAGGAAAAATTGAAACCTAAACTGCAACACTTCGTTTTTATCATTTGAGATTTTTTAGTGGGTACTAAATGAATACAATGCCCGTTCATCAGTACATGTAGATAAAATAACTGTGAAATAGTTAAAACAATAATTGAAAGTTCCGTCCAAGTACACTTTATCCGCACTGCAGAGAAACTTCAGATTTTGCACTGTTAGTTTCGAAGACGAAGCAAGGATGTGAGCTTGAATAAACCGAATTGATGGAAGCTGAATAAGTCGAGGAGAGATGAACCAGTAGGAGAGATAGTCCAGTACTAATATATCCTGGAGTATTATACAGGTGAACCTACCTAAACCAATCATGTAGCTGTTTATTAGTGTGTAACAAGTTTTAGCAGTTACTTCGACTGCTTACCTCACCCAAAAATCTGGGAATTCTGATTAAAAGTGGTGTAAACAATTTGTCCACATTTCTCCAACGAAAACGACTACTAAGATCGTTTAGGCATATAACATCAGAGAGACATATTTCACCAGGAACATGTGGTATTACCCTTCAGTTGCACGTTATTTACTGGTCTGTGTTTCATCCTGTCGATGATAGGTGAACCAGATACTTGAAGTATAGATGGTCCTAATATATATATAAGGAAGAGAGGTACAACATCTTGAGGACAATGGACAAACAAGGATTTGAAAAATGAAATAATCTTAATAAATTCTCGTAGTATGGGCTTTACCTAACCATGTAGACAGGTATTCCTAAAAGAACAATAACGATATGAAGAGAACATACCAACGAGTAGAGATGAGTGAAAAAACGTCGTACAAAGATAAACAAAAAAATAATACCGATGGAAAATAGACATGTACCGAAAGGTGGAGAAGAGGGACACAAGATGCAGCGAAAGAACTCATGTTCATCTTCGAATTTAGATATAAACATTCAGCTAGATGATATTTCAGACGGTAGTGATGCGGAGGATTATGAAAATGAATGTGCAGGCTGCAAATAAGATTACAGACATGCAAAGAGGAAGGACGACTGGATTAGGTGCATTACATGTGAACGATAGCTGCATGAGGGTTGCACAACTCATATTAATTTGCGTAACTTATGTGGTAAACATTTAAAAAAATTGCTGATATTCTTTTCCAATCAAACATGGTTCAAAACTATCCTCATTGGTGATCCATATCATCTATAGAGTGAAGGATAGTTGAACTTTAGTCATTTTTTCACTTATAAGAATTACACTCTGAAGTTTATTTGATACCAAAACGGTGACAACTAGTTTCCGTAACTTACATAGCTTAGTTAATCTTTTTTATTGACATTAAAAACAACTGTAAGTTGGGAGGGAAATTCTCTTCTACATATAGAAGCATAAGAAACTCACTCCATGATGCAAAAGACAAGTAGTAGTCGATGAGAAACATAATGATGAAATATTTTTCGCTGTTTGAAAATAATTAACGATATGAAAAGAGTATCCAAAGGAAAATACAATATAACCTTCGGAAGCAGTTCTAAGAAGAGTGTAAATAATAAGATAAAATCAGGACCAGTCGATATTGATTATAGTATGTAAAATAATCACACAGAAAACTGGAAACATTCCACCAATAACCTTTGACACCCGTTAGTTAGAAATTCGTAGATATTATGTTTCTTCAAAAATTGAATGATAGTCATTCTGGAACTTAGTTATTGGTAACTAGTAATTTATATTGAATCAAGAAACCGTTAGATGGATCTAAGATTCTATGATATTTCGATGTAAAATACTAATTTCATCGCTAAATATGCAAAGATGCATCAATTTATAATACTCCAAATCAGTAAACGTTTACTGAATAACAACAATTATAAGAGCCCACTTCATAATTTCAGAACATTTTACTTCTATTACGTTAATTTTGAAAAAATAGTTCAATTTTTTAATGGGAACATTTGCAAAAAAGAAATTACTTCTAGACAGCAATTTCGCGAGCAGTTCTTTGTGGGAAAAAAACTACAAAGCTACAAATCAAACGTGAATGATAGTTGCTAACCGAAAAAAAAATATCATCCTGAGATGAAGTTTATGAATGTAATCAATCATAAATAATGATTTGATGAGGACATTTATTATAGTGTCATGTCTTATAAAAATCGAAACTGGTGTAGAATTAATTTTAATTTCTTTTCAGCGTCGCGGATGTCCACCAGTCAAGTCTGCAGGCCGCATTTCCATGCACCACTACACCCTTGGCTATCCGATGGTGCGAAACCCTTAGCCCACTCGGGACCATGGGTACCTTTCGGAGGCGGCGATCCCGACAAATCACAATCACCGAGTTCTGCTCCCTCTCAACCGCACAATATATTTTCATTTCCTCCAACACCTCCTAAAGACAGCACGCCCGATTCAGTGGCGCCGTCCGCGGGTGCCGAATACAGTGCAGTGGCAGCGGCTATGGGAGCGTTCATGCACGAGAATCCACAGAGTTGTGCCTTGGACGTCAAACCGACGACGTTGGGTTCGGGCTCAAATAAGCAGCGCGAAGGTAGTGACTATGAAGGAGCCTCCTCCGGCATGTTTAATGGTAACTTTGAAAGCTCGTATGGGTCTGCGTATGGCCACGGTATTCACGGGGCCGCGTATTCGCCCCAGAATAAACAGCATCTTGCTGGTCAAGGTGCACAATCACCTAACAAGCCACGCAACAAGTCGAGAACCAGCGCCGGTAAGATCTGAAGAAATATACCATAAAAATACTAACGAAATATTGGGAATTATCAGGATGAGAGGCTGAACTACCGAAATATTGTCCGCGCTGTTTGAAACTTCAAAATTTATATCACATGAAGTATAAAGGAAAATTCAAATATGATAACAAATAATTACTGATAATTCAGCAATCAGATACAATTAGGTCAATAAACTATTAAGACACGTCCATATCTGTAATAATAAAAGCCAAAAACGTCATGCTACATTGCGTTTAAAAACCAACTTCCTCCTTCAATGAGATCAGGACAGTTTAAACCCATACATTTTGTTAACATACAGCTGCCAAAAGACTATGCGATGCTCGCTAATGAATCTTTAATTCAATAGACTCATTGACTAAAATATTTCTTCAGTAGTGGTAAGTAGCGGATCCAAGTTATTCAATGAAAAAGGCGGGCTTTACCTATTATTAATGAAAACAAGTATTCACTATAGTGTTCATATTACTTAGAAGTAGCCTATAACAATAAACTATAAAAGAATGCACACTGTGGATACACTATGAATAAGAAACAATCACTCCTATCCACTAAAAATACTGTTAAAATACAGAGGACGTTTCAGCTACCAAGTAGCCATTATCAGAGTAAACTAAATTAGAAATCAAAATGTGTCTGTTTGAATACTATTTGGAATTGATAGGGTTTATAAGTGATTACCCTCAGCTGGGGAAGTATTTGAATTTATTAAATTGCTTTTTCTGAAAATTGTTCAGAAACATTGAAATATTTGATAACATTTTTGAAAGAAAAAGGACGGAAAGTAACTGTTAGGAAATATTTATTTTTATACTGTAAGGAAATATTATTTCTTTACAGTTATTTATATCATTGAATAGTTCGCTGACAAAGTTGAAGATTTCATCTTGGATCCAAGCTCCAAAAAGTAAGCCTAGGAAGAACTTGCATTTTTATTCTTACGATATTCTCTAGAAGGATTATAGGCATAGTTAAATTTTTTTCTGGATTTTGTTGGCAACAAATCCAATGAGGCTTTTTGGAACGTTTGAAAACGCGGGAAACACTATGGGAAAACCCAAAAATAAACTCTCCATGCGCCAAGTTAGACAATTCAGTAATGCTTTGTTTCCATATTTACAAAACAAATATTACATAACATCATTTCTTTGTGAATAAAATTAATAATGCTCATTAAAATATTTCAATAAGTTGATTGTAATAATTTATGTCTTTGAATAGTTTAAAAATTTCGGAAAAATAGTAGGTATACCACATTCCCGGACTCTGTAGGTATTACCAGTCTCGGTTTGTGCTTCGAGGGGTAATTTTTACAGTCGTCCGGGTATGTTTAGCTTTTCATACTAGGTATACAACGTACTATTTCTTTTATACATTTCCATGCCTTCTAAATTACTCATATATGTCATTACTATGTTTCAAGAGTGATAAGTTATCTTGAGAAGTGGTATGATCTGTACATATTTAACATATGTTCGGCTACAGCTTATTTTCCACCATTATATTTCTTTACATGGGCAACATATTTTTTATACGGAGTTACAATATTCCTACTCGAGGTCGAAAACTTTATCAAAGTTGTTGCCTGAACGGTTTTTAGCTTGTTCTTACATCTATAAACGGGTTGTATAGCAAATTTGAAGAACAAATCATGGAATTTATTAATTACTGAAGAATGATAACTGAAATTTCTGAATGTTATTGAACTATTTGAAGGTAGTGACTCCAATGTGGTTAATTGGTTGAGTTCTAATTCCCTCTATCCTAGAAATTGAGTTACTGATCAAAGATTTGTCGTAATCATTGTCCAACGCTATTCGCTTAACTTTTCCAGCTTCGTTGTTATAATTTTTCTGGCTGAAAGAAACGTTTAATAATTTATGAACAAGACTATTAAATGGAACTATTCCAAGATTAATTGGTGTGACTAAACTGCAGGAACCTATAAGTTACCATGTTTTATAATGTTTAATAGCAAGGAAAGGAATCTGCTGAATGAATCGTTCAAAAAGCTATGTTAATCAAAATCTTTATTTATAATCGCGAAAATGTCATCGTTTTGGTTCGCTATTTCAAACTTATGGTTCACATAGAAAAATATCAGCAGAAAAAGCCAAAAGTTTGGCATAGATATGTTGATGATAGTTTCGCTATTTGAGTGAAGATTTTGATATACATGGCTTTTTGAACACGCCCAATAGCCAATTTGATTCACTCAAATTCACAAATTGAAACATATAAGCAGCTTCCTTCACTTGATATTAACATTATGAAAGATGGAATTGAACATATACAGGAAACCCACTCAAAAAAAATACGTTCCTGCTGATTCAGTTATACTAATTAATTATAATATTGCACCATTCAATAGGCTTGTTCATATATTATTAAAGCTTCCATTGATCATGCTAAATTATAACAACGAAATTGAGAAACTTCACCAAATAGCGTTGGACAATGGTTGCAACAAATCTTTGATCAATAGCTTAATTTCTAAACAAAAAGGTAATTGGAACGCATCCAATTAACCAAAATGGCCACTACTTTCAAATAGTTCGAGAAATTCAAAAATTTCACTTATCATTCTTCAATAATTTGTTTTCTAAATTTGCAATACAACCCGTTTCTAAATGTAAGAACTGTTTAGTCAACACATTTGATAATGTGTCCGACTTCTACAAATCCGGTATTTACAAAATTGATTGTGGGTCGTGTTCAAAATACTATGTGTGCCAAACTAGAAGGAATATTTTAATTCGGTATAAAGAAGATTTTGCCCAGATGAAGAAAAATAATGCTGTAAAATCAGCGTTAGCCAAACATAGTCACACCATTTCTCAAGAAAGTTCATCACTCTTGAAACAGTAATGACAACAATATTTAGGTAATTCAGAAGGGAATTGAAATGTATGAGCGGAAAAGCAATTGAATGAATCCAGATTTATCTCCATGTGAGGGTGATCCATTATATACCCTATAAATTTCAAATAGTATTTAAACAAACACATTTTGATTTCAAATTTAGTTTACTCTGATGATGATTTCTTAGCAGCTGAAAGGTCCTCAGTATTTTGACATTATTTTTACTGAATAATGGTAATAGTTTATCATTCATAGTTCATATAACAGAATCACAGTCCATGTAAGGGGGCTGGGGGCTTAAGCCCAAACCTCCTGGTAGATCTGCCATCGATTTTTGTTTTTAAATTATTTGTTTTGAACTTCTATATTTTCTGTAGTGTTCAGGTTTTGTGAGACGAATTTAATTCCGTATGTGCGATCATAGTATTAATTAAAAAGGTAAAGGAATTATTTAATGAATTTGAAAATCATGTACGTAAAAATTCCAGCTTTTATAGCTGATGTTGTTTATATTTAAGTGCAGATATATTCCACATTTTCTTTAAAAATCTAAGAACTACCTGCGTATCACCTTGCTATAATGTATTAGTTATGTTACATATTTGTTTTTTCAAATACAAAAAAAAAATTTAATATCGAAAATTCTCATAAGCTCCTATCGAGATGTGGAATGATCTTAGTTCATATCTGAAACAATGATACATTTTTGGTATTTCAGTGTCTCAAATATACATAATATCGCTAACGGTGTATGGCTAAAGCTATACACGAACGTTTTTTTGTCTGATTATCATTTCTCCTCTGCTTTATTTGTTTTTCTTTTGTTTTGGAATGCTCTTTGGTTGAGTTTATTTTATTTATCTCCATTACCCAAAAATGTTCAATTGTCTGTTGAAAGTACACAATGATCCACAAAATAGAAAAGATACATTTTTACTAAGACACTTTTATGAATATACTAAACTGAAATTACCTTAGTTCAATAAAATTGGACTATCGTTATCAACACTGTTATTTACTTTACAAGCCAGGTTTGATGAACTTATGGAATTAATTTCCATTCAATGATTCATATCGTAGATAGAAATTAATAATTATCCTCTAGTTGACTCATTTCTGCGTGTCATAAGCGTATGTCAGCATTTGAATTGATTTTACTAGCTTATTTCATCAGTTATTCCACGATTTATGTCTCAACGTTTTTTCAATTGCAATGAATTAATCAATTCTAGAGATCTGTAAAAATTGGATCGCAAAATAAATTTCAAACGTCAACATAACCAAATTCTATGAATTTAATTACCAAGTCCTTTATTAATTTTTTTAAAACGTTATGGAGACCATTTATCAAGTACCTAGAAAACAGCAATGATTTGAACTTGGAATTTTAATAAAAATAGGTTGGAATTTATGGGCTACAAAGTCAGTTATAGCACATTTTTTTAATTTGAGATAAAATTGCACCCTTACTAACCCTCATCAACAAATCGAACAATTACCTATTGTTTTTTGAAATATTCAAAAAACAGACGTGGAGTGTTCCATTGAGTGAAATAATTCAAGAAAATCGAATGTGGACTGAGTAATGGAATTAGTGTTTCTAAGAACTGACGTTTCGAATAAAACTTATTCTTCAGGAATGAGGGGATTCCAATATGCATCAAAGATTTGTATCCGTAGCTAAGTGATGTATAGAATGAAATGAAAGCAATAAACCTCAACCAGTTTTAATATTCACTTGTAATGCGTTTTTTCGCGTTGTTTGTATTTAAACAATTTGCGATGGATATTATAATCTCCTCACAACCTTAGGAGTAGTTAAAAATTCCATCTGAATAGTTGAATAATAAAACAATTGTTCCATCACTCAGGCGTTGTTCGATAATCCATACTCTCAGATTTTTTCATTTAATGACAAGTTGATATAAATTATAGAGAAATACATTCATATATAAAATTAACTTATTTTATTTGAAAATGTCATGAAAATTTCATTGTGTACCTTTAACTGTGTGTTTTGTTTATTTTTCCTTAATTTAATGTAACGGAATATCCGCGCGAAATTTTTCCAGCAAGCTTTTTGATACACATTTTTTTTTTAATTTTTGGTGTGCTCACATGCACACGAATCTCACTTGTAATTGATTTTGGAATCACATCAAGAGGGCTGCTTCACAGTTTTCTGCGTGTTGCACTATGATGTTGTAATTTCTTTACTCTGTAGTCTGATGGCAACATCCGTTCTGGGCCGTTATCTTGGCAACAATTATCAAGTTGCACAGTATCCGCCATTTTATAGAGACGATGCGTGAAGCAAACTAATTAAAAATTGCAACGAAACTAAAAGTGACTGCGTAATGAGAATGAAATACTTCCTTTTGTTTCTAAGTGACCTTCATGGAAATACTCCGTGGGAATGGTTCAGCAAGGGGTGCCATCATACTAATTAGCGATGTCACACCAGTTTTTCTATTGTTTAAACCCGCATGCTTTGATGATGTTTGAGATTTCCAACTTAATTGAAGTGTTCTACAACACTTATAAAAAGAATGATATAGAATACTGAATTGCAAGGAACCTACTTGGCACGTCGCCTTCAATAATAATTGTAACTCGATACATGTTCCGATTGATACTGAATCCACCTTTCCCCAAGTTTAATTCGAGCTGACATACTTGGAAAGCAAAATATACAACTGGCTCATAACTAATTCTATCATCATCAGAATCAATTGAATGAATACTAACGGATTTACGTTGATGATGTCTGAAAACAAATCAAATTCGATTATTTCTCAAATGTGTGATGTTTGACTGAAATTGACTTATAAAATTTGGCAAAAATCAGAAAATGAGAGTTGGGGAAGAATTGAAAATGATTTTTTCCAAATAACTACCAAAATCTATTTCTTCATATTTTTTTCTGTAAATGAAGAGATATAATGTTGGCGGTCGGGTTAATAGTCCAGTCGCACGGTCATAAAAGTTGATTTGAAAATTTGATGTGGCTAATTTGTATGTTATCATATGTTTTTGGGTGCTCTAAAACTGGGGAAAATAGTTATAAAATTCTTGGAGTGCCGCTAGAAAAGTTATGTCCATTTTCTTGTGGAAAAACTGGAAATGTTCCGGGTTTTTTCATTTATTTAAATTAATTTTGAAATAAAGCCTCAATTAAAAAAACACAATTGATCGAAGTCATAGATAATTTGAATACGCGTCGAATGAGCCTAGGTAGAAAGTCATTTGAAGGTTATGGACTCGTTTTGTGATTTTTTTACGGCTTACGAAATATGTTTTTTTAAATAGAAAAAAGATTGTAAAAATATATTGTCTACGCGGAAAAATTACATTTTCATTCTACTTTTCACTGGATTTTTTTGTCGCTTGAGTTTGAATTTCGCTAAAAACCGTAAAATTGCAATTGCACGCTGAAAAATGCATATTTAAACTCAAAACGAAATTCATTTTGTAGATTTCGACAAATATTATCTAAGGTAAACATCAAATCTTCTTTTGCTATAAACGCCGAACTTTGGAGTGACTTTGAAAATTTTTGATCTCGAGAAAATTGGAGAAATTTTGAGGTTGAAAAATTCGAAAACAAATCAAATTTCAGAGACTTCTAGAGCACTCCAATACGCGTATATTGAGCTATTGTAGATCAATTTTGCTTCTGTAGAAGTCCAGATATTTATGTAAACGTGTTTGGGCCTGTAGCGGGCCCAATTTGGAGCACAACGTAAAAATCTGACAGTCAATGAAAAGTAGATCACTTTCTCTATATAAATCCAGAAGTGTGACTTAGCCACATAAAAAATTATAGTTTGCACAATAAATTTTTTTCTTTGACTCGCTCTACATTTTTTTCAATGATGGCTAGGCAGTCACACTTCTGGATTCTGATAGAGAGAGAGTCATCTACTTCTTAATGGATGTTTTTTTTTCACGCTGGACCCAAAATTGGGCCGCTACAGGCCCAAACACGTTTACATGAATATCTAGATTTCTACTGAAGCAAAATTAATCTACAACAGTTCAAAATACGCGTATGAAAAAGCTCTAACAGTATTGTTATTGTTTATTTTCAAATATTCTAACCTCAAAATTACTCCAATTTTCCGAGGTCAAAAATTTAAATTTTCAAAATCCTGCCATTCATAGTAAAATGTGATTTGTGATGGTTACCTTCGATGAAATTTGTCAAAATCTATAAAATGCATTGTGTTTTGAGTCTAAATATGCAATCGCAATTTTACGGTTTTTAGCGAAATTCAAATTTTGGCGGCAAAAAACATTCAGTGAAAAGTAGAATAAAATGCCAACTTTCCATAGTTAAAAAATGTTTTTTGTAAATCGAAAAAAAATTACAAAATGAGCCTTATCTCGAGCTCATAACCTTCAAATGACTTCTACCTTAGCTCATTCGACGCGTATTCAGATTATCTATGATGGGTTTGATGTCTTGTATTTTTTTGATCAGAGGCTTTATTTCACAGTTTTTTCGAAAAATGGCCATAACTTTTCTAGCAGCATTTTCTGATAAAATAAAAGTGCTTTTTATTCATTAATCTTTGAAAAAAGGTTTTGATCACATTTCAGTCATACCAAATTTTGGCGGATTCTCAGGGTATTCGGTCGAGCGTGCGACTGGACTATAATAATATTTTACAATGGGCTCGTTAGTTCTCACGAGCTATAGCATTTCACTCAGAAGGACCAAGTATGTTATGTTTTGTTAGTCTACGTTAAATAATTTTGTACATCATTTAGAGAAATTGGAGCCAGTTATTATGTGGATACTATCCATTTCGCCAATCCCTTGAATTTTGATGAGAAAAGTTCAGTTAGACATATTATTTTATTCGTTTTACTTGTATTTTATCAATTCCAAACCTTAAGCTCACAAGGACATCAGAAGTTGGATTTTCACTAATTTAATGAATAAATAATCTAACAATAGTTTCGTTAAGCCGTAACTTCTCCAAATAAATATTAAATATTATAAAGAACACAACAGTTCCGAACGAATTGACACAGTGACTTTTATCCACTGGCAAGTAGTAGGGATATTTAATTAACATCCGAGGAATTTAATTAACTGCTGTATACCTGTATTACAGCTAGAGTGTAATTCAAAATATATATGATACCAGCTGCTCCAAACGATGAATGTCGGTCCTAAGTCTTCACAAATATCCGCAACATTGTACTTTAATCCGCTTAGCATACCCACATAATGTAGGCCAAAGAACGAAATAAATCCAAAATTGCATCTAAGGATTTGTAGATTTTTGAGGTAAAGTGGTTCCCATTCTTCCATTAAGTGTTTCCTTGACATATTCACGATTGGATTATTTTATACAAAACATATTAGCTGTTTGTTCAAGAAATTTCAACGAAAATGTATATCTCTGTAGGTACGTGTAAAATTTCATTTGGATAAACCGCTCAAGTTTGTGGTTTAAATATGCTTATAAATTGGAGCAATGTTGTGTAAAATTGATCGGTTTTGTTGGTTAGTTTATTTAGGGAGCGTAAAGGAAGGGAACGTGAAAATCGATAGCTACTTGTATCGTTTTCTAGTCGTATATATTCGAATCTAACAGATAATCGTTCACAGGACCGTAAATAAATACTAGAATATTGGAAACGGAACGGTGTAAGCTCGTTCAATGTTTTCTACGAAATTAAACACAAGATTGTTTTAATCTTGCCATAATTCGAAACAACTTTTATAACAAATAATTATGTAAACGTAATTCAGGAGTTCATTAACATTTTATAGTAATTTAACTTATATTTGCATATATACTTTATTATGTTTTTCATCGAAGTTCTAGAATAATTAGAAGAATGAAGCAAATGTGCGATACGAAAATAGATGTTCACTAGCATTCATGTTTTAAGTTCAAATCTGATACTATAAATAAGAAACAATAATCCTTATCCACTAAAAATTCTGTAAAAGTATTGAGGACCTTTCAGCTACCAAAAAGCCATCATCAGAGTAAACTAAATTAGAGAACAAAATACGCCTGTTTAGATATACTATTTGCAATTAATAGAGTATATAAGGGATTACCCTCAGGTTGAGATAAATCTGAATTCATTCAATTGCTTTTACGCTTATACTTACATTTCTATCTCACAAATAAACATACTATTATTGATATTTAATAAATTCCTCTTATCTTACTATTTCATTTACCTACATACTATTGGTGGATATTCACAAAACAAGCATAACTTAGGTGAAATCTTTCTGTTTATGTGAATTTAGATTCTACATGTTTTTCGAAATATAGGTTTTGCAGCATTCATAATTATATTATAACAAAAATGTAATGATCATTTATTTGAAAATATGATTGATAATTCCGGATAAATATGATTTGATTGATTTGATTTGATCTCGTCTGAATTACCTAGAAATTTCTCATTACTGTGTTCCAAGAGTGATAAACTTTCTTGTGAAATGGTGTGAACTGTATCTAAAATATGTTCGGCTGACGCTGATTTTTCTATTATTTCTCTTAATATTGGCAAAATGTTCTTTATACCGAGTAAGAATATTCCTTATACTTTGGTTCACATAGCTCTACTCTACTCATAATCGATTTTGTATATCCCAGATTTATGGAATCTGAAACTGTATCAAAGGTGCTGCCTAAACGGGTTTGCAGCTCATTCTTACATCTATAACTGGTTGCATTACAAATCTAGAAAACAAAACTATGAGATTCATTAATTACTGAAGGATGATAAGTGATACTTTATAACTATTTGAAGGCTCCAATATGGTTATTGGTTTCGTTCCCTTTACCATTTTTGTTTAGAACACAAGTTATTGATCAAAGATTTGTTGTAACAATAGTCCAACGCTATTTGCTGAAATTTCTCAGCTTCGTTATTATAATTTCGCTGGCTCAAAAGGACGTTTAATGATCAATGAACAAGACTATTAAATGTAACTATTTTATTTATAATTGGTGTAACTGAATTCACAGGGGTAGGTATACATACACAGTCTTGTTCTTAGATTATTAACGTCCCTCTGAGCCAGCAAGCAACTAAGTTGAGAAACTTTAGCAAATAGCGTTGGACAATGGATTCGACATATCTTTGATCAGTAACTTAATTCCTAACTAAAAAAGGAAATTGGAACGAATTAACCAAAGTAAAGCCACTACCTTCAAACAGTTTAATAAAATTTGAAATTTTCAATTATCATCCTTCAGAAAGTAATAAATTCCATAATTTGTTCTCTCAATTTGCTGTACAACGTTCATAAATGTGAGAACAAGCTAAAAACCGTTTAGGAAACACGTTTGATAAAGTTTCCAACTTTTACAAATGCGGGACTTAGAAAATCGATTAGGTCGTGTTCAAAATGCTAAGAGGACCAAACTAGAAGGTGTATTCTAAGTCGGTATAAAGAACATTATGCCCGTATGGAGAAAAATAATGGTGAAAAATCAGCATCAGCTGAACATATTTTGAAAACAGACTATTCCTCAAGAAACGTTATCACTCTTAAAACACAGTAATGACAAACATCTAGGTAATTTAGAAAATTTGGAAATGTATTAGGAAAAAAGCAACTTAGTGAATTCTGATCTATCTTTAGTTGAGGGTAATCCCTTATATACCCCACTAATTCTTGATAGCATTTAAACAGGCACATGTTGATTTCTAATTCAGTCTACTCTGATGATGGTTACTTCGTAGTTGAAAGGTCTTCAGTACTTTAACAGTATTTTTAGTTTCAGTTGCAGTTTTTTATTTATATTGTATCCACAATGTGAACTTTTTTATAGTATTTCAATTCTGATATTATGATTCTAGTACACAGCCAATTGTATTCTTACGGTGCAATAATGATTCTTTTAATAAACAGGGAAGCGCAAACGCAAAACCTGTAATATGAAGTGTGTTTGGCGGATAGTTCTTGTTAGGAAAGTATTGATTATCAAGTAGGCAAACTACATCTATAGAGAATGATCATCATGTATTATTCTTAGCAAAAATATACGTAGGTACTTATTAGTGGTGTCATCTATCGGATAATATCAGAACTAAGTCAGACGGTTACGGAAACTCTACTAGCCCTGTTGCACATATTTGTGGAGGTGGAGGCTGGTAGAGCGGCGTACAAGATACAAACAGATGATTTTGGGAGGTACAAGAGCCTAGCCAACGACATTACCAAAATATTCAATAGGAGTATCTAATGCTAACTGATCGAGTACAACTCCAACAAACCGTTCCAGATCATCGTTCCAGAACGAGCTGGAATAATTTACTATGCGGATGCATCTAAGCAGAGACCTGCATGTACATCGGAATCTGAATAAGATAAGGTATTGCCAAAACCTGGGGGTTCATCACTGATGAAGTCAGGCTGTGATACCAACCATCACGAACTGCATCCAAAGCATATTGGTTAGGGCTTACAACAATGAGCAAGTCTTCCTAAAAGCATCAACACCTTATACGGGTCACTATGCAGCTCTGCCTAATGGCGCCACTAATAACACGTGCTGAAAATATTCAAGTCATTCCTGAAGCTCCACTGAAGCCTTTTTGCGATGGGTAGTGGTGCAACTCTACAAATTTTTCTTTTGTTGGTGAGTCGTCGACAAAAAATACGAGAAGACTTTTGGCAGATCAATTGCAAGTTCTACTGTTGTTTTTTCCCCAAATTGGAGGAAACGTCCAAAATACTCGGGCAGTCTTTAATTTCGGCTATGAAATCTTCAGTATTGTCCCATCCACTTCCGTAGGCTGACATGGTGACACTAAAGATGCTCGTGTGAACACTTGCATTAAAAACAATGTTTTGCTATCAGTTTCACTTCTTTGTGTGGTCTGCGGTTTCGGCTGCTAAATTGGTGGCAGCGCAGGAGTGAATAGCTCTATATAGAACATTGTTTTTTCAAAACGGGCCAGTCTGAGCGTTTCCGAGAAGTACTGCACAGTGGCGCATGTGAAAACATTCGAAAAGGTCTTGGATGATCCAAATTATCGATAGAAAGACCATACAAATGGAAAACTCATGAATAACTGGAGTTGTCAACTCCAGTGGATATAGCACTGCGAACTGTTCACTTAAGGAACACCTACCTGAAATACGTCTAGAACAAGAGATATTCTACAGACTGTGTGACATCAGCAATACAATTACTACACTCCATCAAGAAGACAGGTCTTATAACCGAAAATCAGTAATCACACAAGCTCAAACCGCCTGAAAGATCAATAATTGAGATAATGATAGTACTAATAATAAAGTCAGGTATCTTCTCACAACTATTTCTCTGAATAAGTCTAACTGTGAGGCACGTGATTTGCAAACAAACATACAGCATGTTTTTCAATAGTATTGAGAGGTATTGTGAGGAATATTTGTGCCATTGGAAAACAAGAATATTTATATATTCCAATTGGTCACTCTAAACGTTGGTCTACTCTTTGAAGCTTCGAAAATTTCCTTGCAGAATATAACTAAAGCAAACAAAATATCCTTAGCTCATCATTTGAAGGAAAAGCATAAGAAAACATTTTCATCTAAATCATCAAGGCGAAATTTGACGAAGTGGTTAATCTAAATGAAAAAGTGTAGTAGTCTTGGAATGTGACTACTTTGAGTAGATTGAACTTTTTAATACATGATCATTCGCTGATTATTATCTTTTGCTACTGAAAACACTGTACTGCTAACTAAAGTTGACCGGAGGGTTAAGTATGGGAACTGTTAGGATCGGAACGGAATTATACGAATTTATAACCGGCTGATATACCAGAGCACGCTCTTCTTGTTACTGTTAGTCTTTCGGTCCGGACTAATTTTGAAATTTGTTTCCAAACAATGCTAATTCCCTTTCACTGTTTACCCCATTGTGGTCAAATTGACACTGCTAGATTTAGGAAGCTATGATTCCAGATATTTATAGACTAAAATTGCAAATACATTGTAAATATTTGATAAAATTAACCTTGCATATTCTTGAAATTAGAAACTTCATTTGTCAGTATGTGTAATATTAAATTGAAAGTTAAAAATTATACACATGAACTTTATCATAATATGTTAAGATTGATGTCAAATTCTACGATTTTCATTCTAATGGTTTTTATGTGACTGATAAGATCAGGAGAAAGAGAGAATATGTTGACATGTTATTTTACAAGTTTCATTTCACTTTTATTTTTTTTACTTCAACTATAACTTTCTACAAAATATTATGTTGAATATTACTATTATTTTATTCAGTGATATACTGAAATTCAACAATATTCTCATTATGTTTGTCTTAATTGAACAACCAGCTAGTTTTTTTGGTTATTGTGGAAATTTTTGCTGGAAAAAGATACAATTGACCCTAGATTATTATTAGATCTGATTCTAAGATTCAACCTCGTTAAAATATCTTCTAGAATACTATTTCCGCATTCCTACCAATTGATTGGTTACAGTTTGATATGAATAACCCCGTTCAGGTGTATTCGAAGAAATAAATGAACTAATATGTCTTGAAAGAAAACTGATCAATTATCTTTCATACTTGTTTTATAGCGAGAGATGTGAAACAACGCAACTCGATAATTTGTTGAGATCATTCCATTCCTTGTTACAAGTAGTACAATCGTGCTACTCTAATTTAAAGCTCCTATTATATTGAACTAGCTATGCCTTTAAGCTTTGAAAATATCTAGATAGTCCATTGCTTATTTAGAGAATGATCTTTCGTTTATGATCTCAAAGACCAAAAAAAATTAAAATATTGCAATATTATATATTAGCAAAATTTTTGATTAATGAGTTTTATGGGGTGATTTTTATTTATAATAATAATATCGATTCGGCTTCTACATATTTCAAAATGAGAAAGTAATACTGCAATATACCAAAACATGTGTTTCAAATTGATGAAACTATTGCGTCAGGCAAATACAAAAAGTTGAAATGAATTCTAGCTGAAATCCAAAGAATAGAAAAGGCAATAATTGAACAATTCGATCTAGAGAGACATATACTATCTCTGTGTAATAGATTAATTTCTAAAAGTAACTGTTCAATTACAACTTGTGTATTGGTTTGTGTCACCCTCCATTCAGTCAATGTTCACGGGGTATTGGTTTTTTTAAGGAACATCTTCTCGCGGGTAGATGGCCTAGCACTTTCTGTTGTTGATTTATGTTTAAACATCAGTATAAATATCGATTGGCTGCACTACAAGTCTATTCGTTCCGTTGATGAGCCAGAGAAGACGAAACAGCTGTCTGGAGCTATTTAGCTGTAGTGTTACTGATCGATATACCCAATAGTAGAGTTTAGAAACTTAAATATCTTATTTCGGTAATTAACTTCTCCCGTCTGTGGTTTCAAATTCTGTTGATAATTTCATTCGGTCTATTAGGAAACATACCCTTATATCCATTATTCCTTAGGTATGTCGTATATCAAACCATTCATTCCATTATCAATTCAATATAATCTAACTGGTCTAGCAGCAAGGTTGTTGAATATAAAAGCTCATCATAGTTAATATCCATTGCTTAGCATCTGACATGCGTTACTGTATTGTTTATAATCAACAGGGTGAAAAAGGGGGTTCCTTTTCCCAAACTTCCAATTTATAGGTGTACTGATTAATTCAACTATCAAATCAAAAACCCGTCATCAAAGTATTTATTCACGTGTGCTATTCCACTCCTTATTTTGGCAGTTATCTTATTCTTAATAAGTTTAACAGCTTTTCGAAGTTGAGTATCATAGCTAACTTATGAACCACATTTAACGATATGAATAAATTTTGAGAAAATTAATAATAAATATCTTCAATTCACAGATATAGCAATAATTCAAAACAGATCGCTCTTTTCTTAAATCTACGACTAGGGGCTGATTTTTGATAAGATTAATAATTATTCATAGGGAAGTAGGAACACCCTTAGTTATCGTGAAAGATTTTTATGAACCGAAGGTAGTTAAGACACCCCACTTCTCTCGTTTGTCGTAATATTGTGATGTCCTACTAGTCTGTTAATTTTTAATAACCACCCTATTTTGAGATAGGTACATTACATTATAAATAATGCCCCATGGCAAAAAATTAAGGTTGACATAAAAATTTTAGTTTTATGAGGCATAAGGCCGCTTTGGCAGCCTTTAACAACAGTCTATCAGAAAGTTTTCTCCTTCGAACATTTTCACTATAACTTAAGACAAAACTGTTATTGCGTTATTGACATAAAGAAAGTATCAACTTGCATGGTTACTACCGTCATTGTCACAAACTTTCTATTTTCACATTTAATGGTCCTCTATACTTTTTTAGAATTCATAGATGGTAAATTAATCAAAGATGTCAATTGTTTTCACTCGAAATTGAATAACAGACTAGTAGAACATTGAACGTTGGAGACATCCAGGTGCTTTAAGGAAAATAATGTACCGCTGTCGACCTTTGTACGTCGACCCTTGATACCTAATTACTATATCTGCAACTATTTTTTCTATCGAGGCAAAATTAAAGCAAGCATGTTCAATAATATTCCATACAAATCAACATTATTATTACGCCAGTAACGGGAAGTTAATTGAGCCATTTAATGTCATATATAATAATACTGATAGAGCGTAAACGTTAATTAAATTAATAAAAATTGACTGTTTTTCACTCAATTTCGAGATGATGTTAGTTAACTTGGACTTATGTAGATAGTGAAATAAAACACAAATTTGAATTCACCCGAACTGGATAATTTACTTCATGACGATTGTTTCGTCACACAGGTATTAACACAATAATTGTCAGTAGGTAAACTTTTTAGTTCATATCAATTTGAAATTGTATTCTATTTATTATTCTACATACTTTTGAAATTAATTTAAACCAAGCAAACGCATCTCTATAGAGAAAACTTAGACTCAGTTACAAGGTAGTTAAATTATTAATCATAAGCATGATTATGCTCCTTTGAATTGAGGAAGAAAGTAAATTTTCTTTCTGGTCTTCAAACGCCAACATGTTCTACGATAAATATTGAGTATGGATTACCCCAGCTTTGTCAAACCAGTGAACGCGTATTGAGTATTCTGTGGATATTGCAATTTTTCATTCCTTACGTGAATTATTATTAAGTCTAGTAGGTTCCTTACAAGAGTAACAGTGAATTAGCATTAAGTGCAAGTGAAAATCATCAGAATAACTACAGCTAGTAGCGGATTAACAACTTGGGAAAGCATCTTATCAAAGCAGTAAGACGCATTTTCCACACAATGTTAAAAACTTTTTGACATTTGGAAGTATCTTTAATAGTATTGGCATCATTGTAGGTGTCATGTAGCTGCACGGTTCTTGTGCAGTAATAAAGTTACTGAATGAATGAATTCTTCTTTCATTGCCAAAGCAGTGTACGAAATTATATTGCTTTGGGAAAAAACCGTATTATGAATTATTGAAAAATCGATTCTTATATTAACTACAAAATGCGAATTTATATTTGGATACACAAGCATTTCAGACTAAATTTTGATGAGTGAAATCATACAGAAGTTGAACATATACGGATACATTTTCAGAACTGTATGAAAAGTGATGTTTTAACTTTAATTGAATACCGCGGGCAGACGGAGAACCCACTGGTGAATGTATGCACGAACTTTTCTTATTCAAATATTGATCTTGCCGCTTTGGTAGTTAGTGTTTATTGGTCATTAGCAATTGTGCCTGGTTTAAACATCTCGCGGAAAATCTTATATTTGACCATAAAAGAGTCATGCTTGTTAAAATTCTTGAACACAATTAAGCTTACTCAACTAATTTTATAAATTAATTACGCATAATGTAATATAAGACATTAGACCACACACGATTGCAAGCTTTATATGTTTAATTATAAATGTCGTCAGTGTGACAAAGAGTACACATAGACAGTAGCATGTTATTTTTTAGTACTCTTAATGAGAGGTTGATCGAATCGAACACGAATAATTACAACATGACAACTTTGCAAACAACGTTATGACAATGTACTACCGACATTATGTTTTCCACGATTATTTGCCGACCTTTTGTGTGACTAGAATGAAATCACATCGATTTGAATGGATACTGAAGTTTTGCATCCTGGGAAATCTCAATATCACCAAATGACAATGTTATTATTATAAGGGTTATAAATGTGAGCTTATTCTCTACATGAACTCATTGGAGACAATCATTATTTTGAAAGCTTCATATCAATTTTTGAGTTATATTGTCAATTGTTTTGTTTCAAGGATGTTATTCACAAGAATACCATAACATTGTCAAATATATAAATACAATACCATATATTTGGAACAATACGTTTATTTCCACACTAAATTGTGCCAGCTCCAGATACTAAGCTATGTATTATATAGCATGTTTGTTTACTCTTCAAAGCAATTAGGTTCTGATCAATTTTTTTAAAACACCTTAAACCGGATTATTAATATCCTACTAGTCTATTATTTTCCGATAACCACCCTATTTTGAGATACATTATATCAGAAATAATGTCCTAGGGCGTTATGAACATCTATATTACCCCCAGGCATTATGGATTTATAACGCATTACTATAGAAATAAATTAATTCAAAAATAGAAGTTACCTTTATTAATATCACAATATAAACTGAATGTTATACCAGCTATTTTGTAATGTTAAAGATTTACTTTCTTCGAAATATCTACCTTTTCATTTTATGACGCACAAGTGCCTTGGCCGCTTTGGCAGTTCTCAACATCACTTCTTCAGAAAGATCCTCTTCTTCGAACATTCTTAATACAACTCAAATAAAACAGCTAAATGTTCCAACGTTATTATTGACAATAATAAAATATTATATGTGGCATGGTTACTGTCGTCATTGTCATAGACTATTCACCTCAATATCAAATTTTATGGAATTCGTAGATGCCAAATTAATCAATAGTAAATGTTCTTACTTGAAAACCTTAATTTTTCGCATTAGATAACAGACTAGTAGGGTGTTAAACATTGAAGGCACCACGAGGTTCATATGGATAATAAGCCGTTATTGTTCATACTTTTGCAAATTTTTCTGAAAGATGAATATGGCAACTGGAAACTTTCTAAAAGTGGGGGAGGGGAAATGTAAAAGGTAGAGAAGGAATCTGAAACAATTCAGATGAATCTATGATCGAAAAACAAGTTTATTTCATTTTCAACTTTTTCTCAAGTGCGTTTTGTCCAACTTTTTCCGGAAGAATATGAAAAACCATACATTTCTTTGACAGTCTGTATACCAAGCAGGTCGTGCAGTGAGTCTTCGGCACAAGTTCACGTAGCAATTGGGAGGAACTGACTTTGGAATCCCGGTGACTTTAAACTTTTTTCCAACACCACTCTAAGCATTCTAAAGTTTTGCTTTATATATATAATAATATTTTTCATAAACAGCCATTGACAATATTCGTGTTTTAGGATTGTAATTGCAATCATTTTTGTTCCGTCTCTTGTAAATTGCCTTAAATAGTTTCAATAGATATGAACACTTGACAATGTTAGGTAACGTGAGGATGCAAATAGCATACAACTTAGTTATAAGAATGTAAGGTATGAAAATATTTCATTCTATCATAAAAAATCCGAGAAGTCCGCATGTCCTCAATATTTTTTAGCCTCTAATAGGAAAAAATCAGCAGGATATTATCATCACATTTGAATATTTCTTAAGTCATTTCGGAACAAGAAATTTTGTGGTGAAGAAAATTTGGCAAAACGATTTTCTTGAAATTCATTAGCAATAATTATTCAAGAGAATTTCTTGAATATATTAGTCCGTTGTAAACATTGTTCACCAAACTATGGAATCAAAGTAATGATAGTGGGGATAGAATCATATTAAAAATTATAAAAGAATAATATTATATTGATATTGTGACATGTCAAGATGATTGGTGGATTTTCAGAAAATTTGTATTTCCAAAACGGTAATCATCAAATCATCAGAAGTGAAATTGTTCTGAATTCACATTCCAATTATTATAATAGTTAAATTGAAATGATAAAAGGATTATGAATGCTAATAGATTATAAATTGAATGTATTTAAGTTAATTGTAGTTCCTTGTGTGAAATTTATTTAATGCGTGATTGATTGGTTTAAGTTTCTTGCTTCAAATTGTATATAAGTAAATCGCATGGTCTTATAATATAAAATGTAGATAGATTAGCCCATCGGAAGTGTATATAAGTGATTAAACCGTTCTGATAGATCAACTAACTTCTGTTCTTTTGTTCTTTAGAGGGTAGGGAGTGTGTGAATTGTGGGGCAACGAGTACACCGCTATGGAGAAGGGACGGGACGGGACATTACCTCTGCAATGCTTGTGGATTATACTATAAGATGAATGGACAGAATAGGCCACTAATCAAACCTAAACGAAGACTGGTGAGTGGCAATTATTTAGTTTTTCAACTAAAATCGATTAAAAATTTGAATCAACTGTGGGAAAGACAATTTTTCTATAGTATGTTAAAAATTTCAGATGGATACGTTTTTTGAATTTACATATATTTAGAGATATTATATGAATAAGCAAGAAACCTTAATTCGAAGGATGATGGTAGTCGCGGCTTATAGCCCAGAACGTTTTGAATTTTTGTGTGATTGATTATAAAAAATCGTCAATTTTTCTATGGGAACTTTTGAATCTATTATTATCACTTCCATGTGTATATATCTCGCAATCTTACAGAAACATTTTGTGAATTGGTCTTGCTTTCATCAAAAACATTTTTATTTGTTTATTCAGAATTCAGGGTTTATTCATGAATTTGAATGATTTTTGTTGTATTAGAGAAAATCAACTGTGAATACATAACCATACCTTATCTTCAGAACTTTGTAATTCAAACTGTCTGAAAACTGATGAAAATTGTGTCGTAACCACATAAATTTGTACTTTATTTTAATTTAAGATAATTTCTTATTTGAGTTATAGATCGAAATTAACTGTTGGATATAAAAAGTTGAATGAAAAATAAAATCAATATTTAAGTGAATGAATGATTATATTAAGAAATAAATTACCAAAAATATTGATTAATAAAAATCAATCTAATTATTTTTATCAAATAATTGAATGAAGGAAAAGAAATAATTTCATTTTATTCTATTATTCGTATTATTCGTCTGATAATTGTAGATAAATTGAAAATATGAATATAAAATATTCTTATTTTTGAAGAATAAATAGTATTATTAACATTATATGGAAAATTCTTGGCGAAATGAATGAAATTATACAAATAATTTAATTTAAGCGAGCTATTACTTCGGGCAATCAAAATGGAGGGAGGCAACTTCTATTTTTTTTAAGAGAAGAAGAATATATTGTGATGATAAATACTTTATTCAATGAATACTTCTTCCTTGTTGAAACAGAAATTACTGAGGAGAGTAGAATAAAATATTTTATTGCAAATTCTGCTGGAATTAAATCTTTTTCTTCTATTAGTAGAGGAATAAAAGATAGTAAATTAATTTCTAGGTCAATTCATGTTGTCTAGAATCTTGTGAGAAGACTCATAATCAAACTACCTATTTTATAGAACTGAAAAATACCCAATAGCTTACAAAAAATCATAATTAAAAGAGAACCTTTATGAGTATGGTATGAAGATTCTTCAATTCACTTTTTCGTTACATTTCAGTATACTACGATGTATAAGAGTTTTTGATATGCCGAGAGATGATTTTGATCTTATTAAATGCAATGAAATTAGGGCTGACCTAACCTATGGGCTACTCATAGAACCTAATACCAAATCGTATTCTTTTGTTCTTTGAAACATGATATGAAATTTGTGATCACTAAAACTCATTCTTCTGTAAGAAAAGCGGTAATGTTTATCTTGAAAACTAAGATGAAGTTGGACCTAGGGGACAATATCACCTTTGTGGCGGTTACATTGGTGGATATCGCCATCTTGGCACTAAGTTACTAGTATCCCCTGTGACTTAAGTGATTACGAAATATCCATTTAGTCAACGTTGTACATTGCATTAAGTATATATATTCTCTGGAGAAGATGTCCTTACCTCGATCAAGATATCGACTAGTATTGCAGCTTACTCTTTCCGCTGATGAGCCTGAGAGAGGGAAATAAGTCGATCTAGAGGAACTTAATAAAACCTTTGTGAATTATATTGTGTCTGCATTTCAATTAAATCACAATCTGTTGTGAAATTTTTCCACCACACAGTGATGTTCTCATTCTGAAGATGCCACTACATTTGAAATAATTGTTAACATTGAAGTGGAAACTTGTATTTTATTCCTAATTTATTATTCACTATACGGATTCAAAAATATAGTGAATGTCTTTCATTATATAGTTTAACAGCAAGCAATTTCTCCTAAGTCGCTACCTAGTCCCATCAACTGTTAACTGTGAGATCTGATTGTTTCGCGAAAGGTCTTCTTATTCTGGGAGATCAACTGCAAGAATTTAAACGACAATTAAAACAGTGAGTGGTTTATATAGAGCACTAGTCACGGCTAAATGAAAAATTGATATATGCACAAGTTGAAATATGTTTCTGGGAAGCAAAAGCAAGCAATTGGAAAGTTGCATTTATTCAGTGTCACTAACTCGACTAACAAATGGGATGAGTATACGGTCGTAATCGTCCAGAACTCATTAGCCTATGAAGGGATCCATTGAAAAGCGACCGGCCGTCCTACTCCTGGCCACGGCTGCCAGCCAGCAAGTTAATTTTAAAAACGTATTTCGAGTAAGATGTCGCGATAACATGCTACTGCCTGGCGTGAACCTTGCTTCGCTATTGTGTCTAAAATATGACGATAAACATCGCAGATTCAGATAATGAACCACAATGCTTTAAAGAAATACATAGGAAAATGACAATACATCATGTAGAATTGTGGGAGGACGCAGGAGCAAACACAATTCAATTTACGGTAATGAAAAATCTAGTGACATCAACAACTTGACATAAATTATCGCATTTTCAATTCTATTTCTCGCCGTTATATAATTTAAAATAAAGAACTCAAATTAAATTGGATAATCTTCAAATGCAAATAATATTATCTAAGTAATTTGTATTTCCATCTAAGTAGTCCGCCTACGTTGCTTTTGTCAATTAGTTACCAACCCAATCAAAGAAATCTGATCGTAAAAACCATAACCACTTCTCCGAACCGCTCCCTGTACAACAATTTAGTGAGACGTGGTTGAGGTTCTTGAGGTACTGAATGGAGTGAGTTCAAATTGAAAAAAATGATAAATATGTAAAATATCATTCCTATCCACTAAAAGTACTGAGGATCTTTCAGCTTTCAGCAGTATCTTGACAGCATTTTTAGTAAAAGGTGAACGTTCCTTATTTTAGTATTATAGTATGTATTCACAGTATGAACTCTTTATAATAGTTTATTGATGTAGAGTACCCTTCAAAACTCATTTCTCCGTATGATTCCTTGATATAAATGATTAACCAGAACCAGTTATCCCTAGGAAGAACTAAGACAGACCAAATAATTCTATGTTTACGTAAAATTTTTCAATAAAGCAATTAATGCTGTCATTATTATGCAACACATCATTAGAAGCCTTAAATTTTTCATCAGTAAAATGTAATATTTCCAATGAATTTGTCTTGGACTTGGATGATTTCGCAAAATCTCCATAATCTGATCGAGCAATCAAAATTGAATTACCAGCTTGCAACATTATCCAATTATTAAGAAATATTCAACTGATACGTGAAGTATGTTCTCGACGACTTGATAATAAATTGTATGTTCGATTATTTCAATAGTTTTTTATATTTTTGTATAATGATAATACATTGTTTCAAATCTAGAACTATTTTTCACATTCCGAGTAATGTAGACACAAAAATCAATTCAGAACAGTAGAAATACTAAATGAAGCAAATCTCTTGGATGTGGAACTTTAAGGCAAGTCGAAAACACCCTGAAATATTTATAATATCATTCGAAAACTTTTAAGAATATACGCAAATGAGCGCAAATCGAGCATCCCTTTCATACAATCTTGGTGTGTTCCCTTCCTTATAGACCCATTGCACCACTACATGAGATCTCCAAAGTATTGGAGAAAGCAATCAATATCGAGCTCATCCTATATATACATCTTCAAAATCGAAAACGAGTGATAATTTGACTTTGGTAGTTACCAAAGATTAACAGGAGACATGCGTGTCTCCCACCATGTGTATGAAGTCCTTAATATCCAAGCTCGACATCTCCTCCAACAGTACCCTCCAATGGGACGATACTGTGAGATCCATCGCGAATTCTGCTCCACAAAAACTTGGTTTTCTATTCCATGACAAGAGCTACTTACAGCCCAGCAGCTCCGCATAATCTACAAAAGTACAGATTCGACGTTCCTGGAGTAGGGTTCACATGTTTGAGGTTCATTTCCCAAATATACTCTGAAGTTCTTAGATTATCTTCAAAACATATTTTTTCGTTTCGTTGGTGATGTTACCCTTAGGAATTCATTAATCTCGTCTGTTATTCTACCACGAGTAATTCCAGGGCAGGCAGAGTAGACAAGTTCAGGACACCACTCCATTTCCAAGGTCGAGATCTGCCGAATTTCTTTCTATCAGGCTTTATTCCACTATAGAACGGGAAAGTTGAAGAACTCTTTGTCTACTGGGATACCTATGACCTCCAAAATTTAAAAATTCTCAAAACCTAGGATTTCGTCTCGTGTAGTCAATAAGCAGAATGTTCGTACATCCAGGACTATTTTATTCTGTTAATTGATTTTTTATCTTAAATAAGACATTGCATGACCATTTTCAAATCCGTTTTTATATAAAAATATTCGTCTGACAAAATTTTTCGAGAATATCGTTTCGGAGTAAAATTAATCTGAAAGCTATGAGTGTTTTTAGTATAAAAAAGTTATCCGAATGAAAATAATGCAGAAACTGTATTGTAGGAAATTTCGTCGATCGGTACAGAATGAAAAATTCCTGCATCGATAATAGTCAAATTTTCAAAATTGAAAGATTGGCATATTATGGTTCCTGAGATATGAAACGAAAACCATCTTTTCCCCATATTTAAAGCGTCGTAGCTCTTTATTGGAGCATTCCTTTAAATATCGTGAAGTTTGGCGAATGAATTTCCGGACATTCTGTATGTTAAAAAAATATCTCTATAGCAACGAATACATACGGTACCGAACAAATTTCTTCCCGATTCAGAATGTATTCACCACGCATCAGAAAGGAATGAACCAAGATATGAAAATCATCGTAGTACCGTGTGAAAAACCTTATCTCTATAGCTAGACACAGATCTATAGGTATTTTATTGTTATCTCTGGTTGTTTTTCTACATGGTAGGTGAGCATAGAACATGCACCAAATGATGATTATTCGATGGTCACATTCTGCAGGTGCCAACTGTCAGCGGAAAAGGTAAATTGACTCCCATTTCCATATTCCTACGTAAATTCAGTCCCACTGATAAAATTACACTACGTAAATTGAGTCCTGGATTTTAATATAATGCTCAGAATATTCTTAAAAATGAGGGTGTTAACATTACCACGATTACAATATTTGCATTCTATATCTACAAAGTTAGGTTAGTGGGTTTCATTATGTTAGGTTAGGTTAGAAGCAAAGGGGGTACAATAAACAATCATTATTCTATATCAACAAAGTTAGTTTAGTGAATTAGGTTAGATTAGAAACGAAGGGGGTACAATAAACAATCATTATTATTTATTTTGCAAATGTTTGCATACATAAGTGTGGTTGTCCTAGGCAGCAGGTACTACATGCTAATTCTCTGACCTGGTACCATACCTGGGACTCTGGGTTTACGTAGACATCAAAAACACACAGGACTGAATTCACCTACATAAAAAGGCAATTAATAGGTGCCAGACTCAATTTACGTCGACCCACTGTCAGATCCCTCTTAATCGTTCACGTTTGGCGTAACATTACCCGGAGCGATCGAAAGAGAATCGGTACTCCCTACTCACCATCACGATTGCTGTATGTATGTCGTACAATCACTGCAATTAACAAAATAAAATAGAACTGAGCCGAATTAATCAATTTGGAACTCAAGCTGACCTAAAAAATAACAAAGCTTAACCGATGTTTGGCAACAATAATTTATGATATAATTTCCGAGATATGATCATCTTAAATATTCAATGGGCTCGAAACCGCACTTCATACCAATTGAAATCGGTCAGAAACCAATTAATTATCACATTTTTCACCTGATGTCTTTCGGATATTGTTTCGTACTTTTAAATTGGCACCAACCTATTAATGTCAAGAAATAGTTGATACAAAGTCTCGGATCACGAAACGTACAGATATCTTGAAATCATTAAATATACATTCTCGTGAAATAGGTCACACTAACTCATATGCTTATTATTTTCATCTTTACGTACGTTTTGGTCTCACGATCACCATCAGAAGATGTTTCAATGTCTAAACCGGGATTTCTTGTAACTAAATGTACCACAAAGCGTCCTTATCGCACCAATTTCATTTAAACATGCCTACGTCGCCGAAACGAACAGGAACACCAGTAGATAATCGAAATTGTAACACATTAATGTATTAAGTATATGAATATGTATCAAGAATCCACCGTATAGCAATCTACTTATAATATTCGGAGTCATTTTCAAGCAATGTTCAAATAAGACTGAGACCAAAATTTAACGCTGAAGTATCCAGTTTTGAACCATACGTTAAAGACTTATGAGGTAATAGAAAAAGATTGTCAGACCTTATTAGAAATATTGCTATTTCAGGATTTAACCTAAAATATGATTTTAACATCTTAAAGACGAATCTAGGAATGTGCAAGGGTTTTAATTAATTAAATTAGTATAAATTGGACTCAATGATTGAACATCCCATCGCAAATCTGAGCAATTTGATTTGTATACTGTGTGGGTTTGTTTATCTTTAGGTATTAAAGGATTTGAATAATATTTATCAACACAGTGAGTATGCTTATGCGCAACATTTATATCATATTTTTTTTAACATTTCTTAATCTTCTCTGAGATGTCCGTAATTTATGGTAATGCTATGAAATTATTTTTTTAAAACCGGCCAGAAATTAGTACTTTCCGGTTTATTTTTAGGTCAGAAAATCTCATTTTGTCGGACCGAGCCAGAAAATTTTTGTGATAGTCCGGTAAAAGCTTTCACCGGACTCATTTTTATTTACTTTCCGGCTTATCTTTAATGAAAAAAATAATAAAATACTTTGTCTAAGATAGCGGTCAATTGGTCTCTATAGTAACCGAGTTTTGTATTATTTAAAACTATAAAATAACTTGACATATTTTGACGTTTAGTTGAAAACGTGACATTTATTATAAAATGGAGGTGCTGACATCGTAAACTTAAAACGACATGGTGGTTGGAGTTCATCTCGAGTTGCCGAAGGTTACATTGAGGATTCAGTTCAGAATAAGATTGATATAGCTAACAAAATTCAAAAAGCAGGTAGCTCAAACACAGAAATTGTCTCAAAAACTCATTATAATGTAAGCAGTTCAAAAAATCTCAAGTCAACGAATAATTTTGAAATACCGTGCTTACAGATAAGTAATGCTAATAATTGTACGTTTAATATAACTATTCAAAAATAATGTTTATATTTGTGAACCGAAAATTAACGATTGTTAAAAAAATTGTTAAAATTAGTTAATAAAGAGTTCTTGTTATAAAAATGTAAACTGAATAATATGAAGTTTATGGTACAACTATGCCCGTTTTAAAAAAAATATTGTACGTAATACGTCCCAAAAGTGCTTTTACTGGACTCGCAGGCTTGCAGGACTCGCAGGCTTGCAGGACTCGCAGGCTTGCAGGACTCGCAGGCTTGCAGGACTCGCAGGCTTGCAGGACTCGCAGGCTTGCAGGACTCGCCTGCGGCTCGTCCTGCAATTTGCCCACTCGTCCAGTTGAAGACCACTTTCGGGACTTGTTACGTAAACTACTATTATAACACTTTTTTTTATATTTTTGTCATTGGCAACACATATTACGCAATTATCTACATACCGTTTAAAGAATACGGGTTGAAAATCTAAATAATCCAATTAAATTATTAATTATCTTGAAATCCAGATCCTTATCTATGTGGGAGTGTAAAATACGAATAGGTGATCTAACTTACCTGAAATTATCATCGGATGATTTTGAAATTACTTTATGCACTGAATGATTGTATGAATGAATATATCAGCAAATACACCTTGTTGCTTAGTTGAAATCAACTAGTATGAAATAAAATGCATAATAACCGAAACAAAATATATGTGCTGAGGTGTTACTGTTGTTGATATGATTATCGATTTGTCCCGAAATATAAGTCACCAAATGAGAAGTAGTGACCAAATGTCCGCCCAACACTAAATTATTTATAGTGGTGTACACCCTTGTTGTAATCAGTAAAAGACAGGTGTCGTACATTATGCAAATACAGGCAAACCATCTTATTATCGAGTTAAATATTTAAATCGTAAGTAGCACCTTTCATTGACGAGTTATTGATGAGACAAGGTAACGTTTTGCGCCTACGGCCCGTAGCGTCGCGTAAATCTACTGCTACAGGTTGGTCGACCAGACGCGATTTATTTGCTCTCGATAATTTAACTCTAAATATACTAAGAAGGCGGTGGACACCTTAACCTTCGACAACGACTGTTACTATTTCTCGCTGAGCTGAATTAACTAGTTTGTTTTCAAATTTATAAAGTGATAAACCACGAGATGTTTCCTGCTTTCGCTTACCGGCGAAGAAATTAATTTATTTCAATCGTTAATTTCATGCTAGCGAGAAGACATCGAGTAGTTGAGAGGATGTTGAAGGAGATGCAAACAAGTCTCGCTTATACTCGAGTACACTTTTACATAAACTTAGTAAAACAATTGGAAGCTGGTGATGCTTTCTAAGATTATTCTCGATGCTCCGTCAAAAATGACAGACAATGAACTGCATTATCAAATCAGCGATTGCGCACGTTTCATTCTAATTTTGTTAAGTCTACAATGGAGAATTCGACTCAATGGTCGTAATGATCAGATGGGATGTTTTTTGTACATATATTTTTTTATTGCCGGTCTCAGTTTAGGAGCATTATATCCATCAACATGTGAACTTTTGTTTCATTGCTTATTTTCCATCTCAGTTGACTGCAAACTATAGTACAAAGTTCTTTGAAGTGTGAATTTGCACCTCTTTTGGCAATATAATCAGTAGTTTCATTTCCTCTCGTGGTGTCAACCCAATACCACTATCAAGATGGTCATGTGGTACTTCTAACTTGATGCGCCTTAGCAAGAGTATCTTGGAACGGAAAACGTAAATTGAGTCTCATTTACATATTTCTACGTAATTCAGTCCCACTGATTAAATATTACACGTACATTGAGTCCCGGGTTTCAATATGATACTTAAAATATTCTTAGAAATGTGAGTGTTAAGATTAGCGCGATTACAATATTTGCACCCTGTATCAACAAAGTTAGGTTAGTAGGTAAGGTTGGGTTAGGTGAGGTTACAAACAAAAGGGGTATAAT
Organism: Endomychus coccineus; assembly: GCA_958510875.1. NCBI lineage: Eukaryota > Metazoa > Arthropoda > Insecta > Coleoptera > Endomychidae > Endomychus > Endomychus coccineus. The sequence continues at coordinate 130,417,437 of OY294069.1, read as the reverse complement.
AAACAATTATTGTTAGCGATTTGCTCGATTACAATATCTGCATGCTAGATCAACAAAGTTAAGTTAGGTTGAGTTAGATTAGGTTAGGTTAGGTTAGGTCAGGTTACGTTAGGCTAGGATAGGTTGGGTTACAAACAAAGGGGGTACAATAAACAATCATTATTGGTTATAATGATTCTTGAGATTAACGCGACTACAATATTTGCATTCTATATCAACAAAGTTAGGGTAGGTCATAGACCTATTACCCTAAGGAGACAGAATTGTTTACATACAAGTATGGCCGTATGGAATGTGCTGTTGCCGGATTAGTTGTTCTGTGTGCCAGATTGAGATTTGTAATTATTATAAAAATGTCCATAGCATTATTTATTGGTTATATTAGAAGCAATACTGTTGAAATGTCGTTTTCTCTGAAAAATATTTCATAATTTATGATAATACATTGCATCATTTGTTCAGAAGGCGACAACGCCGCGCACCTTTTATGAATGGGGAATTTATTCTGTACTACGCAATTTGACAGCTTCCGTATTTCTCGTAGCTATTTCGAAGCGGTGTTGCCTTACAAATGGTACCAAGTTTCCAATCATAGTTACAGCGTTGTCAATAAGGAGTATTATGACTCGACGACAAAGAGGTGCTTTGGTTTTCTTTGTCATACTTCATGTAATCATTGCGACAAGTCAAATGGAGTTTTACGAATGTGATGTTTCGTCTCCTTAGGATAATAGGTCTATGGGGTAGGTCAGGTTAGGTTAGAAACAAACGGGGAACAATAAACAATCATTATTGGTTATTGTGCAAATACTTGGGTACATAAGGGTAGTTGACCAAAACAGCAGGTACTACATGATAATTATCTGACCTGACAACCAAGTACATACACGGGACTCAGTTTTACGTGGACCTTAAAAAGACCCAGGACTGAATTCACTTACATAGAAAGACAATTAGTAGGTGCAATACACAATTTACGTCGATCCTCCTGGACTAGTGTGTGAAAACACATGAAGCCTTGAGTCTTCTGACTGTATGTTGTGTAGACTTTTTTCCACGATTTTTTGTATCCAAATTCCAACTCCATATGGAATATAGTGATTAGGTTCATAGGCTATGTTTTGTATGTAGTCATAAGTCCAATGTTCGATCAGGTCAGATACCATTTATTTCATAGTTCATATCTCAGGTTACGTTGGTAAATCCAAGTGCTTGCTGTTGCTTGTCTTGAAATATTAGTTGAATTAATTTCCAAGAGATTTTTTGGTTGAGGATACTTCCTAAATATTAGAAAATTTTTAGTTTCTATCGCGGAACCATTCTTCTTTTCTATTCGACTTCTACATTCAATTTGACGGTAAATGATTTGAATTCTATTTCACCTTTGGAGATATTAAATTCAGAAATATATTTAGAGAAGGAAAGTGTATGAAAAATACAGGATTTTTTCCTTCTCCAGAACAGTTTGAAATGGAAAATGAAATGAGTAAAAATTGAATAGAATCAGCCATTACATGTTGAAAATCCATTCTAAACTTGAATAAAATAACTAATTAAATATTCGATTTTCACAAGTGAAAATGGAACCTTTAAAACTTATTTTATTCAAGTTCAAATAAGTAACAAAAGTTTCAGGTTCAAAGTAGATCTTCAGAGATTTTGATGTCAAAAGCAGCTCACATACTATCATTGAGGATATTATCGATAATGTTCCAGAAAACTTAATGTTGAATATTGGATTCTGAAGCTGATTGGTTGTTTCATTGATTGTATGTTAATCAATGGTTGTTTGAAAGTATCAAAGGGGAAGAAGTGCAAAAATGATAATAATGCCTCTCTTCTAGAATATTCAATTCAGTACTGTAAGTTATATTATTAATATTAATATAATTTTGACTTATTGTTAGATCGAATCAATAACAAGTATTTTACTAATGCTTCTTCAGCGCCATTTTTAGGAGGTACCTATCAAACGTTTGCAGTGATGTACTTAGTTTGTCTAATAATGTCCTGGATCTAAGAAAAATTCTTTATAGGCGTACTATTCATAGAACGAGTTTGTTCTGAAATATAACCCAGATAATTGAAAACATTTCTATAATTATTTAGTGAATATCTCACACCAGTCCGATATTTCCATGAATCGTGACTGAATTCTCAATAGTAATATTTAGTTGGTGTATTGTTATATTTTGGAAAGTAACTTGTACATTTTTATAAGGTTATATCTGACATGCATGGCTTGTTGTAGAATCCAGTCTATAATAACAATAATTTTCTCTGCTCACAATTAGTGTTATTCACACATCAACCTTAATCTTCAGATTGATTCACATAATTCATCATGCGTCAATTACTGGTTTGTCAAGATCGGTTTTAGGATGACAGTAATGTGGAAATCACATAATTTTGGTTTATTTTGCCATAGCTAAATAATTGAATTTGAAAGGCAACCTGTCCAAAATATATGTATAGATTCCATCATTATATAAATAACATCAACAATAATGTGTACAGTGTACATTCTGAGATTGGTTAGATTATTAATGATGTGGATAGGAACAACATTATAGTAACATGTTAATCACGATCTGTGATTTCAAAATAATTCTGTACAGACTCTGTCTGTAAATGGACTAATACATATGAGTAGAAATATTATCTTTCCTCAATGATCTTTCTAAACCTCCGAAAGTTCATATTACAATATATAGAGTGATAAAAATTGTGTAATTGGTAAAGCTCAGTTTTTCTATTTATCCATTTTCATACTCTCATGCTAAGCAGTGTGAGTTATTTTTACCGTTCTGAAAATTCAAGCTATATCACTGATGAATTTACGTAAAATATGCCAAAATAAGCGAAGAACCTCCAGAGCTGCTTAAACATTCCTCAGTTAGATTCATAACGAGCGAGGATCACTCAAATTTATATAAATATACGTGCATAGTTGATTCCTAAAAGCACACAAGTATATCATCGATCTGTTATTTCTTCAAACATTCATGAATATGAAGATTCGAAACGTTAACGATGACCGAAGTGACAACTGAGGATCTGGGTTATAATCGAACATGATGGTTCAATTTTTGCATCTTAAAAGTAGTAATGATATGATTTCTCATCTCACAACTGGAGAATTAAATTTTTGTAACGTCAAAGAGGAATCCCTTCATAGACAGCAGCATTTAGATAGATAAGCAGAATTCCAAGAAATCTACATAATAAGATTAAGAAATTACTACCGGAATTGAGACTTTTCATTCATAAATTTTGACCAGTATACAGCCCTGTTTTTTGGGAAGGTTTTAACTGATTTCACGTTTTTAGAAAAAAAACGGAACATATATTCAAAAATTCAATGGTGGAAGCCATTACTTTCTGATAATTTATCATATTGATATTATGAAATAAAACAATATTTTGTTTTTTATCACATATATCATAGAAACAAATCGTGACTATAGTTTCGACACTAGCCTGTCATCTTTGAACGATACTAATGTATGAAAATATGAATAATCTTTGCTATTTATGGTACAATATGACACAGGTAACAAGTGGAGCACGGGTTGGGGAAATGTATTGCTAGAATAGTATAATTGTAATTGGATAATGGGGTTATGAATTAATATTGTGATAAGGAAATTTTAATGTGGAGGTATTCTAGGAAGGCATAAGAGGATTGTGGGAAAGTTTACGTTATCAAAACATCAAACAGAATGCTGTAGTACACATCTAACTGATCGTTTAAAATTTTATTGTCATTATTTTTAATACCTTTGAATATTTTTTCTATCGATTCTAGTGTGTTTAATTTAAAACCTCAACTCTGATTATGTAAAACTTTAACTTCATCTGAATTTAGAAAAGTGTACAATGTTTTTGAAATATGGTCATAGAAAGATGAATCTGTTTTTAAAAGATCGAAAATGTTATATAGAATTTCTGTATTGCAGCTGGATCTACCGATGTAAAATTTATCACACTCCGAACAAGTTAATTTACATACTCCAAGTTTATTAAACTTATATATATTTCACATTTCTGGCTGGTTTTTGCATTTTAAGTGAGGTATACAAATTTTGGTGAAAATTATCAATAGAGAAAAGTTATAGGAAAATTTCCCATTTTTCTGTTGTAATGGATTTTAACTGATAATTCTCACCAAAATTTGTATTTCTCAGTTAGAATGCAAAAACTCGCCAGGAAAGTAATATATATATATATAAATTCCGTTTTTTTTCGCCGTTCTGGAGGCGAAAAGGAGCATCACAGAAAAAAATGTATACAGCCAGAAAGATGAGGAATTGTTTGATTTTTGAAAGTCCATGACTGTGTTTTTGTAGAATGCACCGTTTTCTTGTAAATTGTAAAAAAGGTTCAAAAATGTCCAAATAATGTATATATATCTTAAAAATCACCTCTTCTTATCACTGGTGGTTATGAAATTAGTGTTTTACAAGTCAGAACCTTCCCAAAAAAACAAAGTATGTATGCTGTTCAAAATTTTTGAATTATAGAAACATTTATCGTCCTATTCCAGTGGACTATAAGTATTGCAAATGAATAGAAACATCTGAAGACGTAGAAATGAGTCAAATTATACTCTTAGTCATAGAATTGAGAGTTTATTTGAATTCACAATATATGCGTTTCATTACTCGAAGTAAAGGACTATGTAAATCTTACTTCCATGATACCACAGCGTGATTAATGTAATGTAAAAATATAATAAAGTAATGGTCCATGACCTATATGTTTTAGGATTATCTCTATGACGACAAATACAAAAATGTGTCATCACTTTTTCGATGAATTCCTGAATTTTTTTAAATATTAATTTCTGATACATCTGTTAAATGTATGCATGTGATTTCCATTCCATTGAAAAACTGAAGATGGATGGTAAAATTACTACGCTATTATCGCAGCCCAAAACATCACAGTTCCTACCTTCACCGCTTCAAATCGATCAGCAAGTTTTCAAATAAGTACGACCAATAGGTTATGCACAGAAAGTCTCAAAACTTTAACGAAAATAGTTTTTTTTTTCAATACTTATAATTATATATAAAAATTCTCGGGAAATAGGTCACAATAACACTTTGTTTTAACTATTCGTCTTTACGTACGTTTCGGTCTCACGACCATCATCAGAAGACTCACTATGTCAAAAAGGGGGTTTATTAAAACTAATTATAGCACAAGCGTCCAAATCGCACAATTTAACTTCAATTAAAAGAGCCCACGCCGTCGAAACGAACAGAACCACGAATAATCGAAATTGTATCGTCAGAATTAATGTATAAAAAATTATTTTTTTTTAGTAAGAATCCGCTATTTAATAATATTACTGAATAGCGGATTCTTACTACAAAAAAATTATTTTTTATACATTAATTCTGACGATACAATTTCGATTATTCGTGGTTCTGTTCGTTTCGACGGCGTGGGCTCTTTTAATTGAAGTTAAATTGTGCGATTTGGACGCTTGTGCTATAATTAGTTTTAGTAAACCCCCTTTTTGACATAGTGAGTCTTCTGATGATGGTCGTGAGACCGAAACGTACGTAAAGACGAATAGTTAAAACAAAGTGTTATTGTGACCTATTTCCCGAGAATTTTTATATATAATTCATACTGGGTCAAGAATCTTATTAATACTTATAATTCTTTAAAATCTTTAAGGTGATTATTCTTGCAAAGCAATAGTGAGGTTTTGTCGTAATATTATAATCTCAAATGAACATTATATTCTTATTTATATATACATGATACCAATAACTAATAATCCACTTTTGATACGAATAGATGTTTCCATCTATTTTTTATTTTGAGTTTTGAATTATGTATTATGTAGGATATATTATGTTCAATTATTCTTCATTTATATGAATTCTGAATAGAAAACAGTATTCACAAAAATAATAATCTATCAAAGCGGAGTACATGTACTTTCATGTGATATTAAATTATAATGGGATCAATATACATCAAGTTGACATGATGTCGTTTCTTTTCGATATAGTCAAGTGCTATCAAAAATTCTGATAGCATATAGATCTAAGTAATGCAAGTCATAATTCCAATTCAATGTTCTTTATCTTTGATTATGAACTACTTGGTGACTTTTATCTTTGACGATAATCGAATTTCATCAGTCATTATTGAAATTGTTTTAATTCATATAGGAGTAGTATGTAAATTGTTAGCCTCAGGATTCATTTAATCTAGATTATTATTCAATATGGAAAAATAATTTACGACTAGTCTGCGTTAAATTAATCTATTTGACCAGCGTAATTAGTGTCGAAATCGTAGACCCTTGAGATGGGCGTATAATTATTGAAATAATATTAAAATATAATGTTTTTGCGTAGGCAATAAGATATAAAACACGTTCTATCTGTATGTTCAGAATAGAATCTGATTCAATGAAAACGTGTTAGCAAGCCTTCATTATCATACTACCGGATTACGATAGGTTTGTTGTGCCTATTTATGTGTCCATCTAAATAAAATTATTGGAATCCAAAATTATGTATCCAATAATTTGTTTTGATTTCATAATAATCTGATTTTGTATTAATATGGATACAATCGTTGTTACGAAATTTAAAAAATTGCTTCGTACAATTTGGTGAATTGCTTCCAGAATCCGAAAAAAATTTATAAGACAATCAAGTGTGTTAAAATAATAACACAAGTTTCGCTTATCATCAATCTGATTGATAATACAATTGAACTTGAATTCTTCTGGTATAGTGGACCCCAATTGTTAACTCAATTGATTAACTTGTATTATTTCCTGTCCAGGCTCACTGAACATCACTACATCAGTAGGGATGCAGTGAAACCAATTGAAATAATCTTGAAAATGACATTAATATTTTGCAAATTTATCATGATAACATATTGATAATTATCAGCTATCTAATGGGTGTACAAAAATAATAAATACTATAATTTCCAGGTTCTCAAAGTATTAGTTATGTTTAAGTTTCAATAAATATCAATCACATGAATCTCAACCACATTTTGTATTTCGATCAAATTTGAAAAGCTTCGAATCTCCACAGCCTTGATGCAAATATTCAATAATGCAGCATTGTGGATTGTAGGTTAAATGTTTGAAGGTTTTTGTATAGCTGACATCATGACATGGATGTTTAATATTTCATGCGACAAAATCAACTAAAATTTTGAGTGCATCTCACTAACCCTGAATTGCTATCGTATATTTCCGCATACATATCTATACTACTCAAATAACACAACAGAAAATCTAAAGAAAAGTACGAAGAAAAATAATTTTTGTGAATTAACCCCATTCAGTGTTTCGTTGATTTCATCAATTGAATCTTCCTCTTCGTGACAGAAACCTGCTTGTCTATGTAACACATATGGCGAACATCTATTGAAAAATATGGGGAATCTCTGGGTGGCCTCAAGCTCTTTTAGGGAAACTTCCGTCATATGGTTTGTTGCATCAACTTTGTCGTTCATTATAGAGTGTTCTTCCAAATGCTGTTGTTTCACAGGGATCTGTCTTATAACAAACTTTGTTTCTGCTCCATGTCAACATGTTGGAAGTGACCCGTCTCGTCCATAGTCTTGCAGATGATCGTACACGTCATTCCGCTTTCTCATCCTTCAAACCGCTTTCTCATCTAGATCCCCTATTTCATCTAATGAAGTCAAAGGACTGAGGCGACGACTGGCAACGATTTTGTAATGGGCATAATATGGTAGAGTTTAATGCAACCAAAACCCAAGCGGATGCCATAATACCCAATATGTTGATGTCACGTACAACTACCTATGAAGTCCTTCATATCCGTGCTAGATATTCCCACCATCAGAACCCTCTTATGCAATGATCATGTGAAGTCCATTGCAAATACGGTTTCACGAAAACTTGATTTTTTATTCCGTGCCAAGAGCTACTTCATATTCCAGCAGCTCCTCATTATCTACAGAGCATAGAGTCCACTTGTCATTGAGAACTGTTCACATATTTGGAGTTCAGTTCCCAAATATACACTTCTATTCTATCTGAATGGTGAATTCGTTGGCCTCTCTAGAACATCGTTGAAAGGTGGGCTTCCATGGTAGGTGCTCTTCAAAAATCTCGTCTGTCATTTCAACAGCAGATATTCCAGTTACCTAGTGAGCTCCATCCTTATAACCTCCAAAGTATCAAAGGAAAATTCCAAGGTCCATCACTTCTCCCAAGATTCCATCGCTGGTTCACACGATTTTATTTGAACATAAGTTTCTCTCTCGAGTACTCAAAACATATAAAAAAAACTATCCATTAGAAGCCAGTTATAATTGAATTTCATAATCATTCTATCACTATCACTATTACTGAAGTTTTTAGTTCACTCTGATTTAGCGGTCATTGTGACATTTATCTATAACTGGGGGTATATGTACACTCTAATCAATGCTTATTCAAAACTGTCAGTTTTTGTCAATAATTTTTCCACTAGTTTCTGAAAGTCTGAAGTTAGCAGAATACCTGAAGCAACCGAAAAAAAAATTGATTTCAACAACATAACTTTCCATGAATTGATCTGGGATGTTCGGATACCTCGGGGTATTAGTTAAGCTCTGAGGGTAATCATAAAGAACGGTTTTTATACTGATTTTCATAAAAATCTCAAAGCTTACTGAAGGATGAAGATACAACCGAGGTCAATGAATTAAACTGTGGATTTTTGAGTGCAAGGAACTAATTTCTTATTATCAACTAGTGATTTTCTTTACTTGTAGTCAACTCAAGGTATTTCTCGATAGGTAATAATCAATGTCACTGGATTAAATAATAATGAATATCACGAAATTTAACTAGGTGTTACATTTCGAGCGAAACGAATGTGAGTGATAAATTAGCTCAAGGGCTAATTTAACAAGGAAATATAAATAAGACCGCATACAGTTAACAAACTTGAGAAACAATAACAGCATTATACGGTTGTAATAAATAATGAATGGTAGTTTTACATTATTATCAACTTCCGTTATTGGAATTTAATTTTGAATGATTAATAGAGAACCGTGGCAGTGGTCTGGTTTTGGTAAAGCTACTCTCACTTGGTCTTGATATAAAATGATACTGGTGTGTATGTGAATGCGTATGTGTCTGTTGACTCCGACGAGATCAAGAGATACCATACAGTAGGATTATTATTAATCATAGCTTGCTGTGCCCGAGGCTGAGCGGCTAAACACCTGGACCAGTGCCATTGTTTTTACTCGATGGACGATACTTAATTCTTCGTGAATTCGATTTTCCTTTGCATATTTTTCAATTTTGATTTATCGAATTGACGTTTTTATTTATAAATCATGCCAACTAGCATTCTATGTACCTCCTGCTCGCTTCATAACTTCAATGCTATTATTAAAATTTCAATACGATCTGATCACTAAAGCGGCATTTCATGTTATACAGGATGTAACCAAAAGGCAGGTCATCCTATTCACTTAGTATTTTTGACGCTAATGATCATTCATCCCAACCTACCTATATACAAAATTACCTCCTTTGATAGAAGAGGATGTGAATGTTTAATGTCATTTTCCCCGTTTCAGTTTGACATTTGGTATGGATACTTCTTGTTATTAATCATATCGACAAAGGTATCATTAGAAAATGGGGGAGGGGTTACTTTTTACCCACATTTTCCTCATCATCAGTGTCGTGATGTATAATTTCGTTCAGAATATTTTATAACTCTTGATAACTTTTCGCAAAACATACCTGGTATCTTTTAAAGGAGGTATTTTTGTAATAGGTGAGTTAGACTAAATCGTCATATTACAGTGTCAAATAAACGTAGCTAACCGAATAACCTGCTTTTCGGTAAAATAAAGATGATGAAACTATTTTCCTTTGAAAGATGGATAGAAGAGTTACCACCAATCGCAATCTCAATTTCAACCGTGATTCCATTCGAACGGAGTCAATTGCTTCAATTAGTTTGAATTCCAGAGGAATGAGGAAAAGGTAATATTATATACAAAGCTGAAGATTCAGCTAGAGCTGCTACTCGAGATTCCAGTAACAATCATGCTTCCAGAAAAGTGTGTCATAGTCATCTGAGAAGCTTGTTAATAATATTATAAAAACTAACATGTAACAGAATACTAATAAGTACGAAATATTCAATCTTATCCACTAAAAATACTATTAAAGAAGGTATTGACGAAGTTTTAGCCAGCAAGTACTAGTACTACTAGTAATGCTTTTCGCTTATGCATTCATATCCCTTCAGAATTACTAAAATATGTATAATGTGTTTTTAAAAGTGTTAAAATTTCTTAAGAAATGGTATGACCTGTATATAAAATATGTTCTGCTAATGATAATTTTATATATTATTCTTCTTTATATGGGTGAAACATTCTTTATAACGAATTAGAACGTTCTTTCAGTAAAAGTTTCATTTATGACCCTTCAATAATAAATAAATTTCATAATTTGTTCTCTGCATTTGCAATAAAGCCCATGTATAGAAGCAAGTACAATCTATAAAACCGTTTAGGCACTACCTTTAATAAAACGACAAATCGAGAATCTACAATATTGATTATGAGTCAAACTAGAAGCAAGATTATAACTCGTTATAAAGAATATTTAGTCCATATAAAGAAGGATAATAGTGAAAAATCAGCATTTTAAATAGCTACAGGTCACACCATTTCTCAAGAAAGTATATCACATCTATAACACAGTATATAGGGCCAATTGTCTAGGTAATGTAGGAAATATATAAACGAAACAGAAATTCATTAGATTCGGATTTATCTCCAGCTAGGGGTAATCCCTTATTTACATTACTAATCTCAGATAGTATTTGAATAGTCACATTTTGTTTTCTAATTTAGTATACTCTGATGATGACTACTGGGTAGTTGAAATGTCCTTAGTAAATAATTTAATGGTATTTTTATTGGATAATGGTGATTATTTGGTATACTTATTAGTGTTATAGTGTATCTAAGGTTGTGAACTTTTTAAGTTTGTTATGTAACAGAATAGATATGATTATCATGTGAGATCAACATAATTAAATACAATATATATACGAATAAGCCTCTGCACAATTATAAATACATTCCGAAACTTATTATGTTCAATGTTGAAGCATTTTTTCCAATTTACCGAACTCATGGTCGCATTTAGGTGCCGCGTCATGGGATAAATGTGCCAGAAGTTATTTTCCTCAAGAAAAAAGTACGGTAGTTCGCTTGTACTTTTAATCTGTTCAACCCAAAAAATAGTGTGTTGAGTGTACAAGGACCCCACAAAAGCATTTTTGGTGCCGATTTCCTTAGGAACTGAGAAGAATGTATGTAACCAGGATACGTAGAAATAATGCTCAACGTGATATGATCATAAGAAAGAGACAGAAACATCATTCAGAAAGAACAGAACAGTTAGTTTGTCTTGAAGGGCAGCATGAGCAACAATCGGATTTGGAGGAAATAACAATATATTTTGACTTCGTCTGAAATGCGAATGAAGAAAATCATAAACTGTGATATTTTATAGAAGATGTCGTCCACTATATTGTTACTTGTATGAATATAAATCCGCTACCTGCAATTTTCGACCTTAATAAATGGAGCAATAGTTTCATAAAAGCCTCAGGCAGTTAATATATGTTAATATATGTGCTCTACATTTCATCTTTGTCGGCGAGTTCGAAGCCCTTGCCATTGTGCTCTGTCTTGACTCCTCCACCTTGTGTACGAAAGCTATAGATATGAAACAGCGAACCAGTGGACATTCAGTTATGTATATTTTAATAACTTTTTATGCAAGTTAGAATATCAATTACATGTGTTAACAGCGTTGCAATTCGTCTTGATACGTGATGATTATTGATTCAAATGATTCAATATTTCAGCGGAGTTTGAATGATTCTACAATAGCTGAGGTGTTGTTGCTTATCACTGGACTTGAAACCATTATATTTAATACTACTCCTATTATATTTGCTAGCGTCCTATTCTCGCCTATAAGAGGACTAAAGTGCAAGTGCAAGATAGATGGAAAGCCAGGAAAAGGTTGCAACTGCACATGTGCGTAATTCGCACACTCCAAATGTTGCAGGTTGCATTAGATTTGTCGGAATAGTAGGACTCATTCAAGTAGGCGTAGTCGTAGGCATATTAGATATATCATGGTATACGGTACGAATGCATAAACTGGTGCTCTCGGTGCAGACCTTCTATACTACAGACGGAGTATAATGTATGTTGGCACCGTAAACGATTGACCGATATTTCTTTCTCACGTTAGCAATATAGGAGTATTAAATAAATGCTTAAAAGTTGATCTTAATTAGTATAACTAATCATTCAACGACCTCTGATATTATTTCTTTTTTCTGCGTTACAATATCACATAATTAATAATTAATCTAGTTTAGCATGGTTCAATTTCTTAAAATTGCCTGTTACCAAAAGTAGTTTGTTCTTTGCACGTTAATAATTATTGTTTCAAAATTAATTTACAATCTGGTACCATATAGTTCTATTTATTGCAAAAATCTATTTTTAAGACAAGGCTAGCATTTTCAATAGACACAATAGTGTGAAAGTTAATTACCTACAATGCTGCAATAATAAATACAACAAGGTATACAATTGGCATCATTTTCCAGTATTACACATACCTACTGTTTCTGTGATATTACTATAATGTAATAGTTATGTTAATTAATACATCTGGATATGGAATTAATGAGGTTTTGTTGTTATTAGATTCATAATGTTATAAAACGCCTTCCTGTAGTCAGAGTTGGAGGAACATCACTGTGAAATTCTAACGTTATTTTATTATTCTACAGAATATGAAGGCTTGAAATAGGTGTAGAAGCCTGGTCAACCTGACAACCTTGTATCACATTATGACATCATTTCTTTTTTCTCGTGAATAGTCGATCTATATTGAAATTCTTACCATGCCTTATGATAATAATTACCATGAAGACAAATAATTATCTTCCTTTCTATGGAATTAATGAATTACTACAATAAAAGTGGCATAATTCAGGATTCTTAAGAAGCATTCTCCATATCCCACTGCGTTCACTATCATAATCTAAGGAAAATCTCTACACTACGGTTTGTTGATCAATTGGTTAGTTATTGTGTAAAATATGGTGATTTCCCTGATAGTTATCATGCATAAAACTTGAGAAAACGTTGACCAAAACGTAACGAATGTTGAAAAACATTAAGCTGTACTCGGTGATATGAGTGATACATCTATAGTCCGTTCAAAACCAACTGACACTAAGTGTAAAGAAATACAGGTTGATGTAATACTCGCCAGGGTCGCAAGCGGTGATTATATTACATGCGTATTTACTTTTTGCTCGACTGAGCAAAGTTCTCTAGCAAACTAGAAATGTGTTGCCGCTTGGAGAATATATAATAGTGTGCGTGGCAAATTTACTATTCGCAAATCATCTGATTCGGTTACTGATTTTTATATTCATAATTGTTTCACATTCAATGAGATACTCTTCGCATTAGTGTAAAGATAATTATCAATAACGATTCTTGACCCAGGTATGAATTATATATAAATTCATATTAAGCATATATGTATTAGTGTGACCTATTTCCCAACTATTTATATGTAATGTAAAGATAATGAAATATATTATTTATCTCATTATAGTTACACAACTAAATAATATTCAAATTAATGATGTATTCAAGAAAATGTACAAAAACAAACTAATAGTAGACCCAGGTTTACAAAGTGAGAGCCAGCTGCCATAGCCCCTAAACCACAACGCTATACAGTGTATACAGTAAAGTTTACTTCAATATTTATTTTTGTTGTTGTTGTTGTTGAACATTTTTGTTGAAATTTGTGAGAAAGCAGTTTTGAATTAACTTAAGCGTTTTGAATCGTTTCAATGTATACTTTGGGAGTTAGGATTTTAAATCTTCAACCGTCCAGATAAGGGTGTGTTTATTACATGATTTCTCTGAAATACAATAAGATTCGTCACTGAACAGCAACATTTTTTGTCAAAATTTGAATATGATAGGATCTTTCGTTTTCGTGACGGACATCCAGACAGATTTTTTAAATGTTGCCTACAATTTGACGAAAAATACTATGGCGAAGGAATTTGTGCTCTAGGACTTTTTTCAACGATTTTAGAAACAGCTTGAGTAAATGCATTATACTCTTCGAGACTATATCTGCGAAAAGTGTAATAATCCGTTTCCGGAGTGATATTGGAAACATGTGACGTTTCAGGGCTGATAAATCAATGGGAGTGCGAATAAATTCAATCAAGCGATCACATTATCTTCTGCTGGAGCTTACCTCTGGTGACAAAATTTGTTTCGAAACTATTGGAGGAATCAGAACGAATTCGGCTCAGGGTCGCAAAACATATTCCCAATGCCGAGGTTCAATCGATTACATGACCTTCAAGGTGATAAAAAATGAAACGTGTGGCACTCGGGGACTGCCGCGGTAAAGCTATTGCATAGCACTACGCCACTGGAAAAAGTTGGGCAGAAAAACATCCACTACCCCTTCAAAATCTTCACGAGTTATGAGTAAAAAAGAGTATCATCTTGATCTCTATGGAGAGTATTCTGTGACAAGCATAGATAACTCTACTACCGGTAGTAGAGTTATCTATGGTGACAAGTGTCAGTTGTGAACACAATTTTATACGAAAGTTTTAACGTTCAGATCTCGATAGCGCTTCCGGCTCCGGGATTTTCACGTGGCCTATCGAAATTAGAAGGTTCGAATTGTATAAAAACACAATTGCATGAATGCCAGACGTCTTATGTAATTAGCTACGAACGTAATAATTTTGACATATCCTCGAGGAGCTCGCGGCGCGTAAGTTAGAGTTTATTTATTTTACCTCTATTTTGTTAATTTGGGGCCGTTTCGAACCCCGTGCGGCCGGCGCCAGTTGTAATAAAGTATTATGGGCTATGGGCCGCTAGCTTTTCCCCGCTTTCGGTATATTTAAGTAGCTAGAAAATTCCCTTTCGTACGTCGCATGTCAGATGCTAGTAGGTGACAGCTGAGAATATCTCAAACTGTTTTAATTAAATTTTCCCATTTAATCGACATTTTGGGGCCCGAGACTATGCTATTTAGTTGGCCCCGTTCATAAACTAACGACATGGAGTGAAAATCGCATTCGAAAAGTCCTCGTTAAGACGTTCTATGTACCGTAAATTTGCACTTTTCTAACTCGCGAGCTACGCGCTTCTCACGTGAACGTCATTCGATTTATCGAAAATTAACCAATTCAAAACAGTTTTCGACCCACTTCGGGGCTATCACGACCTTTTAAAAGGTTCAAAGTTAACATTTCGACAATTTTAAGCTCGGCCGAGCTACATGGTAGGCGGAGTGGTGGGTCTTAGGATATTTCGTTACGGTATTTGTTTTTTGTTTTTTTAGATTTTCGTTACGGTATTTGTCTTTTGTTTTTTTTTCTTGATTCGGTCGCCGCGCTCAAAGCCCGCGATAAAAGCTATATGCAATAGCTTAAATCTAGTAGTCGATGAAAATTCAAGATAAAATTAGGAAAATAACATTCGGTTCCATAAAATTAGATTCAGAAATGTGTAATTTTTGAAAATTCGTTTTCTGTAATTGAACGAAAGATTTCGAAAATTAACAACAAATTTTGTGTTCATTAAAAATCCCACGTGCATGATTCTTAAAATTGACTTCTTTTCAGTCCGAACAAATAAATCAGAACTGTTATAAATCTGAACCAGTAATTATTATTGTAGAAGTATTTTGATCATTTATTGAATGCATACCATGTTTTTATGATATACCAATATAAAGACCGGACGTATTAGATACATACCTACCTAATACCTAAACATAAATCACGTCAATAGAACTGATTCATAATTAAAAGAATCATTAATTTTAAATTGGTTGTTGAGTATAAATATTTCATAACTCCTAATATACTTCAATTTTGGAACAGTTACATATTCAATCATATGCAATTATTCGAAAAATGCTTACTGTGGTTGTACAAGTAACGGCAATGAATAGTAAATTTTTGAAGCAGTACCTACATGTACAAAGTATTACGCTTCATTTTTTTTTTCATATTATCTGACTTTGATTATTAATATTATTGACTTTGATCGATGGAGCATTCCTTTTGTACCACTGTGAGTTGTCAGTACAGTAGGCCAGTACAATTGGGGTATTAGTTACAAAAACGCGGTGTAATCTAAAGTTGAAAGGTCCATTGTATATCAAGGTATGCTATGCTAACATAATGTTAATGCACGATTAGTGCTTTTGAATACGACAATGATATGAATATAACTGAAGAATATTCAACGTCGGCGGCGTTGACAAACAATATACAGTCTGGCTATGGCGTTCTATATGTCTTTCACATTTCATTACGTAACAATCCTTGGGATTGTTTTTCCTTAACACTTCAAATTAGTCACCAACGAATGTTGGAGATGTTATTATTTATTACCAGTGCCGCATTAACCCTTGTGGGGCAGATACAAAATCAAGCAATTCAATAATGTTTTACATATAATATATTTTTATTTCTTACAAGATTAATTTTCTGTTAATATTAAATAATAAATAATCTTACACACTAGTAGATATCACTGATTTTTTCAGTTATATAAGATCACATATTGATATCAGTAAACAATGTAGAGTGAAAATTTCACTCTAAGTAACACTAAAAACATTCTATATAGGTCCAATGTTTTAAGTGTGAAATATTCACTCTGCATCTAGAGTAAATTTTAATGGTAAGTTTACTCTAACGTTAGTGTTAAATAGTCGCTTTATTTAGAGTATCTTTCACACTACAGCAGATGAGATGCAACATTACCAAGAGTTGGAAACAAATCTAGCTAGTGTTCAAATATACACTGAGAAATTC
This sequence comes from Endomychus coccineus, assembly GCA_958510875.1. Classification (NCBI taxonomy): domain Eukaryota; kingdom Metazoa; phylum Arthropoda; class Insecta; order Coleoptera; family Endomychidae; genus Endomychus; species Endomychus coccineus. Next base: position 130,400,470 of record OY294069.1, on the reverse strand, counting down.
TGAATTGTGTGAATTAACAAATGTAAGTGTATCCGAATTACTATTTTAGTGTAATATTACACTGACTTTGGTGAAAAAATACCGTTTTCAGTGTAGGTTAACTCTACCTAGTGTTAGATTTACACTGATTTTCCTAAACAAAATATTGTTTTTAGTGTACGTTAACTCTAGCTCTGCACTACCTAGTGTTGTGTGAATGAATAATACACTACTTGCAAATACAAAATGTTTATTTAAAAATAAATTTATGGCATAATAGGTACAACTGAGCAATTCCGACGAATTGACGAATATGTGGAACATTTAAATCTAAATACTATCGAATATATGATACATAAAAATTAAACAGTATTTTAAAAATAATATGAAAGTCAGAGGTTCGTATGACCTTGTATAATAGCTAACCTAATTGTTGGTATTCTTCATATATACAGTGTTGCTCCACTTTGGCCACCTTCGAGCAATGAATATACTTCAACTTAATAATATTCATCATATAGGTTACCTGTAACATATTATCTTTGTGAGAATATAATCCATTATACATATTTGACGAATCGATCAATATGACCCACACTTCAGATCGTTCAGATCGGTTCGTTAGAATCCCTATTTGACCTTCGCCACAATATTTCCAATGTGGGGTCAGAACTGAACCTTCACAAAATGGCAGTGAATATTAATATCAAAAAATAATGTACGATGTACCTCACTATTAGGTTATGTCTACTATGACTGACTGAGCTCAGTTAAAGGCATTACTATTGGTATTTATTAGAACTAGATGTACGAGTAACTTTCCAGTCGGTGGTGCCTCTGATTAATATTATGAACCAGAAATTGGGGTTAAGGCATTTGATTTGAACTAAAACACATTTCATCACCTCTATTATTTGACTATGTCCAGTTTACTACTAAGTAGATTATATTAAGAAGATTAAACAACAACACTTACCTTATAAGAACAAATAAAGCTACACAGGTCACGATTTAAGTCCAGTAAACACACAACACAGGTTGAAACTTGAAGAAAGAATACAAGCCGCTAACGTAACGCCAATGCGGGTCTCAGGGTAACGTGTTGGATGTGGATTGAACCCAACGGCATTTCGAAATTGGCAATGTCAGAACACTAGTTAGTGAAATATTTCTATGAATTTGACACTCCTAGTGTAAATCTAGAACATTCGACACTAAAACAATTTAAATGTAATTTTGTAGTGTAAGTAATGAACATTAAAATAGTAGAACAACTCAACTAGAGCAGTTTAGTGTAAACAGCATCGCTCCCCAATTCTAGTGTTATAAAAAATATTAATTTAACACTCAAAATGCACTCTAAATTTTTCACCCATTACACTAGCTGTTTTACACGGACCAAATTTTGTACTGTGTACTTTTTTGTCACTGAAACTAGAAACAATAATTGAGACAATATTTCAATTCGATGATGAATATGTGCGTCGTGTTGATAAGTCTGTAAATTATGAAGTCAATAGCAAGATGTACGTGAAATATTCCATGTTCCAAATATATGAACCATTCAACTTATTGATTTATGTTGATACTGCTGGTACAATATCAAATTGTGTACCTAAGGAAAGTTCTTGAAAGGAATACGGTTACAATTGATTTGAAGAATAGTACCCCAAAACTAAGTTGTAACTTGATATTATCAATTGACATGAGATAGTTTGACGCCACCATGATACACACGCATAAAATCGAACGTGAGTTTTGACCATTATGCTTTTCTTCCTAGATAATAGAGCTGTTATGTTTTCGGGCGCCATGTTGTATTGTCAAACTGTCGGCCGCTTGAAAAGTCGATATCACCACGGTTGCTAGGATAAGGGTACGTGGACCTGCCCTCCTGTAAACTCGCGCATGTACATGGTATTATTAAATAAATACATTCGCTCCCTTCGCTGGAATTTAATATCCATAACAGTTATACTGCAATTAGACCAATTGAGCATGTAAACAGAAACTCGTAATGTCTATCGATTATTTCACTGTTAGTGTTATACATCTACACTACATGGTAACATTATGTTATTAGTACAGTTCTGACTCAGGTGCAATAGATAAATAATTCACCACTGTCTATCGTAACATTGATTGAAACTTCCAACTTGGAATGCAATTCTCTAATCAGATTGATATAAATCCAATACTTTCAGAACAACAATCTATGAATGTAGTTATCATAATAAGGTGTATTTTTGGTAAATCACTGCTCACTTATAAAATATAACAAAAGCACAACTTAGGGCTTCTAGCCGTCTTAACCACTAAGCTATTACAGCTTGAAGATTGAAGGTAATGAATTGCAGTATGATATAGAAGTGTCCGTCGTTTCCTACAAGCCAATTTGATGAAGTTAAATTCCCTCACTCTATAATATAATTACAAACCCCTAGGAATCTAGAAACAAACTGAAGCTGCTCGTAGCATAAGATCGTTTGAACAATACAAGATTTAGCTGGTCTCTCAAAAGCTTTATTTGGAAATCTTTTTTTTTCCTATACTTTGACTACACGAAAGAATATCGTGTGAGCCGTTCGATAGACAAATGAAGTCTTGAAGGAAGAAGCTCCGGTCTCGAGCTTGACAATGAAGGGGTGACTAGCTTGAGCTTGTCTAGTTCACCTATCTGGAATCTGTCATGGTGTAACAACAGACGATATTTTTGATGAACATCGATCACGGGAATATACACAGAAAAGGGAGAGATCGCTCACCTTTCTACGGTGTTCTAGAGAGGTCAAAGAATTCGTAAAATTGAAATCGTCAATCAGACGAATAGCTCTCTTTTGGATAGGATCTAAAAGCTCCAGCGTATGTTTGAGAGCCGAACTTCGAACATCTGAACAGATACTCCAGGACATGTCGAATTAGTGCCTTGTAGACTACGAGAACCTGCTGGATGTAAAGTAGCTCTTGCACGGAATAGAGAAACAAGTTTCTGTGAAGCGGTTTCTGCAAGGGACCTCACATGATCATCCCATAAGAGGGTGCTGTTGGTGGTGATCCCCAACCTGTATATGGAAGACTTCATGGTTTTTTAAACTCTATTAGCAGATTATCAGATCTCCATTTCAAAATCTTTGCCACATCTCTATTTTTACTGACCAATTTAACAAGCCCTATTTTAGACCGTCATGAAACAGATTACTTTTACCTTACTGGTGACAAGTCGTTTCGAAAAAAAATCCTGCTCACTGCGAGAGGAACCGCAGGTTCGGACTTTTGGTTACTCGCTCGAGCGGGCGGTGATGCGAAACTACCATCCGTGAGATTATGCCTGAACGCTTCTAATGTCGTATCCTTTCTAGTCTTTTTGTTTCTTGGTGTAACTACCTGGCGTCTCAGTGCCCCGATTCCGGGAAAAAATCTCTGATGGTTGAAAGGCTAGCAATTCGAAATCTGGAATCTACTATATACACTCAAAAGTCTTCAAAGTCACCTTGCCAACATTGAACTATAAATTGCGGTTACACCGGAAACTATTATAACTTTTTTCATATGCCACCCTGTATATATTTGTTCCAAATTCGAATGCCAGAAAAAATCTCTTTTCTTTGATGTATTGAAAAGCCAGTTTGCCATGACAAAGTGACAATTAATCGCAGTTTAACCTATTCAGACAAGATGGCCCGGTCATGCACAATCAGACATATTCATATTCTTAAAAGCCCTGCCGCGTCTGTACTGATATGAAAGGTTCACTCTTGAATTGACTTGTAAGAAAAATCCAGTAGTATGTCGAAAATAAGGCGGTAAAAGACAAAGGGAATAGGAAATGAATACTGGTGCATTCATTCGGATTCGAGAGGTTTTTATTTTTTGTTGTCTCGGTGTTGAAATAATTGTCAAAATTTGAATTTAATGCCCAGGTTGCCCTTCTAGAGGACGCCCTGTATACCTATTGGACATTTTATCAAACTAAGCCATTTACATATTTATAACAAATTCCACCAATTCTATTAAATCACATCCAACGGTGGATTCTTGAACAGACGCAAATATTGTATTACAGATATCATGAAAGGTCTAGATGTGATATGTACTCTTTGATCGACTGGAAATTTTACAATAAATGACGTTGGTAGAATCAACATTCCACTATGAATTAATTTTGTTCAATAAAAAATGTTCGTTACTCTACAGTTATGCTAGAATATTATGATAAATTTATAGAAAATATTATTCTTCATTGTAGTCATAAAACACATAAATAAAATGTATCCATATTCTGCAATTCAACAATGTTCGGTACGCTGTAAAATTCAAGTTATTTATCACTGGCTTGAAAAAACAAGTAGACAAGTTTTGTCTTCCAAAGAAGCTGCATTCCAAACAAGAACTGAACAGTATTATATTCACATTCCTTCTATCACCATGAAATATCACAATCCTCAAAATATACTTTCATAAAAAGGAAAAACAATAAATTCAGAATAAATTATTGAACGGTTGATATGTAAAATAATCCTGGATGTTTTGAATTTCAGAAACATGTTAATGGAAACAATATAGACTACTCACCAAAAAACTGTCATTGCCTTTTTATCATTAGGTGATTACATTTATCTGTACAGGAAAAATGTTCTAAATTGATGACTTTCATTCCATATATCATATTATGTGTAATACAATATTTTCAACAGATTATTGATATCGCTTAGTTGGTTTGTTAATAACTTTAATGTGTACTGAACCTAAATTTAGGCAACTGTCAGATATATGATATTTGTTTTCCCTACAAATAATTTACAAGCATTGATAGCATTCAAATAGTGATACGTGTTAATTAATATTTATTAAGAAATTTTGATTCTGGAAGCCGTTACTTTGTGATAATATTCATATAATGAAACATTCGTTACTCTATTTTTTATCTCTTATATTATAGAAACACTAACGGGATTACAGTTTCGACATCTAGCGTGTATTCTACATTAGTACCTATCGTTTCGAAGATGAGACGCTAAGTTGTCAAAACATGCAATTATTATAGAAACATATTATTCGGTTAATTAGATAGAATAATTTAAATTGCAGAGTAAGACAAATGTTAATTAATTTCCAGTATATTGTAACGAAATACTGTAATGAAATATTTTATTATATACCAAGTAGTGTTTGATAAAGTCACATCGTTGACGAAATGCTTTACAACATTTTTTTATCATATATTGTTGATTTATTATCAGTTTTAGTAATAGTAATCTATAGCCATTTTCAATAAAATCCATAATTTATGTTGATTATAATCTAATTATTATTGTCATGTTTTGTTCTACAATTTATTATCATTCATATATTTTGAACTTAGCAACAAAAGTGGTGGCATTACTTGTTCAGTTTATATTCATCTTGACCAGTATATGAAGAGGAAATATTTCATTTGTAGATTACAAATGAAATTCTTTATAAAGATTTGAAATTTATGCAGAAAGCAATTTTATCAACAATTATTGATGAATTTATACAACTAACAAAAGACGTGTAGGGAGAAGATAATACCATCAACTATTAATAACTTTATAAACTAGTCATGTTACTCTCCTTGCACGGTCGCAAGCTCTAAAAATTATAATAAATTGTCGCATGCGGTGGTCTGAACACCAACTGAGATTATCATTCATAATATGAACACGGTCCAAAACACTGTAGGTAAAATATCAACTCTAATAAATTCCGACTCACAAAAAAGTGATGACTTCATAATAAGTTGTTAATATTTCAGTAGAATATGGAAATTGCAATCTTTATCTGTAGTTTCTACGTTAACATTTATGAACGAATTCATTGATTGGCTTCTTTTTGTTTCAAGGGAAACTTGGTATTTTGTTCAATTCAAGTATCTTGTCCTGTAAGCACTCTAAACGATAATACAGTAGTTCAGAAAAACTGAAAATATATTTTTCCTTGTTTTTACAGATTTTCGTATGTAATTTTATGCTTAATTTGCTTTCGGAAATTTTTTTGAAGTCACACAATAGAAATTGTCAGGAATAATTGAAATATTGGTGGTGCGCGGGAAAGATAATTTCACACATTGTATTTAAATAAATTATTTCAAATCATTTTTGCTAGAGACAGTACTTTTATGAATTCCCTATTATATCAACAATTGTAGTTGCACAGAAATATCAGTTTAAGATTAATTACAATACATTATTTGATATTGTCTCAGGTTTGAATTATTACAACTGGTAGAAAATGTTATTTATAATACTACAATAATTGATGGAAAATTACATTACTATAATTTTTGTCATATGTACAGTTGAACCAAATTAGATGTCCTCATAGGATATCTCCTTTATTATTCTTGCGAGAAAAAAACCTACCACGCATCCTCGAGCTCCCTTATTGAGAAAAATTTGAGGGTACCTATGAATTCAGACTCGTGACATCTGTTGCCAAATACTCAATTTTTCAGGATTTCAACAAAGCCTCTTAACATGTTTAATGTTCGAGCTATCACCATGTAAGTGAAACATTATAGGGGCTTTTTTTGCGTGCAATTCATTGGCGTAGGCGGAATTTTTTTAACGCTTTCCATTTTCAAGTTATGAGACAAAATTTTATTTTTTGAAATAGAAACCACAGCAGGCTATGGTTTCGTAGATAAGAGGATTTTTTTGTTGATTTTAACAATATATAATATGACAAAACAAACAACATGACATACTATAGGTAATGTGAAAACTGATTTCTGTTTTCTTGTATGCAATGTGACAACGCTTTCGCAAACCTCTCATAGCATTTAATATAAGCACATTTGAAATTCCTTGAATTGCATTTTCTAAATTTTGCACTAATTCGTCAATTTTCCTGCTAACATTTGGATAAATTTTGTCTTTGAGATGATCCCACAGAAAATAGTCCAGAGAGGACAGATCTGGGGATCTCGGTGGTCATGCGACAGGTCCATGGTTCCCTATCCTTTTTTCTCGAAATTCATTGTTGAGATAGGTTGAGACTGTCTGTGCATTATGAGCGGATGCTCCATCCTGTTGAAAGTAGACACGTATTCTTCCATTCAACCCCTAATCGTCGAGTGCATCTTCAAGTTTGTTTTGAAGTATCTCTAAATATCTTTCTGCATTCAAATTTCCTAGTGAGGTCTTTCCTCATGCCTATAACCTCCAAACTTTCAAGAATTATTCCAATACCTCCTCACCCAACATTCCACCATGTGAGCCACACAGTATTTTCCGAACATTATAGGTTTTCCTCTCATATAGTTTTAGAGGTAATAATTGAGATGACTTCGGTAACAGGCGAGCACATCATCTTCCACAACAAACATTCTCAACAACGCCTAGTTCCTGGATTTCCACCTTTGGGTTTCCTTTCGATGCTGAAGCTTTGGCTTCAGGTTTCGTTTTCTTTTTTGTTGTTGCCTCTTTTCATCACTCCAGAACTTATATTCAGCTGACAGGTTTTGTTATTTCGAAATCCAAATTTTGTAGATAACATTTGAAAGAGATAAATAAATTCGGAGATCTTCGTTTTGAGATACGAAACAATCGGAGGTAGGTAATTCTTGGAAACTTCTCGAAACATAAAAAAATGCGGTTATGTGAATTTTCAATTGAAAATGGTTCTCGAAGTGAAGTGGATAATTATTCAACAAAATATGCAAATTACCACGAATAAAGCGATTTTTTCGGTTTTTTCAATTTTCCCGCCATTTTTTCCAATACAGTATAGATTTTTTTACCACTTACCGAAAGTAGAAGTAACAACGAGTAAGTGAGCCAAAACGGAACTCTGTAGGAGGTGTAGTTTTAAGAGGAATCGCAGCTAAGAATTTGGTTTTGTTTTTTTTTAATTAAATTTAACAACAACCTCTGAATATTTTCCTCCGAAAAAATTAGTGCCTTTTTGCAATAAATAGAGGTATCTTTTGTCAAAGTTTGAGCTTGATAAATTTTTTTTGTCAAAGAAAAAAATTAAAACCCGAAAAATCGGTTATTCGCATTTTTTTAGAAAAATTTTGAGGTCAGGGTAAAAATGGTGAGTACAAAAGTTGTAGATTTTTTTATTCTCTACAACTTTTATATTCAACTTTTTTCGATAGAATGCAGTTTAGCCAGAAATCACTAAAAACTGTTTTCAACCCCTAAAAACACACCCCATTCCACCCCGGATAGCAACTGTCGATTCGGTTTGATCTTTTTTTTTATAATATCTTGTTCTACAATGTCTCGCTGTCAGATTGCTGTAACGAGTTTTTTTGTTGTTCAAATACTTATTGTACTGGCTTATAATCCTTTATTGTAAAGTAAATGTGCTAATTTCACATCTGTAGACTGCATCTTATTAGTTCACCAAAACTATGCACATTTTTGTTATTTTATCTTCGAATTTATTATATCGTACATTGCGGGTTAGCATCAACGTTCTTGCATAAATTAAATGTGTTTATTTATGACTTCCTAAAATCAGCGAATGTAACAAATGTTTTAACGAGCATCAAACACATCTTCGCATAAATTAAAAATAAGAACTGGAAACCCTTTTCTTAAATGTTATGCCGTAACGTTTTTAAAATTTGTAAACAATGGGTAATAATATTCTACTAATTATTAACAGTATTGCACTTGTTACAAAATCATCTCGACCGTCTTTTGTTTAACACATTTTAAAATAATGGAAGTTACTAAATAATTTCATGACTGCCACAATGAGAGTGTAAGTACTTTTTAATTACGGTTATTGTTTTGTTGAATCAGACACAGTCACATTTTGTAAGTACTTTTCATTGTTGGCTACTCAACTTCTTTTGTGTAAATAGTTAATTTAAAGCATTTAATTGAGGCTCGAAATGTTTTATAAAATGTTTGCACGTGTTGCTATAACAGGGCTGAGAGGTTCAACAATGTTTTTATTTTCTATTGTAACAGTGTGTTCGGAGTGGTAAACACTTGTCAAGGGTAACAATACTTTAATAAATACCTGTGAGTGCTTTGTAGACGTAATGAGTGCCTTTTAAAGGAACCTGGCGCCTCGGCTTAAATCAACCACCTCTCAAAGGCTTAGACAGTCAGGCACCATATTAGTGGAGCTGTTGGGATTACAATTTTAAACTCTTCTTATCACAAAGGAAATACAAATATTTATGGAAAGGGATACGTTATAAAATATCCAACATTTATGTGAATATCAGTATGTATCTATGAACGTGAAAGTATTAATATTATATTAACATTATTAAATGATAATTTCGTTTCTAAGAAAAAATATATGTTCGAAATTTATCATGCCAAAAACATTTAAATCGGCCCAGTTTTTTTTTAAATACTTCCATACGCAATGTGTTTCCGTTTTTCCGACCATAACTTTGGCGAACGATAAAATATATAAAAATTATAGGCGTCTTTGATATAAAATTTTTCTTTAAAACACTTCGTTTTCGAAAAACGTTGGTTTTAAGAAATTATTATATTTCCTCAATTCATAGAATGTGTTCCAGTGCTATAGTAATAGAATTTTGTACGCACTCAAACTCACTGGACATCTACGGCAATGGTCATTCATTATTCTTGTACCTATACAAATTTGAAACATTGATTCCTATTCTTTAAAAAGTATTCTGAATGAATTTCGCTACGAAGCTTCCTATTCGTGATAACTTGATTTTTATGATGGTTCTCTAATAGCATCCTGCGTCTAGAGGAACATATGTTTCGAACATACACGTCCAAAAGCAATTTTGTTTGTAGCCTGACATCTCACATTCAGGTCATTCACTATCGCTGATGATAAGTCAATGCGGAGTTCGAGAACTAATCTGTTAAATGTAGTTGATTTACACAATTCTTTCGGAATTTGATGAGAAAGAATTTGGAATCCAACGTTTTCATTATGATATGATATTGAAGATATTAGTAATGATTGAAACGTATGAAAAATATGCAAAAATGAATTGACATTTGATGGTTAGGCCAATCATATTGTACAATATGAAGACGAATAAACTATAAAAGAGTTTGCAATGTGGATATACACTGTAGATCTATTATATACAGTGTGTTCACGTTAAGGATTTACCACGCTTGTAACTTTCGTATTTTTTTGACGGATTTTGATAAACTTTCTTTTATTAGGTTGGTATGCTGAATATGCGTTAAACTAATGAATAACATTAGTTTTGATCTGTAATCATGGCCAGCCACGATAACTTTTTTATGGGCATACATTTCAGAAAGTATTATTAGGGATTTTTTTAGAGAAAAACTGATGACGATTTCTTATTTAGGATAACGTAAAACCTACCTATACCGATTTTCAGTGTTCTAAAATACAGGGTGTCCAAGAAAAATAAATGTAGGTTTTATTTGAATTTTCTAAATACATAATGTAAATTCCTACTAGCTAAAGCATGGATATGAGTTATTATTAGAATAATCAAGAAATATTAATTTGATTTCTTATTAAATTAAATCTTATGACTTAAAGCATTATTAAAATGAATATAACGTTTACCAATCGATTTTCACTTTTCCTTATTGCATTATATCATTTGACTACAGTTTGGTGAAAAAGCTTAGTGTTCTGTAAAACAAAAAAATGTATCTTAGTTGAAAGCTGCCAGTCGATAATAATTAAGTGGTTTGTAGTATTGTTATTAATATTCCAAATAAGCAAAAGGCATAAAGAATGTATTATTCTTCACAAGAAAAAGTGAAAATAATAAGATTAATTGGTGACGGAACACGTTATTGAGTTCAACCAACGACATGCAGAATGTAGAAAAATCTTGTCTTCCGGATGGATTCCGCGTCACAATAGCTCGACTTGATGCCGACGTTTCGCCAACCATTACAGGTGGCATCTTCAGGGCAGGCTTGAGGCTTGAACTGAAACTGGTTCTACTGGTTTCTGTAGCCGTATTTATTGTAGGAAAATCCTTCACGCTACATAGTTCACTGCCTTTGTTCCGGTGATTAACTTCGTTCCGGCATCTGACCCTGCCGTTGTGCGATCATGTGAGAAGTGGAATTTTCGAGGATAGGTTTCCAAATGTTGGGAAGGTAATATCCTGAGTCACGGTTCAGATTATTCGGATGCTTTAGGATTTCTATAGCTTCAAGGATTTTTCGCTGATAGAAGTTTGGGGCTCGGGCTAGGATTTTAGGTCCGAGCCCCAAACTTCTATCAGCGAAACGGCCCCAGACCTGAGAAGAACTGTGTGATAGCATCAGAGAAACTTGCCGCAGTATAACTCGTCAACAGTTGAGGAATGTAATAAGCAATATTAGTGTCAATAAAAGTAAATTTTCTTTTCTTGGACAGCCTGTATTTTAGAACACGGTACAGGCGTACAGGTAGTTTTTACGTTATCCTATATAAGAATCCGTCATCCATTTCACTCTAAAAAAAATCCCTAATAATATTTTCTGAAATTTAAGCTCGTAAAAGTGGACGTAACAGGCCATGATTATATCCCAAAACTGAAGTTACCTACAAGTTTAATGCACATTTTGAATACCAACCTAGCAAAAAAAGTTTATCAAAATCCGTCAACATACAAAAGTTACAAGGGGGGTGAGTTAACGTGAACACACTGTATAAGAAACAATAATTTTATCTACTGAAAATACCGTTAAAGTAATGAGGAATTTTCAGCTACCAATTAGCCATCATCAGATTAAAATAAAAGTTTTCTTAGTTCACTCTGATGATGTCTACTTGGTAGCTGAAAGGTCTTCAGGACAGATCTTCAGTACTCTAACAGCATTTTTGGTGGATAAGGCTGATTGTTTCTTAAGATGTAGACGAGATCGATTACCACCACCTTTGGATCGAAGCTCAACATGTCATATAATTTTCCAACATTAAGATTTAAATGACTACAATCCCATAGGAAAATATTGACATTACTTCCGAATAATATAATCATTATCTCAAAGTTGAAGAGTTTAAACACGTGTTTTAGATATGATTATTGAACTAACCATGTCAATAATCTATTACTATTCATATATTAATATAAAATTAATTGATTCCTCTAGTTCAAATTTAATAGATCAATCAATGTCTACGATATTCAAAGTGTTCACTCAATAACGTCATGTTATCAGTTAAAAACAGCAACTTGCACCCGAAATGGGTTCGTTAATGACATCTTGATATTTTCAATTTGTTTTTATTGGAGATCTTATGGGGAAATTCTATACCCATCTCAATAGGCAATATTTTCCATATGCTTATGGAATAACGGGTTGGAAATTGCCTTTCTGATTTGATTCGAACACGTAGACGTATAATGAAGACGAATAGTCTATATTTGCTAGATGCAGAGAATAATAATAACACCGAAATTAACCTTGTTTGTTTTGCTTATTTTGTCTACACATAGTTCAAATTCAGAAAGTAAGTTACAAATTGTATATAGTGATTTCTATAATGAAAAGCCCGAGTAAATATATGTATACGTAACAAAAAGTTAACAACAGGCTTAGTACAAGGGTCTATGACTATAATTTTGTCTGGAATCATCGAGAGAAACGAGAACATGCAGTTTGTACGGTGAGGACGCGGGGGCCGTGTTACCTGTGGTGCGTGGATCGCTACAATATCATCTCCGATCGATCGTGATAACACTGCCATCTTGTTAACTTGTTAACGAAACAACTAATGAGTTAACTCATAATGGACTGAACTCGCGTGTTGCAAGTCATAGTTGGACCTGTTCTCTACGAGCCGTTGTATTTATATTCGTTCAACAAAAGGCAATGCAGCATCTCTTAATTCTTCTATTAAAGGAGACCATTTAATTTTAATTGGCTCCCAATATTTTCGAATATTCCGAGATGGAAAGCAGAAGGTTTTTCTGGCCACTTATCGGACTAATTAAACGTGGTTACTGGAGCAATTATTCTGGATTAAAACGTTCGGGGTACACCGATGATTATAACTTGATTTAAGATTGATCTAACTCTCTCATATTATTCCGAATGATAGATGCACACGATTGAAATTTAATTGACCTCAGTAGCAAATTATGTTTTACTTTTGCAGTTAGGTATTATTATCGGTAGTAATGATCCGGAAGGAGAAACGTTCGTACCTACATATCTACGATCAAATCCTTGACAATTATGAACAGTTCTATCCAATAAAATTCTGAATTGATATCAACGGAAATGAATTGTGATCCACTACCTCAATAATAGGCACCTAACATACATTGAAAATGGTCAGAAACGGATAAAGTCGTGAATAAACGTCAAATTATACTCTATTATATTAAAAGTTCATTCGAATTGACAACAAATTTTACTATTATAATCAGTGGGACAATTTCTCGTTCATACCCCTCGATATCTCTCCTTCAACATGGTGGACAAAGGTGAAGTTGTTCCATATAATTAAGCAGTGATTAATAAATTTCATCTTTTCCGACGTGCTTATGGTTATAATACTTATTTGAAATTCCCCACACCAATTATATTGCATTGAGATACATTATATGGAGCTAATTCATCGATTACATACATCTTCAGTGGTTTACTTCTAGAAAACATGCAGGTATATTGAAAATAACACCAAAAGAGAGTTGTTATTTACTCAATTTGATGTTGAACTGTTTCAACCATTCTTGCTTATATTTCCTCAACAACCGAATTCTCTTTGAAGATACATTGATGATTCCATGGAACTTCTAGGAGGATTGCCTTTTTTGAACTGGAAACCAATGTGACCCAAAACCACTCAATGCAGTCTTTAAATAAATTGAATAGTAGACTTTCGAGGATAGCTAATCTTGAAAAATCTTGGCTTTTGGATGGATTCCGCATCACAAAAGGGCGACTTAATGTCGACGTTTCATCCACCATAATAGGTGGCATTTTCAGGACAGGCTTGAGGCTTGGACTGAAACTGATCCTTCTGGTTTCTGTAGCGGTATTTATTGTGAGAAAAAACCTTCACGCTACACAGTTCACTGCCTTTATTTTGGTGGTTAACTCCGTTCTGACAGGCAGGGTCAGGTACCCTGCCGTTGTGTAATCATGTGCGAAGTGGAATTTTCGAGGATGGGTTTCCAACTGTTTAGAAGGTGATATCCTGAGTCACGGTTTAGATTATTTAGTTAGTGTGAAACTTGCTCCGCAAGAGCAGTTATATTTTCAATATATTTCCAAAATCCTTAAGAAGCATAATATTTCTACTCGTTTTTCCACACTTCCAAAACTTCTCAGCTTTACAAATCAAAGATCCATTTCCTTCTCTCCATTTAGAAGTTGTTCATAGCATTCTTTATTCTTGAGGTGGAGTCTACATTGGTGAAACAGGTCCCATAGTAGCTACTCGTGTATGAGCGCTGTACAAGGCTTCGTGACACCAGTAGATCTGCACTTGTGGAACACAAGTTTGACACTAATCATCAATCCTTTTCGCAAAATATTGAAATACTAATCCCGGTTTTTTCTCACAATAAATACCGCTACAGAAACCAGAAGAACCAGGCCTCAAGTCTGCCCTAAAGATGCCACCTTTAATGGTTGGCGAAATGTCGGCATCAAGTTCGTACTATTGTCACGCGGAATCCATCCGGAAGCCAAGAAATTCAAGTAAATTAAATCCACGTAATTATTCTTGCCAAGTCTGTAGCGTTATGTGTTCAACCGAAGATAACACATTGACGCGCATCGACAATTATTAATAATGATGATGGTCGAGAGACCAAAAAGTAAAGACGAAAATAATAAGCATATGTGTTAGTGTGACCTATTTCCCGAGAATCTTATAAGTAATCGACAATTATTGACATATATAGCCAAAGTTACGATATTCGTAAGTGTCGTAAACCTTATTCCTTATTGTATCCCATAAAATTGATTACGTTAAGGCGAGGGGGACTTCAGTTTTTGTATTACCTCATATCTCTTCATAGGATTGTACCAATAGTTTGACTTTCTGTAAGCAAAACATTAGCAATAATTTCAGTATTAGCAAAATTATGGAGGTTAGAAATGAAGTAAGTGTATGGCCATCTCATTTCAAGGTACTTGAATAGATGACCATAGGTAGTTGAAATGAATTTTTTTGCTGACAAGTACACATAAATTCAAAATGAAGATATTGTATTCTGGAAACTTTTAAAAATTCCGAAAAGATGAAAAATGAATTGAATTGACATTTTGATTTTTGACTGCATTTACAGCTTCTTTCAGATCATTCTCAGACCAATCGCTCCGTGTAACATTATTTTTGGAAATATATTTATTTGGCGTCTGTGAGAATTGTGAAAAATGTGATTTATTCTTGAATATTCAATTAATTGAATATGACTATTCATCAAACAATAGATAACTTGATAGCCTCGAAGAAATATGGTCATTTCTCCTATTTTCATAGGAGAGATGACCATACTTGCTTCTTGGCCGCATATCATTGCACATGTACAATTTTTGGTTAGAACATACAAAACAACACCTGAATGTAGCTGAGATTCAAATCCTATGTAATATACCACATAAGAACTAGATGCTGGAAGAAGTAATCGTAGATCATAAGCGTATATTTTAACATGTCACACATATAAGTTTGGTGGATTACTCACTCTGCCTGAATCTGTTTAGTTCTAACATAACTGGTCATAACTAGTGAACATTTTCAACCTCATTTAGAATACCATCTTTCAGTATAAGCTAGAAGAAAATTGATTGGGCAATCTATCCACTATGGCCATCGATCCTCGCGTTACCCTACATATAATTGAACTGTCAAAATAATCATACTTACGTTCATGATGAGTACACTGGTACCACGGTCCTACATACAGCTCTGGGAACTCGTATGTTTCACATGGGTCTCTTACGCGTCGCCAAACTCGTAGTCCCTCGCTCAGCCACTAGCTTGCGCTTGGATCTCGAAGTGGTAAAACGATTTCTTTCCGGAATCGCAAGCAGTGTTACTAAGAATTCTGATTTGAGAGAGGAACAGAACTGCTACTCTTGTCAAAATGTATAACTTCCCATTTTTCGCACACATAAAAGACCTCGTTAAAACGATTTCTATACGGAATCGCAAGCATCCACTTTTTTCGCATTTCCGCATCTTTCGGCTCTTTAAAAACCGAAGTTTCTTGGTTTACACTTTTGTACCACGTTTTGCATTTCGGCACAATGCACAGTTTCGTAATTTGTTTCTATAAACTCCGGTATTCCTTGTGTTTACAACTTAAGAATGACAGTTGTCAGAGAATACTCTCACGTGACGTCTTTTGGTACTAGGCGACAGTCAACGCTTAGCGGTCCCACTTCTCACATAGGAAACAGCCCCGAGTTTCCAGACCTGTATATACGACCATGACTGGTACATATAAGGAACACTGCTTGACCACTCAAGGAGTACGTAATTCTTCTTGAATAGTCTACAGCGTTGTGTACATACATGGTATCATTTCGATGATGTAGTATGACGTCATTCAAAATTTTAAATAAGAATTTCGAACACTCCCGTTCATATCCTGTTGTAATTAGAGATGTTCAATATTTGAATATTTTCCTGTATCCATAAACAAAGTCGTTGTAATTCAATATTATACATCCTTGAAGTATGAGCCAGGAAAGTAGTTGATCAAGAACTATTCACAATTCTATAGTTTCACGTATTAATAGATTTTAAGTCAATAAACTTGCATAAATGAAAGTTCCTTTGCCATAACCATTTCCAAAAATTTTACTGGAGAAGTATAAAATTGTGATTTAAATAATAAAATATCTGGTTCTATTATCATTTTGTTATCATTGATTGTTCTTTTTTTATCGTTCTTCCAGAATATTTGATTTGTGATTTATTGTGAAAATAAGCAGAAGTATAATCAATCCGTAGCAAAACTTGATTTCATCGTATTTAAAGTAACAAAACAAAAACCATTTTATTCGCCATCATAACCTGAACAATTCCATTCTTGTTTTAAAAGTCTCTGTGATATACATCAGTGTTATTGTGATACTATAGAAAGATCATTTATTACTTGGAATGTATTTTTTGCCAAACTCATGACATGCTCTATAAAGAAGGAAATAATTCTCAGCAAGTAACGTTTGCAGTTCGTATTAATTTGAATTTCCATTTTATCTCACTATTCTACATATATTCGAATGGAATTTACACCTTGGCACATCTAAGAAGAACGAAATGATTCAAAAACCAAAAGAATATTGTTTTAAGTTCATTTTCAATCTTTGATGTACATTACATTTTATTATGATATGAATTTTTCTCAATAGTCTGAATAGGTAGAAGGTGCTCAAAGAAATGGGGTGTACAAACCATTCTACAATATATAGATTCCGTTCAAATAAATGTTTTGCCATCCAAGTAAGGGTGATAAACTGATTTGATTTTGATCGATTACGATGAATAACAACATATCTTTAGGATGTATTCAACTAGACAAAATACTTTCACTTTAAAAGTTTACTGATAAATATCAAACGTCAAATATTTCGATCTACAGCAACTGGACATAATTCCAATGGATAATGGTAACATGTCTTCGTTTAATTTTATAGATGATTATTGTCAATCAAAGAATCAAGTTCATAAGTATACGATCACCAATTATTCTTATATTGCCCATCCAACGAAGACGTTCCATAATAATCGAAAATTGTTCAACAATTCTACTTTTTTCGGCAAATACCATCATGGCCATTGATAGTAATGAGTATATTCAACTGCGGTGGGTTGAATAGTTCTGGTTTTGACATTCACATTTCCATTTAAAAATCGAAGACCCATCATTTTTCAAAAGAATTTAGTAACTATCTTAGTCTGTAATAAAATATCATAATGCATTTCAGCTGTATTATTTTTGTCGAAATTTGAGACGTATGTTGAAGAACGTCACTGTAAACAAGGTAATTTTTTAGAAAACATGGGAACATCAAGTATTAATTGATGTCGTTGTGTAGAACAAAACGAAAATGGAAACTGCCTCTGCTGTGGTTATCTTAAAAATAATTGCGCCTCCACAAATCCCCAACATGTTTACCGATGAAAATAACAACGCCTTTTTGTAAGAATAAAATATGCGAGGCTCGGTAAAAATTGTAAAGGTGCGACCGAGTTAGTAAATATGTGATTTTCGAGTCCGGTTGACAGTATATGTTAACTAACTCGCGATTCTGGGAGTTTACATTCTTTCAAACAACTCGACACGAATAATTCAGCCTCAGACAAAAACCTGAATATCTCCACTCTGCTATACTGTGCCACCGAAGTCGTCTGCACCTTTATATCTCTTTGAGAACCACCCCGATTCAAAACAAAGTAGAATACTTTTAAGGAAAAGTAACAATGACCTAGTTAATGGTTTTTTTATATTCGGTGTAGTTTTGGGATTGTATTCTCTTCGCATTACTGATTTAGTAGAGTATGTGGATTATTTAGGAGTAGATATTGTTCTTCGATATTCATAATAGAACTCAGTGGCGTAGCTACCGCGGGTCTGAAGGGGTAGCTTCGCATGGGCCACTCGACTCAGGGACTTTTAGTTGAGAACCACCCCGTTTCAAAACAAAGTAGAATACTTTTAAGAAAAACAATGACCTAGTTATTGTTTTTTTTTATATTCGTTGTAGTTTTAGGATTGTATTATCTTCGCATTAGTGATTTAGATAATAATGTTTCTTGACCCAGGTATTTAATATATGTAAATTCTTGGGAGACATTAACACAAATATATTTTCGTCTTCACGTATGTTTCGATATCAGGACCATCATGACAAGACTAATTCACATCAACTAAAGCTCGGGATTCCAACTAATTACTCTAAGAGCAGTGAGCGTCTTTATCTCATCAATTTCAATTAAAAATGCCTACCTACGTCGCAACATATTTTTGCGTCAAGTAGGTACAATGTTGAACAGATGTGTTTAAAATTTTCATGACTATGGTAGTAAAGGTCTTAGCTGTATCAATTAACATGTACCCTCAATTTCAAACATTATAAAGAAATATTTAATTAATAAAATCAGTATGAATTTGTGATCAACAGACTTAGAATCACGCTTTATGTGAATCATCTCCAGGATAGATCTTTTATAATAATTAGTTTCTATGGCTAAAATATTAACATTTTTATAAGTTTTTGTTTCTAATAATATACTTATGGCCATACATTCTTTTTTGAGAATATTGTTTCGAAATTCCTTTATAAGTTTCGTCGCAATCTGAACAATTTAACTCGTATACCGCATGGGTTTTAGATTTGGAAAATATTTACCAACTCAGCTAGTACATTTATGTCATACTTATGTAAACATTTCCTAATTATCTCCGGAATGTATGTTTTAAAATTATATTTATTACTGTTTATATTTATTATATATGATATGCTATCGAAGTTGTTGTTTATTCATTCTTTAATGATTAAAAAAATGTATTTGGATACCCATTAATTTCCAGTGTATTATGAACTTTTCAATTTTTTCAACTTTTGAAAACTTGGGCGTAAGGTATTTGAAAAAATTATATAGATACCACGATGACATTAGAAAAATTTGTATTCTGAATGACAAATTATGCAATAAACACTTGCATGCATTTGTGTGAGAAGGTGTTACCAATTTCATCATTAAACTACAATTAAATCAATTAAATATAATCCTGGAAGATGTATGTAAAGGTGAGTCATGCATGTTAAGTAAAATTGAAGGACATATTCAATACATTTACTCGAAGCGCCCCTTTTCATACGTCATTCCTGGGCCCCCTTCGTGGTTGCTATTTCACTGATCAGTACCTAATTAGAATTATCGATCAATCGACATTGTAATCAGTTACTGCTGATTATGATTTTTTGCTTCAATCGACTCAATTCATGGGCACATAATCGCCAACTAGATAATTGATTGATTTGAATTATCAACAATAGCGGATTTGGAATATTATAGTCACAATTTCTTATGATATATTCATTTGCTTTCATGATTTGATTTAATAGAAGAAATATTTTCACACTCCATCAGTTCGCTTTTGATGTTTTTTAGATAATAATTTAATAATAATTATGGAAACACAATTTACACATTTAGGCTGTGAAATTTATTACTAAAATTCAACAATAATCTCACCAATATGTTATCATCTATGCCACAATATTGGTGAAACAATTTTATAAATAAATTTCAAGGTTAAAAAGTATGTAAATTGTGTTTTAATAAGCTAATTTAGAGGTGATATTTGGAATATCCAAGTACTACTTTACATCCCAGCAGCTGCTATTAATCTACAAAGTACATATTCGCCCTGTCCTCTAGTACTGTTCAAATGTTTGGAGTTCGGCTCCCAAACATACGCTTAAGCTCTTGGATTGTATCCAGAAGGGAGCTATTCGTCTGATTGATGATGGCACACTTACAATTTCATTGACCTCTGTAGAACATCGTAGAAAAGTGGGAGATCTCTCCATTTTCTATTGAAATTTCCATGGTCGGTATTCATCAGAAATCTCGTCTGTTGTTCCATCACGAGAGATTCCAGATAGGCGGACTAGATGAGCTCAAACTAGTCACAACTTCACTGTCAAAGTCAAACTTCTTCCTACCATACTTCAACAGCGAAGTTGTGAAACTTTTTACCTAATGAGGTCTTCCCCTATGCCTATAACCTGCAAGCCTACAAGAAAAATAAGAATGCCTATATCTTCTCCCTACATTCCACTGCTGGCTCACATAATGTTATTCAAACATTATAGGTTTCCCTCTCTTGTAGTCAAAGTATATAAGAAAAAAAATTCTTCTACCGATCCTTCATAGTCAAACGTATTTGTATAATCAAACTTATTTGTACATGACTAATAAATCTATTATTACCATACGTTTTCCTAAAAGATAAATTTTAATCATAAATGTATACTTAGAATATTTGACATAGGATCAAAAAGATGATAAAACGTGAAAATTTGACCGTAGGTGGAAATCCACATTCCCTAGTTCAGCTTCCATATTTTCGGTTCCGTCAAAGTCTTACATTTTTGTAAATATGAACTCAAAAGATGGATCATTGATAAACTGATATCGACTTGCGTTTCAATGCCTCGTCAATTATTCAATTGTTTTAAAAATGAGGAGTATAGATATGAGTGTTACTATGGATGTCAATTTCTTTAATAGCACAATCAATAATAGCATCCATGTTCAAGATATGCTTATAACCTCCGACCTTCTAGGAAAAATTCCAATGCCTACATCCTCTCCCACCGTTCCATTGCCGGCTCCCATGATGTACCATGAATATAAAAAAAAGCGTAAATTAGTTTCCCTTGTTATATAACATCCATGGCCTGGACTCTTGATATATAGACGATCTGAATCCTTCATACTTCCTAATATATCAGATTGCATTCAATTTAGAAATTATCGGAGATCGTATTGAAGCTCAACATTACATTTTGTTATTTCTGAAAAGTATCTTGTACTCGCATTTTTGAACAAAATACATTTATTCGAACAAATTACATTTATTCATCACGTTATCTTAAGAAACTTCAAAGGTTATACGGTCATAAATTGCAAAAATCGAATTATAGTTAACGGATGTCTTTTAATACTCTTAACTCATAAGTTAATAAGAGGGTCAAAATAAAACAATCTACCGATTTCATTAAGAAAACACGTTTGGCATAAATCTCGTTTTAATAAATTAAATTCTCATCGACATTTTCCCATAAGAGCGTATAACCCGTAATATATAGGTCCATTTTTTTACTATTTATTTATGTTCATATATCGGATAAACTTGAGGCGATTTTATTATAAAAAGTCTCACTTTCTATAGCGCGCTCTGTAATTATAGGCTAAAATTAATGCGGATCACAATCGATACAAAGCGACTTTGGAAAAGGTACTAGAATCGTGAAGTCTCCACGTGAAAATAATCACTAGCACTATGTATCCAACTTAATAAGTAAACGCCCATCTATTTGAAATTTGATTTACGATTTGCAGCAGGTGAGGGGATCTGACCCTAAACGGGGGGTGCATTTCACCTGTCCTCTCTCTGTGTAGGAATTATATTTTAACTACTTCCGTAGCAGATGTCGCAGCGTGAGGACGTCTTAACGCCTACATAACCACAATCATTATTAACTTACACGATTCCTAATGAAATCCTTTCGGAGTTACTAATGTGAGAAGCCGCAAGAAGCAATTTCGAGGAAATTTACAGAGGACCACCATATTTAGCATCAACGTGGTTGATAAAATACGCTTCGATGATATTTATAGAAACACTAGTAGAAAGAATTCGAGAGGAGTTTCTCTGCCTCCGTTTCGGTGTGTTGTCGGTGGAATATATCTCAGTACCTTGAAAATTCATTTTGGATTTCACATCTATTCGTAAAATTGAGTTTTTTTACTTTACGTTTAACAATAAATTTTACAAACAGAACACCGGACTCCCATTATCTCCATTACTAGTAGCAGAAATATTTATGACTTACTTGGAAAATAAAATATTAAATTGAAAATTCCAGCACATCTTTGTATATTGGTATCGCTATATTGACGAAGTATTCGATTGCTTTTCAGGTAATACCAGGCAAATAAATTCATTTCTTGCCTGTATTGACTACTTACATCCAAATATAGAATCCATCTTGAGAAAACAACAACTCACTAAAGTTATACATAGAAATAATTACCATTGCTAACCAGACAGATACCACCATACACAATACTTGTCAAAAGTCACGAATTGGCCGGAGTGTGGAAATTTATCGTTAAGGCAGCACAAAAAACAGCGGAAGAATTGATTTCGAATTTCACATCAGTCGAGAAGGCCAACTAGAGGGCAACCTCGAGATTCAACCTTCTCACCTTCTTGCCGCGGAGCAAGATCTTATGCTCAGGCGGCATGTTGACAAGCCGATACACGGTGTTTTCTACTGAAAATCGAAATGTTCGGCTTGTCAACAGGCTGATCTTCGGCTACCTGAGGTTAACCTGGCTTACATCCGAGACCGAAGGATTCACTGCAACTTGCCAAGATGGCGTAATCAACGATTTGGTCCATCGCTGCAACGTTATGGGCTTGCAGGTTCCTGATGTCAGCTACAGGGCCTGTCGAAAGGCGCCTGAGACGCTTTTCCACCTGTTGTCGTGATGTCCAGCAAAAGCGGCCTTGGTCCCTCGTATATCGCCCTAATGCAGCCCTACGGGTGCTGTATTACCATCTAAGGCACTCTTACGGAATAGACCAAGGCCTACATTCCAGGAGAAATTGGATCCGTTGTCGGAAACGAAAAATGCCAGTTCTACTGGAATTAATGCTTTCCGGCTGTCAGTTCCATACAAGCAAATAGGCCTCACGTTGTCCTCCTCGATAAACAAACCAGGACTATGTATGTCATCGAATTCTCTGTTTCGGCAGAAAAGAACATAGAAAGAGGAGGAAAAATGGACTAAGTATCAAGATCTCCTGTTCGAGCTCCGCACGCCATACCCAGGCCACAAGGTCGTATTAGTGGTTCTAATCATCGGTGTTTTGGGCGAAATTCGATCTTCGCTGCGTTCAAACTTGAAGCAGAAGGCAGTCATCCTGGGTTCAATAAGACTACTTAGGGCACACGATTTTGGAAGATGATGTTATTTATCGACCGGTGGGGAGGAGTAGCTTCGGTTAACTGAATTGGTTTATCTAGCGCGAATGCCGCGATTTAGTCGGAGCGCTCAGCAGCGATGTTTTGGACTGTCTATTTTCCGGAAAAGAACTCCATAACTCTGTAGTGAGTTCTGTTTCTTCTGTGCTTGCCTATACCGCAGAAAGGTTCCTGTCCTACCAGATACCTTGCGTGCAAGGGCGTCCTTGTATGATTCAGTCTGACTTATCGTTTGATGAACTACAAGGTTTTGAGAATATGCTATCCTATTCTTAGAGGTCCTTAGATTGGTTCATGATTTCTTACAATTATAAATTGTACATTAACGTTTCTGTGTTTGTTAATTCAGTGATAATATATCCAAACAAAACATCAATGTCTAGAAATCTAAATATGGTAGCCTTGATGAATTGAGGGATCATATTTGTGAGAAGATACTTAACAAATATTATGGAACTTGAGCCTATAAAGAAGAAACTACTGGCAAAATGAACATATCACATTTGAAAAGAGGCCATTAGGGTTTTAGGAAAGTGCATTAAGAATATCTTAAGGCAATATATTTGCTAATGAGCATTTTCAATCTGGAATGACATCTTCGTGCAAATTGAGAAAGTTCTAAAATTATAACTCAGCGTGCATTGAATAAATAATAATTAAAAATGTGATATTTGATAACCAGCTTAGTGTTTGAATGTACGAGGATATGAACTGAACTCCATCGTTAATTGTTAGTTTCACTTTGTAGATTGTCATTCCTTGAAATAGATCATTGCCTGAGGTTGAATTTCAAATAGCGAGGCATTCGTCGACTAAGTGAGTATACACTTGTTGCAGTTCGAATTCTCGTTACTATACAGTTAGCTGATTTAAAGTAACTCGAGTTTCGTATTCCGCAAAACAGAAGAATCGATTCCATCAGCAAACAATCGATTCGCAAATCCTAAAATGGTAGTTCGTATCAACATGATCTACACTGATGGAGATCAATCGCATCCATCAGGCGTGTCAATCAATACCTCACGTGTCAATCAGAGTGGACAGTTGTTATGCCTTGTCCTACACTGCTGCTTTACGGTATCGAGATTCGCATAGTTCGACATATACAATTTTACACACGTAAGATCCATCGTGCCGATATCCTTGCAAGGATTTTTACCCACGTAAGGATCCCATTAAATAGATGCATTGCTCGTTTGTTCACAGGAAGCTTTTATGGATACATTTCGTCTTTTATTAATGCTATAACAAACGCTAATGCTAGTCACGTGTTATACATATTGATTTCAATTTCGTAAGTTATAACTCATAGCTATGGCTTGTTGGCCCAAACAGAGAAATGACGTCATGAGTCAAGATCATCCATTGTTGTCAGGTTGAGCAAGTTATCATGGTTTTTGAATACAACTACCCATTTGATACAATAAACTGTGTCATAAACAAATTCAAGTGTTCTTTACTTATTATATCAAATAATGCAAGGTATTTGTAACTTTAAATGTGATTCACCAAATGTGTGAGGAAAAATAAAGTACCTGGTAACTGATTTTGCTTAAACTGAATCCAATAGTTCCAAAAAATATATATTTTGGCATTAAATGATGAGGAGGCTGTGAATGTCAAAAGGAAGTATTTTTCAGGCAGTTGAAGAAGGTTACAAAGTGATTTTTGAGAGTTTACTTGATCGATTGTTACAATAAAACTTATTCTACACCTGAAAGATTTAGATGAAGATACCGAAAATTTACTTTCAGCTTCAAGCCAATATATCGATATCAATGGACGATTTCCAAATCCACTTCTGATAATCTCAGTAACACTATTTTAGTAGGATGAATATAATATCTCAACAAATAATCAAGTAAAAATCATTTTTGGAGCCATACGCGTATTTTTACATTTTTTGTTGCATACTTATATATTAATGATATTGATATGGGTGAATTTTGTTCAACATACTATGAAATGAAAAGCTTACTTACTTTTGTAGTTATAGTTATATTATAGTTTAAATCGATAAACATTTAGTAATATTAAATTGCGGTTGTGAGTATTGGAATAATTATTATTAACAATTAGCTGTAACTTGAAGTTACTGCACAACTACATCAAAGTAATAAATATCACTTCACTGCCTAGAACGTTATAAATTTTTCACACATTGCACATAAACAATAACATAGAAATATTCACTTTATCAGTATGTCGAATAGTCTTTGCCCATATTTCTGGTGTTGGATGGCCTAGCCTTTTTCTACATAGCCCCTGATTTTTCTACCGAGCTATCATCTGTGTCAGTTTGATCCCTGCAGTTCTTTCCAGTTTTACGCCAGATGTGTTCAATGGAGTTAAAATAATCTGTTCCCGTTTGTCCTAAAAAACTTATTTTGGCACTACTAGGAAAAATTATGTTTCTTTTCAGGAAATAATTGGCAACACATTTGAAGTATATTTTCAACCCTTCCCTCCTCGAGTATGACCTTCTCTCTGTTAAGTTTCATCTCTCACAGATAGTGACTGAAATGTAGACTACGCAAAGTTCATATTGATTTGAATTCTGATTGCTTGTTCTTACTCTTCAATGACGAATATAGTAATTCGATTTGTTGATCTATCCGAAATATTCCTAATTTTTCAACAAGTGATCAATTAATGTCGATTATTGAACAAATTAATTGATTTGATCTGATCCGTTAAGGTTTCATAAAATCTGTTATATTCAGGAATCTGGATCCTTTTGAGTTGTTACAACTCAGTGTTGTTAGTGTTGCTTATGAAGTTATGGATAATAGTTGAAACTGGTCGTATTATTAACGCAGTAAGTTGTGTATTTGGACACCACTGCTTCATTACTACCTGAAACGTATGAAAATAATCATAGTATTAAATAAAATTGAGCACCTACTTGGTAACAGCAGAAACTAAGTAAGGGGTATCAAGCAACCAGCAAGTGGCAATATAATTGGTTAACAAGTACTTGTCAAATATTTTTCCACTTATAAGAATATTTATTACTGCTCATCAAAATATCTAATAACAGTTCGCGCGCACGTATAAATGTTCAAATTTATCAACAGAGCCAGCTACCTGAACATATTATTACTCATTCCACACCGATTTATCAATTTTTTTAATTTGTATGCCAATAAGAACTGAAAACTTACCTCGGATCGCAGTTTCCAAACTCATAAATTCATCCATCCAGCTTTTATGCTTACACTGAATGCAAACATAAAAGATAAAACAAAATAATAAGAATCTTGTTTCAGTAAAGCGCACGGTTTTAGTTCAAATGTTCTCAAGATAATTTACAAACAGAACAGTTGAAAATTTGAATTTTATCTTGTAGTTTTTAACTTTAGCCCGCTATTGAATTATAATAAGTACTTGATGAGTAATTACTCTTTTCCGCTGCTCTTTGTTTCAATTATTAAGTGAAGTGTTGCCATGCATGGTTTGTTAAATTTAAAGAATTAAATAGTACTTCTTGGAATTATACATTGTAACATAAAAAGTTCAGCAATTAGATACCTAGTGGTCGGAAAACGTAAACTCAGTCCTATTTCCATATTCCTTACGTAAATTCAGTCCCGCTGATAACATCAAACTACTTGAATTCAGTCCTGGGTTTCAACATAATTCTTAGAATATTCTTACAAATGAGAGTGTTAAGATTAGCGCCATTATAATATTTGCGTTCAATATCAACAAAGTTAGATTAGTAGGTTAGGTTAGGTTAGGTTAGTCCAGGTTAGGTTAGGTTAGCTTAGGTTAGGTTAGAATCAAAGGGTGTACAATAAACAATCATAATTGGTCATTATGGGAGTGTTAAGATTAGCTCGATTACAATATTTGCATTCTATTTCAATAAAGTTAGATTTGGTTAGGTTACAAACAAAGGGGGTACCTACAATAAACAATCATTTTTGGTTATTATGGGAGTGCTAAGATTAGCGCGATTATAATATTTGCATTCTATATCAATAAAGTTAGGATTGGTTAGGTTACAAACAAAGGCAGTACCATAAACAATTATTTTTGGTTATTATGGGAGTGTTAAGATTAGCGCGATTACAATATTTGCATTATATATCAACAAAGTTAGGTTAGTAGGTTAGGTTAGGTTAGATTAGGTTAGGTTGGGTTAGAAACAAAGGGGGTACAATAAACAATCATTATTGATTATTATGAGAGTGTTAAGCTTAGTATGATTATCATATTTGCATTCTATATCAATAAAGTTAGATTTGGTTAGGTTAGAAACAAAGGGGGTACAATAAAGAATCATTTTTTGTTATTATGGGAGTATTAAGATTAGCGCTGCAAACAAAGGGGGTTCAATAAAGAATCATTATTGTTTATTGTGCAAATACTTTACTTACAGAAGGGTGGTTGGCCTAGGCATCAGATACCACATGCTGATTGACCTGATAGCCAGGTTTACGTAGACCTTAAAAACATCCGGGATTCATACCTACATAGAAAGGCAATTAATAGATGCGGAACCCAATTTACGTCGGCCTCTAGTGGTATGACGATACGAAATGGTCTTTTGAGAATGTATTTCGCAGCTGATTGTTGTTACCTAAATCGATTTGATTGTGTTGTCGTATATTCCAATAGCCAGTGTATGAAATGAAAATCTGCATTAGGTAACTATCTATCATATACCACAAGTAATTTCCAGCTCTAGAAAAAATTATTGGTTGCGCTGGACGTTCTCCAGGAATACAGTTATTTGCATAAGTAAAAATGTAATGATGTGGTAACCTTCTGCACGTTAAATTATGATCCGGCTTCATAAAATGTATGAGAATGTTCAGAAGCCAGAAATTTTCAAACAAAGCATAACGGTTTTTTTTATGGAAAGTACATAAGTGAAAAGTGGGGTGTATGGTATCCACTCTGTAAAATAATAAAATATTTTAGCTCAAGCGTTGCAAATTAAAAAAAAATGAACGTCAGAGAGGTAGCGCCGGTCAGTCGTATGTAATTGCATAAATTGTCGGCAAAATTTTCAAGGAAATTTGAAATGTGGAAAAATGTATTTAAAGGGGAAGATGCATATTAAGCCTTAAAACTACACCTAGAAATAGTTTGCGATGTATGAAACATGTTTTTTATGACGCCAGAAAGGTAGACCCACCACCACCCGCTCCAACACTAATCAGAAATATGCATTATTTCGTCAGAAATTGTTTCATGGGTTGGAGCGGGTAGTGGTGGGTGTAGATTTCTGGCGTGATAAAGAACATTTTCTATACATCGCAAATTATTCATAGGTGCAGATTTGACCCTTAATATGCATCTTCTCCTTTAAAAATTTTTTTTATAAGAATGTGAAAATTTAAAATTTTCTTGAACATTTTCGGCTATTACTGACTGGCGCTACTTTCGTGGCGTTTGTTTTTTTGAAATTTGGGATGCATAATCCAACATATTTTATTATTTTAAATTGGTAACTATACGCTGCATTTTTCGCATATGTACTTTATATCAAAAAACCGTTATACTTGTTTGAAAATTTCTGACGTATGAGTATAATTATACATTGATATAATAAAATAAAACACTTCTACTTTTTTTATCACATATATTATAGAAACAAATCGTGACTATACTTTCGACACTAGCGTGTCATCTTCAAACGATACTAATGTATGAAAATATAAATAATCTTGGCTATTTATGGTACAATATAAGACACAGGTAACAAGTGGGGTTGAGGTTGGGGAAATACATTGCTAGAATAGTATAGTTGAAATCTGATAATGAGGTAGAGTTCATATTGTGATAAGGAAATTTTAATGCGGAGACATATCAAGACATCAAACAGGATGCTGTAGTACACATCTGATTGATCTTTTAAAATTTTATTGCCATTATTTTTAAAACCTTGGAACATTTCTATTGATTTTAGTGTGTTTAATTTGAATCCTCTATTCTCGTTATGTAAGATTTTAACTTACTATCTATCTAAATTTGGTAAAGTGTGCCATGTTTCTAAAATATAGAAAGATGAATCGGTTTTATTAAGTCTAAAATATTGAAAGTGTTCCTTATATCTAATTTCTATTTTACGACTAGATCTACCGGTGTAAAAGTTATCACACTCTGAACGGGTTAATTCATATACTCCGGGTTTATTAAACTTATTTGTTTTATCTTTAGCTTGGCACAAAAAATAGGACAATTTATTTTGAGGCTTAAAGCTAACTTTTCGATTATGCTTCTATAAAATGTCTGCACTTACGATATCAAAATAGGTGAGGGATACGTATTTTGATGAAGAATCAGGATTTTTTGTAAAAGGATAGATACTTGACTAAGTTTAACTCACTTCAATCCTTCAATGAATGCTCTATATCTTCTTTACATTGAGTCACGGGATCTTTGTAATATGCCTGGACAATTCCGTATGGTGTCAAATGTCCTTATAATATTTTCTTGAAGCATGTCAATATTTTCAATGTCGTTTTCATACCCAATCGACTTCCCATATCGCCCTAGGAAGTAATCTAAAGGATTACAGTCGAGGGATTGTGCAGGCCAGTGTACTGGTTCTCTTCCAATCCATCTATTCGTAAATCATTCGATATTTTTCTGGCATTAAGACTGAAGTGTGCCGGAGCCCCATCATGCATTTACCATATTCTATATAGAATATCAAGTGGAACATCATCTAACAAGATTGGTAATTGAGCTTGCACGAATTGCGCGTATATCTGTCCTGTCAACAAAGGCGGTGAAAAATAAGGTCCGATTAGATAAACTCCAATCATGCCACCCTAAACATCAAGAGAAAACTGGTAGTGTTTCATCAGTGAAAAGAATGAAAACGTGAAAACCGGGATTGATTATTATCTGTTCAAGAAACCACTGACAACATATTAAACGAGTACCTTCTGAATGTTGTAAGGGTGCAAAAATTATTGCTTTAAGACTCTCCAAACAGTCGTATGCGAAACACGCAAATCTGATGCAATTTTTCTAGTCCTGGTTCCAGGATTTTCCACAATTGTATTTAACATTTGTTCTTCGAGTTCGACATTCCTAACATTTCTTTCAGGACCACTATAATGTGTTTGTGGTCGAAATGCACCATGTTCTCTATGCCGGTGATGAATTGAAACGAACCCGGGAGATAGACAGCGTTGTAACGGAATGCTGCTTGATAAAGTCGCCTAGCTTCTCTAGCAATTCCGTGTGCCATTCCATAGTGAAAATGGATATCTGCTAACTAAGCGTCACTGTAGTTATTTATTTCAATTATAATACAACTCACATAAATTGTATAAATTCGACAGGTAAAAACAATATTAACGCATTAGAGATCATGGCTATACGATCGAGTAGTATTTATGTATTTATTTCATTTGGAGATTGGCGTCTTGTTGTTATAAACGAACACTTCATTGTTAATTACTCTTGCTTCAATTGAGCTTACCGAGTTCTTGCCATAATAATTTTGTATGAAGCTACTGTTAGATTGGTAAAGAAAAAAATCTATATTACTGCTGAACTTTGCTAGATACACGAAAAAGTTAAGAGATGTTCATTGTACAAATCTCTGTTGAAACATGTTAATACATTTTATTTTGCCCACAGGGCCGGATTTAGGGGTGGGCAGAGTGAACGGTAGCCCACGGGCACCCACCAAGCCCTCACCAAGTATAATATATTGAAAAAAATTTTGGCTTTCAACAAAAATGATAGGATGATTCTGTTAATATAATAACAAATTCATAATTATTACGTCATGTTGTGCAGAATTTGTATTAATATACTTATTTTAATTATTTATTTTACATTACAAAAGCAGGAAATATTGTATATTTAATATTTATGTTATGGCAGGTAGAAGTTAAAATAAGCTATTTCCCCATGTCACATTGCTTTGAAACACTATATAACAAGTTCAATGAAATTAGTTATTTTAATTTTCCCGCGTGTTTAGTATGTGGCGTCGTATTACAGATAAGTTTCTAGTCCTTGTCAATGAATTTTACAAACAGTTTGCAGCAGAATAAGACCGATACTTCAGCTGCGAACATTTCATGTACGCGTTGATAATCAAAAAACAAGAGCAGGATGCTTTTCCTAATGTTCAGATAGTTTTAAAAATGTGACGTGTTCTGATAATCCCTAACTGTACGGTTGGAAGACCCTTTTCAAAGTTAAAATTACAAAAAAACAGATTGCGAACGGCAATGAGTCAAGAATGCCTCAATGATCTCGCTCTTTTGAGTAGCAATAGCGATTTTGAGAACTTTAAAATTTTACGACTTGATCGACGATTTCGCAACGAGAAAAGTGTGGAAAGTGCCTTTGTAACTATAGTTAATATATGTACAAATATTGTAATATATATATATATATATATATATATATATATATATATATATATATATATATATATATATATATATATATATATATATATATATATATATATTGGTCCTTTTGAGGACCGAAACCACACAACGCGGATCAATACCCGAGAATCCAGTTCTACATATATATATATATATATATATATATATATATATATATATATATATATATATGTATATATATATATATATATATATATATATATATATTCTTATATATATATATATATATATATATATATATATATAGAAAAGTTTTATTTAATTGACATTGCAAATGCATCATAATTTTGTATTGTAGAAATATTTTGTGGCATTTAATATTACCGTCTACTAAATACGGCCCTGTTTGCTCAGGTCCGTAATATCATTGTTAACAATTTAACTTGACAAGACTCCCATTTCTCCGCCACTGGTTACCTAAGAAACAAAACGTCATCACGTTTTATGACTGTTGATGATATTATGTCGTGTAGAAAATTTCGCTCCAATATCTCTTTTACTTTGGAAGATATTTGAAAAATAATATACATATATAACATAATTCTCCATAACGAAACATTTACGGACATACGTGTATATGAGCTTTTTAAATTTTGACAGCGTAGTTCTGTTACATCCTGTATGAGCTTCTATGCATTGAATCCACAAATTTTTGTAATTCGCTCTTAATTTTATGTCCTATGATAATTCTGTGTTCGTGTCTTAGAAACTGAATCTGATCATGTTAGCTAGGAAAAGCACATTCAACTGTCCGTAGTATACCCATGAATTCGTTTCCTCTGCGAGTTTTTATGGTATTCATGTGTAGGTAA
Source organism: Endomychus coccineus (assembly GCA_958510875.1). Lineage (NCBI taxonomy): Eukaryota > Metazoa > Arthropoda > Insecta > Coleoptera > Endomychidae > Endomychus > Endomychus coccineus. The sequence continues at coordinate 130,367,617 of OY294069.1, read as the reverse complement.
CTAACTCGAGTATTCACTGGTAAGTTAGTTTTTGTAATCCCACTTACGATGTCTCAAATAGTTTGAGTATAGTATAGCGGTAATACACATGCCGTGCACATCTATTCTAGATCGGTGTAAGAGACTGATATAATCTTGCATAGACCGTATACAAGTGGATCAGTTTAAGGAATGTCATTTCGTATACATGCACAGAGCGGAGACAGATAGCGCATTTCACTCCACTCTATTTCGCTCCACTGACCTCAGTATTCGTAGAAGAGCGCTCATACCAATGCCGATTTCAATGGATTAATCACTTGCCGCTCTCTATAAACAAAACGTGCACTATCCGGATGAAAAAACTTCTCGATTGTGTCAAAAAGCTTTTACGGCGACAAAAGATTTTTTCTCAAATGTCAGGTTGAACAAACGTGTGTCCATTCACCAGAATCATTCTAGTTAAGTGGTTTATTGTCATCTTTGATGACGATGGCATTCGTACCCGCGTACCACACGTATTACTACCTGCCTCCTAATTCTTCTTCTCTGTCTCATCGTCTCTATTTCTACATATCATGTACTGTCATGTTTCAATATCAATCAGACTTAACGTCAAATTTGTTTTTATTCGATTACTCACTCTAAATATAAAACCATCACAGCGGAATGTACTGATTTAACTCGTCCAGATCTCGTCGCCAGATAACAAGTTCCCTACAAAATGACAAGAATAAAATCAGCTGTATCCTACACCACATGTAGGTACAAACATGTAGGTAGATACTGGATAAATAACTCATTTTATGAACATAATGAGTGTGTATAATGAGTGGTCTATTTAATTTTGTGAATCGGTTGAATCATGTGTAATTGGGAATCTGAATTCGTACGTTACTTACAGTGGCGTAATTGTAGTTGACGGAACCCGGTGCAACAAGGGTTGATGAGGCCATAGGTCACTCAAACACATTTCTACCCGTGAAGCTGAAGGTAGTTGATGATGATATTGTACAAAAAAATTAAAACATGATAATGTATATATTTTCGCGTAACTATATAACTTTAAACATAAAATATTATTGTGTTATACTAATATATGGTAAGACGAACATATATATTATATGATATAATTAAAAAACGTGTGGCACTCGGGGACTGCCGCGGTGAAGCTATTGCATAGCATTTTTTCTCAACTTACGCAATTATAATTATTTATTTATATTTAATTTATGCAGTATTTTTTTTTTCTTTGATATTAATTCAAGTTTTTTCTTTGATATTAATTCAAGTTACACTTTTTGAGCGTGGTGACCGATAAGAAAACAAATTTTTTTCTTGTATTGAATAAATGAGAAGTTAATATCGTTTAAAATATTTTAATTATCTTACAATACATGTAGGTTATCCAGGAATTTGTTATCATTGAAACTATAGGTTTATGGTAACTGAAATAAGAGACATAAGTTTGAGACTTGATATCCTCTAAATATCTGGAAAATACCGCGTCAATGGTGGCACCATATTTTGTTGTGGATTCTTGTGGATCATTATTCATTTTCAAATTCAATTTTTCCGAAAGAAAAGTTGTCAACCGCTCTGATTTTTTATCAGCGAAGTTGATGTTGAAATCGCCAGCCAAGATAAGTGGAAATTTATTACCATTTGTACCAAGTATTTTCGACCCTTCTTCAGTGTACTCCAGTAAAGTGCGATGAATAAAATGCTCTACCTCGTCCAATTTTGGATTCGGAGAAATTTAAATTGCTACCATGACTATGTGTAGGCCATTTCTAAGTTTGCATAAGCACGCACAAATATCTCCAAAAAATGAGCGCCTAACATTAACATCGCTAACGTGTGCAATATTTATTTCAATATTCGGAGACATAATATTAGTTACATTATTATTATTTTGGTAAATAGCTACCCCACCTTTTGGAACAGTATCTCGTTTGAATTGAACAATACAATTGAAATTAGGTATTTCAATCGGATTATCATGCGCCATGCAAGTTTCGGTAAGAAGTAACACATTTGTTTGTCTCGTAACTGAATCTTGTAAATCGTATTTGTGACTATTTAGACTTTGGCAATTGAAAGTCATTATTGAAATGCCATTTCTATTACTAATGAAATCTAAGACACTTTGAGCTGTCGTCTGAACACTATTTAAAGGCAGTCTTTTGAATTTTTGCAATAAAGATGCAGTCGATGCAGCTTGCCTTCGATTATTATAAAACTTGAATGTAGAATTATCGTTTTTTGTCGTGATACGGAATTTCTTGATTCGGTCGCCGCGCTCAAAGCCTGCGATAAAAGCTATATGCAATAGCTTAAAAATCATAATTAATTCTAAAACAAAACCATTGAAATATCTTGTCAAACATATGGTAACGTTCAGTATTATCATAAACACCATGGGTATAGGCATTGAATAATTTAATGGTATACATAGAAAAATAGTTGCATCCAAAAAATTATTTTGCGTCTTTTGTCTTTACATTCGTGAAATTATTGACCAAATTTATCTACTCTATTTTTAATGCCCATGACGATTCAATACATAGAAGACACAACTGAGATAATCGATTCTGAGCTATTGTAGAACACACAGTTGAACACGATAAAACGAATAGCCATCAATAATGGTTTTCCGGTAGATCAAATAATTAAACTAATAAATCGCAAACAACAACAATTAACTTTCTATAAAATTTATCCGCGTATAAAACACATAGATGTAACCACTAAATTCATCTCTTTGACATATTTTGGTACAGTAAGCGAACATATTGTCAACATTTTATCATGCCATCATTTTAAAATCAGTTTCAAACCTCAAAATAAACTTTGCCATCTTATATACAACGCCAAAGACAAAACCAATAAATATAGAAAACCTGGAGTTTATAAGATGATTTGCCCAGACTGTGATGACTTTTATATTTTCAAATTAAGATACGAAGAACATTTTCGCTCGTTTAGACTCAACAAAACTGACTCAACCTTTGCTAATCATTTTTTACAAACTGGTCATAATTTCCCTAATTTAGATAGCCTAAGCATTTTACATAACCAAACCAGAGGTTTTAAATTGAATACATTAGAATCACTAGAGATTTATAAAGGTGTCAAAAATTCTAATAAAAATATCCTCAAAGATCAGTTAGACCTATATCAAAGTGATCTTTTCATGTGTCTTTCAAACCGCTCTTATAATAATTCTTAGAATATTAAATTATAATCACACTAATTCACAAATTGTTACCTTGTTTACTATGTAATACTGTACTGTCTTTCAAACAGCTCTTTAAATAATTCTTAGAATATTAAATTATAATCACACTAATTCACAAATTGTTACCTTGTTTACTATGTAATACTGTACTGTCTTTCAAACAGCTCTTTAAATAATTCTTAGAATATTAAATTATAATCACTCTAATTCACAAATTGCTGCTATGTCTACTATATAATACTGTACTTTCCTAGGATCTACCGGTTTTTGGAATTTCCGTTGATCCCTTAATCTCAACCCTATTTTACTCTACTCTATTTATACTTGAACTGTTTCATTGATTTCTTCATAATTTTCTAATTGTTTGATAATGGCACTTCGGTGTTGAAACTATAGTTACGTTTTCACGTTATTATTAATAAAAGTGGTATAAAAACGAAGTAGTTATTATATATCTATGGTTTCGGCGTTTACGTAGTGTAAATTCATAATACTTCAGAAGTTGGAGAATAAAACTCAAATTTTACACAAAACTTTTAACATTTAATTTAAAAATGCTGACAAATTGTTTCACCACACTGTGGCATTATCAAAGCGAGGAGTTATCAACTAAAGCTAAATCTAAAAGTATGTCCTTAAATATCAGGGATCAGAATGTGGTGCAAATTGAGGGGTGGGGGTGGATAATGGTGGGAGTGTGTTTACAAAATTGTTAACAAGCGGTGAATTATATGTGTCGATTTGATCATTTAATATTACATTATTATTGTTTTTTGCTTTTTTTCTTTCGCTATTTATCACAAGCCCACCCACACAGATACCACAATACACAACACTTCTTTACATCCACAATCACATAAGCTAGCAGCATATAATTGTATGATACATAGATTAATTAATGTCCCATTAAGTAAAGATAATTTCCATTTAGAATTAAACAGAATCGTAGATATTGCCAAAAATAACGGTTATAATGTCAAGATAATTAATAAAATACTCCAAAATAAACTCAATAAAAAAGCCTTAAGCATAATTTATCCGCAAATTAATAATAATACAAAATCAAATTTCACATGTCTAACATATTTAGGTAAACATTCACTAAAAATATCTCAATTCCTTAAAAAACAGAATAAAAACGTCGCCTTTAAAACAACAAATAACCTATGCTCGTATATTAATAACTCGAAATCTAAAAAAGATAACTTAAAGAAATCTGGAGTTTACAGACTGAGATGTGATGACTGTAGTGCTTTGTACATAGGACAAACTGGACGCAGTTTCAGCGTAAGGTTCAATGAACATTTGAGAAGTTACAGGCTCAAAAAAGAAGACTCTAATTACGCAAATCACCTGTTAGAACATAACCACAATTTCACCCTTAATCCTGATATTCTACATATTCAGGAAAAAGGACATAAACTTAATATATTAGAATCCATAGAAATTTTGAAACACGCAAAAAACAATAATAATGTAATATTAAATGATCAAATCGACACATATAATTCACCGCTTGTTAACAATTTTGTAAACACACTCCCACCATTATCCACCCCCACCCCTCAATTTGCACCACATTCTGATCCCTGATATTTAAGGACATACTTTTAGATTTAGCTTTAGTTGATAACTCCTCGCTTTGATAATGCCACAGTGTGGTGAAACAATTTGTCAGCATTTTTAAATTAAATGTTAAAAGTTTTGTGTAAAATTTGAGTTTTATTCTCCAACTTCTGAAGAAGTAGTTATTATTTCATTTAATCAAAATGATAAATTACCATAAAGTAACAGCTTCCACCATCGATCTATTGTAGAAAGTTTTTTTATAAGTTTGAGCTCTTCAGACTGGCAACTGTCACGGGCAATGTGAATTTGATAAAAATATATGTATTTATGGGATAAGTCGCATTCTAAAATTCCTAATTTAACAAAGACTATTTCAAAATGCTTTCCTTGCAAAATTTCTTCCACATAAAACTTCATACATGAAAACCGTGACGAATAAAATTTCGGAAGACTCCACCTTCTTCTCAATGAAAAGAGCTTCGTCCCTCTCATCCTTTCTTTCAGATTTTTCGGACAATATTGGTCAGGCATGTGAGGTTGTCATACAATCGAAGTTTTGATTCTAATAAGGATGATACTCTTCCTGAACAACGAGTAGGATTCAATTTCTTCAGAACAATCTCTCAATTATTTGTAAATAAAATCCAACGCTTGATAATATACCCAAAGAAAGTGTAAGCCCTTTGTCAATTGGAAAAAAATTGGAAACTTTGATACATTTTGAAGTAGCGTTAGTCAAAACCAAATTAAGATTATGGCTTGCACAATTAATGTGTTAAGATGTTTCACAGCTTCAGTGATATGATTTCCTCTATGGTGTTGTATGGGCCAAAGTATTTACTCCTGCGGAGTAAGCATCAACACTTTCAATTTTTCACAATGTCCCCTAATGAATCCTGTTATGATTCATAAGACTATTCCTGCATCCTTTCATGCTTTCTGTGACGTCTCTTTTCTGGATTTATCCAAAAAGATATCGGACAGTCTATGTTGAGTATTAACTACTTCTCTACTGGTCTGAGGTTTTACTGTATGATTTGTCTTGTTATGCTGCAGAACACTTCCAAACCTGTCAAATGCGTTTCCTCCCCTCAATTCCTGTAACCAATGGAGGGTCATTCTGTGTTTAATTTGGTATTACAGATAAGAGCCATCTTTGAGCTAATGATGTGTGAGCTCAGTGTTTTAATGGCTGCTTGACTATTAGACATTATTTTTGTATTATTTGTGTAGATTGAGTTGTGCACATCTCTCAATTACATGAACTGCCGCTTGGATCATACTGGGTTTATTTACCTATAGGTTCTGTTTTATTCCAGGGTCAACGACTCCAATTCCATACCTTCTGCTGTTCTGCCTTCGTCAGTACATCAATAGAATGCTCTTTTGCTATCAACTCTTTGTTTCTGAGGTGGGTTGTGAAGTTCTGCGTGAACAAGAACACCCTTGTCCATGTCTTTCCTTGGTGTCATGAGTAATAGGTGTTCCATCTTCGGAGAGTTTTTATTATTCCATCGGAGTTTTGAACCCTGAGCTTCTAATTTACTCATATTAAGCATAGCATTTTTCGCAGTCCGTTGTATTGCTATATACAGAGTTTAGTCCCAGTAGTTTCTCTCCATGCTTAACGTATAGGACAAAACCTCAGTGTCTGGATAATACATATAGATAATCATTCGATAATTTTCTTGGTTCTATCGTTCCAGGCTATAGCCCCATAATCGATAATGTTGACACTTAGAGCAGTATTCTGCCATCCTCCTGTTCACTATTAGGTCATATTATATTACCTTCTTATTTACATTATTTAAGTGCTGGTCGTAGGTGAGAGTTTTGTCTAGGGTTAAACCTATATATTTGACTTCATCTTTCAGCACGATGATGATTCCATTCAGCTCAATTTGCTTCATGTGACCCATCTTCCTTTCCCTGGTAAATGCCACTATTGTAGATTTCCCAGAGTCAATCCCTAAGTCCGACGTATTAACATCATCTCCCTGAGATCTTCCGATCTTCCTGAATGAAAACACATAGAGTGATATCAACATTTCCTATAACGATTAGGGCTATATCATCTGGGTATCCTCGACAGCTGATTCCTTTGAGGGTTGATGTTTTGGATCGATATAAAATATAAAGTTTTCCAGAACCAATTTTAGTTAAATTATTATAATCTACGTATTAACAAATTTCCGTTATAAATTGTGGCATTAATCAAGACATACATTTCCACAGGTACTTTTAAAGCTTTGGAGATAACTTGAATATTGTAAACTTATTTCAAATTTAAATTGTTATATAAAGTTTAAACATCAATCTCTTTCATTGTGCATCGAAAACATTGATGTTAATTTAATTTACAAAATAAAGTGCCATGAGATAGAATAATCGAGCTGATGAATTTAATAATGATGCCATTAAGAAGGACGAGTTATAAAGATTTAATGGAAACATATGTTACACCTAATGTAAAGTTGTAAGAGAATTATGTATATTTGGTAACTTTTGATTGACATTCATTGCAGTACTAAATCAAATAAATGACAATTTAATGATCAGGCCACTGGTAATCATAGTAATTATGCTATTTTCAAGATAGCTATATTAAATTTTTCATCTAATTTAATTGGATGTAACTACTTAATTAGTGATACAGCGTAAGCGTATTGAAAAGGCGACCCTAAATTTATTCAAACATAGCAATTAAAGTTATAGAAATAAGATTACTTGCGATTTAAGTCTTCTTTTCAAGAATCGGATTATGCAGCGAATCTCGTAGTATAGAGGAAGACCAAATAAAAAATATGACAATGTTGTCTACTAAAGTGAACCCAAGCAATATATCAATCAAATGACTGAAATTAGCGAACATTCAAGTTTCTAAGACATTAGCTACTTTTACTTTTAGATTTACCTTAAACATCATATGAACAAGAAAATAGCAAACTTGTACAATTTTTTTAGGAAAACCACTAGTTTTATTCACAGAAGGCCAATTTGTTTGAGTATTCTCATTATTTTCTGGTTAATTTGTACTTGACAGAGGCGTCTCTACGAAAAACTTTTGGGGTATTTATTGAAACTGACATCACACAGAAGTGATGGAATTGAGAAATTAGGAATTAAAAAGAAATCAGCATGGATTCGATTTCAATCACTGAAGGAGGAGTGAGATATATTCGATAAATACAGCAAACATTCCATAGAAAGCAATGATAATAAATAGAAAATATTCTGAACACTAACAATAGGAAATTACACTATTGTTAGGAATGTGGTCCTAAATGAGATGAAATATATAAAGGTGGAATATTTGGTTATGGACATTTCACATGATCAATTAAATCTCTAATCGCTCTCAAATGTTTTTTCTTGACGTATCATATTTGAAATTAAAAACTATGCACGTAACACATAACTAAGGAGATCTTTATTAATGTCAAATAACGAATACAAAAAACTTGAATAAGTAATAATTAAGGTAGTACGGTTATGGAAGCAATATTTTAAGAAATCCTCGAAACTTGGAATATAAGCTATTAAATACATTATACACACACTGTTAAAATTAAAAGACGATAGACCTCATCGGACATGAGATATTTACAATTAAAAATGACATTTTTTGTACATGTAGCATGGGAGAAACGTGGGAAAATGATCAATTTATTTTTTTTATTATAGAACGACTTCTAAGATCACTAAAAAAAACTATTATTTATTAGAATGATATATTTAGAATACATAAAAAAAATTATAATTATTTACCACTTAGTTTTGATAAACAATTAAAATGAATAACTTATTCCGACGATTATTTTCTGTGGAGGGAATATAAGATAATCGCATGGAAACGATGCGGCAACGTTGCAACGAGTAAAATGTAGGAGCGGAAAGCAAGAGCGCGTAAATATGAACCAATAAAAATACTTTCATTTAATAATCAGAAGACTAAAAGAATAAGTGTTATAGAGCAATTTGTTAATTTATAATAAATTATGACATTAAATACAAAATATATTAAATGATGAGAATTATAACCAAGCGTAAAGCAAAACATTCATGACCAATAACTTTCAAATTATTGCAATATTTAATATTTTCTTATCATAGAATAAATAGACACATATTAATTAGAATATATATCACAAATTTTCCTTAAACTGGGCTGTATAATATGAATAAGGAAAGTAAATACGCGACGTTGCCACATTTCCATACTAAATAATATTTCATGATATGTGTATATGTATGGGGAATATAGTAATGTAAGAAGAACAGTAAAGTTGAAAAATATGTTGTACAGTCTGTAGTACCGCTGATATATATAACGTGAGTGATGAGCTGAAACTTTTTGTCTGGACTGTCGCGGAGGAACTACCTTAATCCTGAATAACAGAACAAAATAAATTAATGTGTCTGCTGAATATTTGAAGCAAGCACTCTAAATGTGTGGTTCAAGACAACATCATTTTAATCGAAAATTCTGATCTATTTTGGATCGATATTCATTTTTATTAATTCCCATTAAAAAAACATACCCATAAATAGATAGTTAAAAATCGGAGCGGGATTCTCCTGCTGACGTTACTTTACGCGCGAGGTTTCCAAGTTTTGCTCAATCTCTCAAAATGTGGTAAAACGCTAAAGGTGAATACAATGTTTTTTTAGAGTTTAAAGAAGATATCTTCTTTCGAAAATCCTGCCCACCACCAAAGATGTCTTCTTGTACCATTGTTTAAGAACTCCTGGTTTAGATAATAGTAGCCACAATCGTCTAATAACCCATAAACGGACTTGATACTGAGGATATATTCATGATTTGAAATACTAATTCTCAATCTGATAAATGAAGAAATATTGGTGATAGTCAAAAGTTCAATCTCCATAATATTTGTCTATCAGGTTCTGTTTCATTCTCGATTATATTTACTGGTCTTTTATTGCAAAGTTGAAGAATCCCACCCGTGCGACACTCAGCTCTATTTATCTTCTAATCAATCAAGGGCGTTGGTGATTAGGACGAAATCCCTTGACATACAGTTGAAAATTGCATACAGGATTGTTGGTAAAATAATCGTAGATAGCGGTGGAAATGCAGACGAGTTTCGTCCTAAATAACCGAGGATCTCTTATCGCGCGCAGATCGCTATCCAATTAAATCTGACAATAGGTTTACGTTGGTGACACAAGTAGTGAAGTACATTCCGGTTCATGTACATAGGCGTGCATTCTAAGAACCCTTCAATGTAGTCAGTTTGGGAAATAAAATTATCTCGTTTATTACCACGATTTGTTTGTTAATAAAAGTTAATGTTTACTAAAGAATATATAGTACTATTTTACATTAGAAAAGGGATGTTATTTTCTGTTGGTAATCTTATTTCTTGGGTTGCAATAAAGTATTTGTATATAAGCTGTTCAAGTTGTTAAATTAACTTTTCTTACAAAATGAACACATTTGAAAGACAATGCAATGTAAAGCTGAACATCTTCAGTTTTTCCACTGTTGTACTCTTGTCCGTTTCATTCAGAGATGAATGTCGCGCATATTCAAAATTCCTTTTTATTGGGGTATTAGATAAAACGCTGTTTTTCAGCGAATCAGATTCTGATACTTGATAATATGGGCGTTATTTCCCAAAATATTCGAATATTTGTTATAATAATAGCAGTTTGGAATAGGTCACGAAGGAGGACAAAGGAGATTAAATTCAACAGGCTTGAAATTTAAAAAATGAGACATAACTAATTCCTCATGTTTTATTTTTTACTTTACGCATTTCTTGTTATTAATCTATGAACCATGAAATATATGGTTTGTATTCATTTTAGTGATTCGATTGAAATGTTTAGAACTTTAAACGCGTAAGGGGGTAGGATAGACAACTAATTCAAAAAAAGGGCGCCAAAATGATCAGGCCTAGGGTGCCAATTTTCTCTAACCCTCCGCAGGTCGCACCTCATAAGTTATTACCGTAGATTGATAATATTTAAAATTTTCATTATTTATGTTTACCGGAAAACAAGCATAGGTACTGGTCATATTCATATTTGGTATGCTAGTTTCTATTGTTTAATATTCGTGATATACGAAATCAGAACATTTAATGCGTTGAAAAGTAATCTCATATATTCCAAGGTTCTTGTTATCAATTTCGCGTAATGTCTGATAGATAATTAAAAGTTATTTCGAAATTGTAGAAAGTCTATCAAATCTTGAGCGAAATTTTAGTCCTCTATAATTTTATCTTGTTTCATGAAAGTGTATAACGAGTATAATTAACTTTGCAATCGTATCAAACTGGTCTAAAATTCACTATCAAACTGATGAGTTATGTTAGTCTTTAATAGTTACCTATATATCTAATTAATTTCTTGAATATTAAAATTCAAAACAACTTATCGATCTGGTCATTTAATATTATGCCACTATTATTTTTGTATGTTTTAGCTTTAATAAGTAATTCATCAAATATCAGAATAATATTTATCAATCACCAACATACAACATTATATGCTTGGTTCCTTTGTGAATGATTTATTTGAGTTAGCTTGTAAATAATTTTGAGATATAATATACCAGTATCAATCTCAGCGGTAATCGGTAATTTACTGGGTGAATGCTTCAGAATAATTTTTCGGTGTATTTTGGATCTGGGATTTACATCTCATGAAAGGTGAGGTTTACTGAACAGTTTTCCTCACATTTTTCGCGTCTTATAATTTCCTAATTTCGAATTTTGCTCATGGAAATAAGTTCTTTATTCATATTATTACTCTAACTATGCATGTCCAAAATTTTCTAATTTCTTTAAGTAAGGTTACTTATAAGCATATGTATAAGTCATCGTCAGATACAGTTCCGTCAGACAGTAGTGTACTTTATGGAGAAATCCCAAGAAACTCTTCACTTGAATATAAACAGTTTCTTCCGCTTCTGATTTTTGAGAATATACACTTTCGTATAAGATTTACCTAGCATCCAAAAATAAACTTACAAATAACCTACTAACCTAGAATTACCGCCTGGAGATAATATATCTACTCATATGTGTTCAGTTAATGTTATTGCATTAAAAAATGAACAACAACAAACAAATAACCTACTGACCTCGTATTGCAGCTTGGCGATAATGTATGTGTTCGGTTAATGCTATTATATCCAGAAATAAACTCTCAAATAACCTACTAACCTGAAATTACCGTTTCGAGATAATATGAAACCTATTATGTTTTCAATTTATGATGTTGCATCCAAAAATAAGCTTACAAATAACCTACTGACCTAGAATTACCGCTTGGGGATGAAATATATGCACTTCGTAGATCATCAGAGGAAAGTATATATTGGAAATTTTTGTTACCAGATGAAAAGTACAACTTTGTTTAAGGCAAAAGGCATTACGGATGAAAATGTCATCGTCGGTTTAAGTATGACGTTGCTCTGTATCGGTAATTCCAATCGTAATTGATGGATTGACTGAATAATATTTATTACATCAAACAAGCCGTGTAACTGTGCAAATCAAGAATCAGTTCGAAACTTGGAGCGTAGACTTCAAGTTTTCAGTAATTATTGGTATTCTTAAGATATTTGTTTCTTCGATTAATAGCCCTGCCGTTATACATTAATTAAATAATGAGAGAAATCATCAGAATTTTAAGACATTATCCAAAACATCATTTCCAACTGGAATTACAATAAATCTTTTGAAACACTTATATTTTATCACATCCATTTGTTTCGGTAAAATGACACATTGGAGCCATTACTACAAATTTATTGGGTGCTAATGAAATAAACATATATATATAACATAATGACTTAACGGGGAAAGACAGTTCACCGTTCCTTATGTTTTTCTCCGCCAACTTAGATTCCAACTTATGTGGACTGCTCTTGATATTGAATGAAATTTAAAAAAGAAATATTGTTATTGTGTATTTGATTTCCTTATACTAATATCATTTCATTGGATTGAATCAATTATTCAAAGATCAAACAACACATTTTAGCAAACCGGAATGGAATAATTTTACAAATATAATATCGAAAAGTTAATTGGCAAACCTGCCGTTTGGTCTGCTGCCAAAAGTAATCTTCACCTTTATTCATTAGATCATTTAGATAAGTTATTGGGAATTTCAAATAAAAATAAAATGATAGATAAGATCATTCTATTCTTTAGTACATTACCAGAATTTTCAAAAAGTATACAAATAGACTAAATGAAATCATCTCAATATGTCATATTCCAAATATATCAAGATAATTTTAATGATATCACAAGGATATACTGTTGAACAAATTATTTACTTACCGACAATATTGCGTAAAAATCAGTAACTGTGTGGATGACACACAAATCAAATTTCTTTATTTACACACACGATATAATTAATATTACTTAATTTTACCCATATACCTATATTATTCATATTGTAGAATTAAACACTACTATGATGATATCACTTTTATTTGTAACTTCCGTTACTACAGTTTCAGCGGTATTCAAATACAGTAAAAATACGTAACTTCAACTATAAATATACTATCCGTAGGTAGCAAAGGATTACCATGGTCGTTCATTCACGAACTTAGAGGATCATTATTATAGGATTACAGGGAGGGTTTTTCTATTCTAATAATGACGAATTGCTATTATCAGTAGGGTATTGAAGCTAATTAGTACAATTATTCATGGAATAAATACATTATACATATCTTTAAATTATGGTGAATAAATTAGGTCTGTTGATCATCAAAAAGTAAGGTATGGTTCTTGTGTTTGTAAATTTCCAAAGATTAGTTTTGAGCCTTTATCAGCTATACGTAAAATATTTAAATATTACATATTATAGTTTCTTTGAGATTTACCAATATCAATTAAATCCACTCATTTTCAACGACTTTTTATGTACTGATCTAAAATTTTATTTCAGTTCCATTCCAATGTATCCTGTAATTATTAATGAGTTCCACATTCCTCATATTCAAAATGTTCTCTTAGATTCATTCGAATGAGTAAGGATCACAATTGAATCCTCTTGTTTGAGTCGGTTATAGTTTTATCAATGTCACCCTCAGTTCAATGTTAAAATATGATTGCGAATTGATATTCACATGTTGATCATTTTTCATTGTGGTGTTGTTCATTATGTTATTATGTATAAGAATTATTTAGAATGAAATGGATTCCTTCTAGTTCACCGGATTTAGAATTTTTGGTCCAAGTATGGAGACCTATTCAAAGTTGTAGGTTTTGATATCAGAAACATTTGTGTGATAACCCTGCAGTGTTATCACAAAAATGTTTCTAATACCAAAACCTACAAGTTTGACGAGGTCTCCATGCTGTTACAAAAAACTTCGAGTACTGCCACTTTTATTGTCTAATTCCGGTGGACTATCCATACTGTTTGATTATTTATCGATGTTATAATATTATACGATCGGTGAGGCTTTCGTGTTCCAAAAATTTTAAGTAAAACACAAATTCATTCAGGATTATTCCCGACAATTTTTATATAAAAAAAGGATTATCATTATTATGTACTCCACTGAATATATCAAATTATTGACTTTTGGCACATCGCAGGCCTTAGTATTCTACGCCAATGTATTTAAACGTATTCGTATTTGATGCTGATGGAACGTTTTGTTTATAGAGTCTACAGAGTGCGGCCCGAAGAGCTGGGACAAGTTGTGCGAATTGTAAGACGACAACCACAACCCTCTGGAGGCGCAACCAGAACGGTGAACCCGTCTGTAATGCCTGCGGACTTTACTATAAACTGCACAATGTAAGTATATATATTCCATGTTTCTATTCTAACTCTACTACATTATGTTGATCTCACACATACCATTCAAGTGCTTCTTTGGTATCCATACATTGTTAAAACCGTTTCGAACAATATTCTCATTGTGAGCTCAGCATGTAAAGTAGGCAGTTTCTGCAATAAATACCAACCTTATGAATGACATAACTTAACCGGTATATAATCCGCAAAAACAACATACAACTTAATTAAAACGTGTATAAAAGAAAAGGTGGCAGTAAAAGAAACGCATGTTAAAATGTATTTGTCAATCATGCTGTTGCACCAAGCATAATAAAAAGACCAGATGAAAGCTAATTTTCCATTTGGCATTATGTTGCCGCGGCAATACTCTCTGTAGTCAAGCGTACTGTTTTTAGTACATGAGATGAATGGAAATTAATCAGATATCGGAGGTTATAATTATACCTCCATAAGAAGCTAAACCTGACTTTAATATCAAAAAATACTCTACCTACTGGAATTAATGAGGTTAATTATCAAGAAGTTGCCATCTCAGGTATAAATATGTGTATTATTTAAATTTATATGCACATGAACATACTTAGTTTGAACCAGATCAACGGCTTGTAGATATTTTGAGTTCATTCAAAACCAACTGACAAAAAATTTAAGCAAGGACAGTCTAGATTTTTAAATTTTTCTCATTTATTTTTCATAATATGATGTCAGGTACAACTATTCTTATGAATTCCTCAACATTTATGCTCGGTATCACCACAACAGGACTCACTCATGGAATAATCAAGTGAGGTTCCTTGCGAAGACAGCTTCATACCAGAAACTTGGTGTTATATTCCGTGCTATCAACTTATTTACATTCCAGCAACTCCTGATGAACATTGATCTACAAAGCACATATTCGACCTGTTTTGGAGTACTCTTCACATGTTTGGAGTTCAGATCCAAAACATATGCTGGAGGTCTTGCATTCCCTTCAGAAAAGAGAGATATCCATCTAGTTGGTGATCCCACACTCACGAATTCATTGACCTCTCTAGAACATCGTAGGAAGTTGAGCGATAGATAGATATTCCTATGTTTGGTGCTCATTGGAAATCTCGTTTGTTATTCCATCACAATGGATCCCTGGTAGCTTGACCATACGAGCTCAGGCTGGTCACCCGGCACCCCTCGTTGTCAAAATTGAGACCTGCCGAAGTTCTTTCTTCATTTTTCTATCGATCGGCTAAGTTGTGTACCTTTTTGCCTACTGAGGTCTTTCCTTACGCCTCATACGATGTTTTAAGAACTTTGAAAATTATCTTCTCGTGTTGTAAAATATTTACGAAAATTGACAATGTGTTTCATGTGAATAGTTTTCGGTATTAGAAATATCAAATTTTAGTTATTTTCGATTCTCTGCCTCATAAGGTGGCTCTATTTACATCTAGTAAATAACCACTTAATACAACCTCGGCAAATATCACAGTGCACTTGTCCTTGTTTACTGCCAGTTGGTTTTGAACAAACTGTAGTCAGGATGGCGAATCTTCTACATACGAGTAGAGATTGTGAAATACGATTTCTAAAACATTAAATCTGCCCAAACTGGTTCAACTATTTTCGAGGCGATCTAATTAAGTAAAAAATGACCCTACAACATCATTACTTAATTTTGCTATTCAAGTTAAGTTCAATATATCACCAGTTATTGGACTTTTTTTGTAGTCGTATATATTTCATTTTTTCATCAGGTAATCAAACTAGAATAGTATTCCTTCAGAAAAGCAGGAGAGATTCAAGCTCACTATCTTGCTTTCGTCTGTTGACCCTATTCAATTTCTGCATAATATATTACACCTAATCTCTGATCTGATGTAATTGTACACCCGGTGGTATGAATTCTGACTCGAAAGGTAACACTGAGGTGATGTAGTTTTGTAAATTGTATATTTGTATAATAATTTATATTCCAATTATAAAGGAAAAGGAGTCATTCTGGGGTTTGGGTGTGGTGGCAACTATGGAACCGGCATTTAATTAAACTCTCCATGATTAGATTAACACCATACCCTTGTGTTTTCACGCACCTAGTACATCACTCGATACCATATTATTATTTTTAACAATAAATTTCCGGTAATTTTCCTATCATACATTTTCAGACCAACTGTAGGAATATCTTATCTTGTATTTTATATATTACGTGGTAGGTACAAGCTGGTGATATTTATGCGAAGCATTCTATTTACTGCCAAAACAACATGTAAATGGTATGTCGTTGACTCTTGGCAAATCAATGGTAGTTTTTAATACTTATCCTTTCATATAAACCACGCTATTCTTTTTAAATGGTTATCAGTATCTTGTGAATAAGTGGGATTTAACTATGTTGTCATGATGAAACTCTTTTCATCAATCAACTCATTCCTCTAGCCGTAATATTTCCGGAGCGGGCACTGCAGGTTATTAGGTTATTTGGTAGATACAATTTGTCTGAATTGTCAATACCCGAAAAAATTATTATTTAGAGCTGAAGTAACAAGTTTGATTCTTCCGACTTTTCTTATCCCCTTCATTGTCAAGCTCAAGACCTGCCGAACTTTATTCTACCATACCTCATTCTTCAATCGAAAGTTGTGGAACTCTTTGTCCAGTGAAGTCTTTCCTGATGTCTATAACCTCCTCTCCTAACATTTCACCATTGGCTTATATAATATTGTACGAATTCCTGGTTTATAGTCAACATACACACCTTCTGGGAGCTATGAGCAAAGGAACAAGCAATACTTGTTTTGATTCAGTTTATTTTGGATTTAAACCCAATTTCGTTGCCACCATAAACCTGGATTCATATGTGAAATAGTAGAACAAAAGCCTCTTGTTTGATACTACCTACCTTTTTAAGTCACCTCTACACATTTCAACTCAAGGTATATCATAATAATTATAGGTTGTATTATTTGGTAGAAGTTTCTTGCGGTTTATCATTCATATAAGGATATGTTATCAACATTGAATTTATTCGTTTTATTATGGTGATTACTTCAGTGGTAACTATTCAGAACAAGAAATGAAGGCTTGAATCATCCCAAGCGTATTTCATTCCTTTGGTTTATATTTCTTTCCAATTCTCGGATAACCGTTGCGAAAATCATATATTTTACTTAAGCACTCTATAGAGAGGTTGCGGTGAGGTATTTCCAATAAACATTTCGATTTAACTGACCTACAGCTGATGTTTTAATATGTGAGACAAGTTAACCGATTGTATTATTGAAGGTCAATGTCTCATAATATGCACGAGATGTGAATAAATAAAATGTGGAAAGGAATGAGTGTTCACATGCATTTGATGTTAACTGAAAATAAATCTTTGAAGTGTTGCAATTAAAACATTGAATTTGCACTAAATCATCAATGATTACTCGGATAATGATATATAAGTATAGGAGCGATATCGTGTATCATTGTCTATAGATTCATTAAGTTATCTGTAGAATAAAATATCTCCTTGTTCAATGTGGTAGTACTTTGATAGAAAATTATAGTCAATTGTCTAAATTCTAAAATCTTTACTCTTTCTTTGTTAAATAAACAAAGTATAATAACAAATACATCTCGGAAACTATGAGTTGAAATGGACTGGCTTTAAAGATGCTTGATGAAATGGTATCGAAAGATACGTTATTTATGATAAAGATTATGGTACGAAATTATTGATTAAAATGAAATAGTTTCTACTTTACAACCGATAGACGTAGATTCACCAAACTTGATTGAAGGCATTGACTATATTATATGTAGACACTTCATCTTTTATTATTTTTGTACACCGTACATTTAATTCTTATTCTAATCACCGTGTTTTGTAAACTTGGAATAGTAGATTGTCCAAACTCTCAGAAATTTTTGCCCACATATGTAGTACTAGTAATATCTTCGCGAAATTTCAGCTATTTAAAATTTTTCTTTGACGTACTTTTATTTTCGCTTAATTTTTTTGTTCTTCAGCCTATATTTGAGAACTGGGAGTCGTATATAGTCAAACTTTCAGAAGTTGTTACCCACACATGTAGTAATCTCTGGGCAAAATGTTAGCTTCATATCTTCCTTTGTTTTTTGTAAGATGCATTTCATTGTACGATAATATTCATGTTGTATTTTTTTACAAAATATTGTAAATCTCACCATTGTATGGCTAAATAGTTATCAGCTACCTGAAGTCCACAGTTAATATTCCAATTCATAGTTTCCAAATATTCTATTTGTTTATTAGCTTTTATCTGTTTTACAAAAGAGTAATAATTTTACAAATATGATGATTCGTGACCAGCAGCCTAGAACCACCCTGAATAAGAATTTCGGGCTCATTATTACTTGCATTTGTTTAATAGATTTTGTTCGTTTACCAAAGAAGTGCAGATCATTTTAAAATTCTGATGCCGGATTCGTAAACAGCTATGACAAGAACTTTTATATAAAGAATTTTCAACTAATAATTTTCAAGATATCGCATTTGTTTCTTAAACCTTCTTAAATAAACAGTCAAGGGTGGTGCAATAAACTAGTATATTTTCAATTTTGTACGGGCTCCAGAACAAACCCCTCAATCTTCCGATAACAGAAATCGCGAGATGAATGCTCTATATTCAATTTATATGTAGTAGGTAAAAGCTGAAACTCTAGAAATAAAACTTCTTCTATCTGTCGATCAATCAAATTATCAACAGAGGTGAAATATTTGTATCTATACTAATTTATTCAAACTATTTTTAAAATCGTTAAAAAAGTCCTAGAGCAAAAATTTTATCACCATAGTATTACTCACCGAATTTTAAGCAACTTTTCTCAGTAAACTGAGAACTTGGGTTCACTCAGTAGACCCGGGCTCGATTCCCAGCAACGGAAAATCTGTTTGCATTAATTTTTTTGATAACATTATTGATTTGAATATTATTTAGATGAGTAAAGATATTGAAATACATAATTTATTTCATTATCCTTATACAAATACGAAGAGTATAGAATGTGGAACAATTATATGAAAATCAGTAACCAAATGGAATGATTTGCGCAGAGTAACTTTGCCAAGCACACTATTTATCTATTCTGCAAGCGGCAAAACATTTCTAGTAGTTAATGTTTCTATTTACCCAGTAGTAACAATTGGAAATAAACAATTTATAGCTTCGTATTGTTCCCATTCCCAGTTGTTGTTCTTCTGCTTGACAGACAATAGATAAACTAGAAAATAGTTCACAATCTGTATACACTATAAAACTATAAAAAGAAACAATCACCTATATCTACTAAAAATACTGTCAAACTACTGAGGACCTTTCAGCTACCAAGTAGTCATAATCAGAGTAAACTAAATTAGAAACAAAATGTGCCTGCTCAAATACTATTTGGAATTAATATTGTAGATAAGGGATTACCTTTAGCTGGAGATACATCTGAATTTATTGAATTGCATTCTCGCTTATACGTTCTCATCCCTTCTGAATTACCTAGATATTCGTCATCACTGTGTATCAAGAGTGATAAACTTTCTCGATAAACGTTGTGACCTGCAATTAAAACTAATGCTAATTTTTCATCATTATTTTTTTTAGATGGGAAAAATATTCTTTATACCGAGATAGAATATTCCTTCTAGTTTAACTCACATAGCTTCTTGAACAGGACTCACAATCGATTTTTAAATACTGGATTTGTCGATTTTGGGATTTATATAGGTGTTACGTAAACAGTCTTTTACCTTGTTATTACATCTATAAACGGGTTGTATTGCAAATTTGAAAAAAAGAATTTCAATTTATTACTTATTGAGGGATGATAAGTAAAAAGTTTTGAATTGTGTTGAACTATTTGAATGTCATGCTTGAATGCGTTCGATTTTCCATTTTTGGTTTGAAATTAAATTATTGATCAAATATGGTTACGACAAGTCTTCAATCAATAAGTTAATATAAAACCAAAAACGAAAAATGAAACACAATCAATTACCAAAATGAGCGCTTTTATCTTCAAATAGTTCAATAAAATTCAGAAGTTTCACTCAACCCTCAATAATATACTAAAAGTTTACTCTGATGATCGCTACTTGGTAGCACAAAGGTCCTTAGTACGTTGATAGTATTCTTAGTGGATGAGGGTGATTAATTCGTATTTATTAGTAACATCCCTCAATAATCAATAAATTCAACAATTTGTTTTCTAAATTTGCAATACAACCCGCTTGTAGATTAAGAACTAGTTAAAAATCATTTGGGCAACACCTTTGATGAAGTTTCCGACTTCGACAAATCCGGGGTTTACAAAATCGGTTGTGGATTGTCAGTCGTGTTTAAAATGCTACGTGAGCCAACTTAAAAAGAATATTCAACTTGGTATGAAGAACATTTTGCCCTTATAAAGAAAAATGATGGTCGATAATCTGTATTAACAGATCACATTTTAAATACAGGTGACACCATTTCTCAAGAAAGTTAATCACTCTTGAAACAGAATAAAGTCAAATATCTAGGTAATTTGGAAGGATTGAACATGTAAAAGCGGAAAAACAATTTAATGAATTCAAATATATCTCGAACTGAGTGTTATCCCTTATTTCCATATGCACTATTAATAGTATTTAAACAGGCACATTTTGATTTCTATTTTAATTTACTCTGATGATGGCTACTTGGTAGCTGGAAGGTCCTCAGTATCTTAACAGTATTCTTAGTGGAAGAGGGTGGTTGTTTCTTTTTATAGTCAATTATAGATGAGCAATGCTCCACTTGCATCTTGCACTTTACATGTAGTTTCATCTTTAGAATTAGATTATATTTGATTATCGATAAGGTTGCATTTATTTCAAAAGAAAAATGAGTTTGCAAAAAGGAGTTTCGCTCATCATCACAGATACATTCTTCAATTGGTTCGAAAATAGTTTTTGCTCTTTTCGAGTCTATTTTACCAAGTCTAATTATTCACTTGTTCACCTTTAACCTGCCCCTTTGTCCTAAACTAACGTAATGAGCTATTTGTATTCCACTAAACAAACTGTTCCTATCCACATTGTCTCAAAACCGCATGAAAACCCTTACATACTGAGCCGATTATTCATAACATTCGGCCGTCATGTGAATGATGTTATGCGTGGCAAGACTGTACGGAACGTGACAAGAGATGTTGGTCGACGACAAAAGGAAGCCGCGCTTATGGTGAATCGCAGTAAAGTCCAGTGACCGCAGAATATGACACGCTATATAATATGCTGAATATGTGATTAGTATGTCGCAATATATGATGAGTCGTTTCAAGCTAATTGATCCACTTGTCGCTTTCTTCTAATTTGTCTGTCGGAGAATGCGCCCGGAGGTTGACTTCGGATTCCGTAAAAACAGGAAATTTATTGTAAGTTATACGAATCAACATCACACCACGTCTAAGAGAATTATTCATTTATATTAACCAGATTATTCAATTGCGACATTTCCGTCAATCTTTGAGCAGTTAGTTCCACATATTAGTTGCATTCTTCAATTTAATATTTGATCCATAGGGCATACCCCTAAGATGATGTCAGTGATTGTTGATGAAAAGGCAGTGATTAATTGAGTAAATTTTTATTTGTTGATAAAATCATTATTATTATTTGAATATTTGCAATATTCCTATAGAGGTCTCCGTCTTCTAGCAATTACAGAACACTTCTTGCAGTTTTTTAGTCCCAAATAAACTTCAGTTACTGTACCTACCATATTATCTAGTAGTATGATATAAGATGGAAATGTCTGCTTCTTGAAAGTCATTTGCTTCGTAAACGCATAACCTTTCCGACTTCATCTAAGTTGTATTCGCATGTACCCGTATATATACTATCACCAATATGATCCAGTTCAAGCTTCGCCAGTGAGTTCCAGGCATGACCTCTCTATGTTTTATCATCTGGTCTAGTCTCTAATTTCATATCTTGCGGAACTGTACGATATTCAACAAGTGGTTCTAGTTCATTCAAATTTTTTCATTATTGCATGAAAATAATAAATGAACTGTGACCAATCGTTCACTGACTGGCACTTTTGTTAGCAAAATAACTTTCCAATACTTTTGCAGGTCAAACATCATGATTGTATTGGGAATGATTTAGGAAAACTAATGGAAGACGTTCAATTATACTTTATGTTATATTCAAATTGTATTCAAATGGTCTACATATGTATTTTACAATGTTTCATACTGACACCTAACTTCCGGAATCATTCACACCATAAACTATGTTTTACACTTTTTTCATCATGACGTATCGAAATCTTGGGCCTTGATCAGCCTTTGCTTTTTATATACGAATCTGCATTTCTTCTTATCGATTTTGATAGAGGTAATTATGCTGTTCACAACTGTGTATCTCACTTGATTATTTTATAACGTTTTGGACGTATTATAAATCATATTCAAGTTGGTATTTTGTAAAAGCGAAGTCCGGGCCTGCAATCAAGAATTTAAAAGGGAATTTCACATCCGCCGTCACATGAACTATCAAAATTTGCCAGAGAGTCAACACATACAATAGACATATTACCTCTATGCAATACATCGTGAGTTCACATCGATTACGTCACTTGAATCTTAAACTTGGAATTTCAGACACTTCTGCAAGTTAAATATATGTATGTGATACATATTTATAACCCAAAAACACGATTATCATTATGGTAAAATAAAATATTACAATTCAATTTGAAAAACTGAAGATGGATGTCACAAATACCACTTGAAACATGGCTACCGCACCTAAAACCTCTTTAAAGCGATGTGCAAAATTTCAAATCCTTACGGCCAATAGAAACAGCGCAATCGTCTCTACAGTGCTTACGCATGAATGCACATACGAACACTCAGCATCCTGTCAAAATAGTCTATATCAATTCAAATATGCTCAAAACGGATTTATCCGTGAAAATCCGGAAAATTTTAGAACCCTTTGGACCCTCCCATCTACGCTACTGTCTCATATACAGGCAAGATATAATTTCTCTTGGAATAAATATAAGGCTTAGCTACTCCAGCTACTAACATCTGAAGGCAAGCATTGCTTAGGGCACACTGATGACCTTTCGGTTATTGCAAAAGGCAAATTCGCAGGAGAGATTTCATAACACACACAAATTGCTCTAAACATAATAAGTAAATGGTGCCCAGAATAGTAACTAACTGTAAATCTTCTGAAAACCACAATAGTTGTTTCTACTGAATTCCAATTGGACAAGAGGCAGAATATTTGGAATTAAGTTGATATGGAATCAACACCTGAAGAAAATAATCCAGACATGATAGTCCTGAACCTGTGCAGAACAATGCACGGGAAAAACTGGGGGCCACAAACATAAATGATCATATGGCTATACTTCAGGGTCATCAGCTCAATGATAGCATATGGTTCGGTGGTATGGTGACCAAAGACTCAGCAGGCTGGGGTGATCCAATGGCAAAAGGGCATTCAAAGGAAAGCTTGCTTGGCTGCCACGAGAGCTATAAGGACAATTGAAACAGCTGTCTTTCGGAATGTAACGCGCTATTTCCCGTATACATACAAGGCGAAGCCAGAAAGGTAACCAGGAGACTGACCAAAGAGCAAGCGCACATACACGTATATTGCACGATAAGATGTATAACGAGCTAAGCCGATCCCATAATGGGAATGCCATCGGATGAAATGCTTCCTAAGTATAGCTTCGAGAAAAACTTTAAAACTGTCATAACAGGCAGAGAGGCATGAAAGGGAGAACCACCAATTAATGAAGGAATAGTCTGTTACACGGTCGGCTTTAAACCGAGGAAGGTGTAGGAGCAGGAATGTAAATATGGCCAAGCCAAAGACAAGAGTCTCACTGAAATGAGGCAAATACTTGAAGATATTTCAGGCAAAAGTTGCAGCGCTATATATCACTATGCTGACGGAAAAGACCATCGCCATTTACTCTCACAGCCAAGCGGCTATATAAGGAATCAGCTCCATGCAAGTTGAGCCCAAACTTGTCTGGGATTGCTTAGAAACCCTACAAGAGATGGGTAGTCAACACAGACTGTCTATAGCCTGGTTAACCAGGTCACATAGGCTACAAAGGGAATTAAGATGCTGAATCATTAGAGATACAGTGAAAGCGCTGAGGAATCACAGTACTTGGTTGAAAAAGTAATCTCGAGAATGGTTGAACAAGGCGCAGGGAATGAGACAGATCAAAGAGTACATTAAAAAACCATCGCCAAAATTCATGGAGTATCTACTAAGCCAGAATAGGCTATCAACCAGGATCATGGTTGAGCTCCTGATAGTTCATTGTGCACTCAACAAACACATGAACAACATCGTACTGGCAGACACAACCATATGTAGGTTCCGCCAAGAAGATGAGGAAACCTCAGCACAAATACTACTACTACTACTACTGCGAAGGTCTGATAAGGCTAAGTTTTTCAACGATAACGGAGGAAAAACCACAACACTCCCAATAGTAGTAAGGACGTGTCTAAACAGGAAACATAACATGAGGGCAGACACAATAGATCTGCAAAGGTCGCAATCGAGAGGTACCTAGCCCGTAAGCCTCATAAAAATCTAATCTAATCTACCTGGAATTCGTAATGTTCAAAGTACACGAAGCTCATCGTGTATTTATAACTTTTCCGCATTGCATTGATAAGTAAGTCGCGCTAATATTGCTGTAAATTTTTCAAGCTTGATTAATAATGGTATGTAATAAGTAATTTTTTTATAGTATGGGAGTGCATTTGTGTGATATATAAGTGGTTTCATACACACAGTGTACTGTAAATGGTAGTGCGATTGTGGATCATAATGACATGTTCTGGCGACGGAACGCGTATGTTGAATGCCTGAAGCTGGTCTCCAGCCAGTATATCATACCGGTCCCCACGCCCACTTTAAACAACGTCGTTACCCAACAACAATAACAATTTGTTACGGGAATAGCGCGCGTCGTAATAAGCTGAACAGATCGGGTCAGATCTCTCTTGATAACATCACCGTATGGTCATCCTACTGGAAGTATCTCCAGAGGATGCGTGATAGATTAGTATCAATCAAGTCAACAAATTCATAAAAATAACTAAACGAGGTTTCTTTCTCTACACTAATAATTGCATTAGCTGGTTGTTCATCTGATACCATCATAATCAGAGGTTGTTCTTTAAAACACACTCACCAGCATCAGATAGAGGTAATTGCAATTCTAAGCTCATAGTGATTGTGAAATTTTGGAACGGAAGTTCTAGTTTTTCAGGTTACGAAATTACTGAAAGAGATATTAAGTTTCCGGCGATTTCAATTTGTATCAAACATATTCTTTTGTTTCTTTTGAATAAGTCTTTCTGAGGTTGAATTTACATTCTGGGGTTTCGGGGCGTATGAATTGTGGGGAAAACACAAATTCACACTTGAAAAATTGATTCATTGAAATTTTCACATTCATTTTGTGTTACATGAATGTACTAGATCAATTCTATATTTAATGCATGTACGAGTTCATATTATGTGTCTGCAGATCGTTGGGTATAATTTGTGTAAGTTTTATTCAACAAAATGCTTTAGTTCGGTCATTCTGAGCACGTATGTTTAAAGAGATTAATCTGTTAAATTCATGAAATATTCTTCAAGATTAAAACAACCTTGCTCTAATAAGTAGGTTTTGTTTCATATATTCACCGACATGGAAAGAAGAATCAAGCACGAAAGCTCTAGTCCCTGCAGTAATATGTGTAAAGGGATCAATTCGTTATCTATGAATAGAATGACTTGATTAAATTGTGACTGATTCCAGTATCGATTTCTTCGAAGCATTAAAATGATATTTCATGTAATAGAAGCTCTATTCCTAATTATCTTTCAAAAATTAACAAATTTTGGTGGATCCAGCAGTTTTTCTTCGGGAAGTGGGGCGATGACGAGAGATCTTTTAGGCTTTCAGCAAATCTATCAATAATTTTCTAAATTTAACTCTATTCCAGAATGTACATTAAAAAATTTAATATGTACAGAGTGGTCCAAATTGGACACTTTTGATAGGAAACACCAATTTCTAGAGAAGATAGAGAAAAACTAGCCTATATGTTACGAGGTCGATTTTTGAGAGAAAATGAATGCCGAAAACCGCACTTTGATATCTTGACTTGTTCAAAAGATACAAGGTGTTTTACAATTTTGTGCATTTCTGACCCACCCCCGTAACTTGTTTATTTATGAATATTTCTGATTTCTGTGAAAACATTCTTGAGACACTTTTTTGAAAGGAATCTAATGGTGTTCCTTGTTTTTTATTGAAAAATATGGTTTTGAAGTTATGACATAAACTTGTATTTTTTCTCATGGACCATTCTGTATATTTTTACATATTCGTGTTTGAAATAAAATTCTCTTTTCAAATATGTATAATAGTTGCTACTTCTCTTTCAAAACATTTATTTTGTGGCTGTTTTCGACTTATTTTAGATGAATAATCAAAATCTGGGTTGCCATGCCTGAATACGAAACAAAATACCTTAGCAACTACAGTCTATGCGTACTGTCAAACAATTATTAATGATTGCAGTTTGCTTTACAAGTTTAGTGTGCTTCTTTGAACTGAGTTTTAAACTTACGACAATATTTTTATCTTCCTGTTGATTCAAAATGTATGAAAATTACGAAAAATATGATATGCTAAAGTGTTATTGGGAATCACATGAAGATGCACAGGCTGCCAGCAATATTTACTTTGACCGATACCCTGAAAGTTGACAACCGTTTCGGGATATGTTCACTAGATTGCAGCAAAACCTAGTTAATTACGGTTCTTTTTCAAAACCAAGGACAAGAGTTTACGAAGCCAGGAATAGAGATAGAGAGTTAGAAGAAATAACAGTTTTGGGGGAAATACAAAAAACCCAATATTTCACTACGCAAAATGCAGTTGAATACAGGTATTCCAAAGACTACACCAATGCGAATTCTAAGAAAAAATAAATTCAAACCGTATAGAGTAAGAAAAGTTCACAAGCTACTACGAAATGACCTACAATTCCGGCTCGAATTCTGCCAATGGTATTTAGGAAAATGTGCTGAAAACTTAAACTTTGGACAGAACATCATATGGACTGATGAAGCATGCGTTAGCAGCGCTGGTATTTTTAATGGATACAATACCTACAATTGGACTTTGGAAAATCCATATATTACAGTGGAGACACAAAATCAAGGCCGATACAGTTTTAATGTTTGGGTCGGTATTTTTAGAGGAAGGTTTATCGGTCCCCATATCTATGAGGGTAACCTTACAGCAGCCCGATATGTGGAAATATTGCGGGAATTTGTCGAACATATAATGAATGATTTGCCATTACAACAAATTGGACACGTATACTTCCAACAAGACGGGACACCGTGTCATAACGCACACATTATAACGACGTATTTGAACGAAATATTTGGGGACGATAATTGGCTTGGCAACCGGGGTCCTGTTCATTGGGCGGCAAGATCCCCCGATCTTATGCCTCCAGATTTTTACCTCTGGGGAAGAATAAAGGACCTCACATATAAACGGCATCCTGATTCCTAGCCTTTCGTTCGATACCTACGGTAGAATTAATTAATGCTGTCAATAATGTTAGGAAGCGAAGTCAATTATGTTTCGATTTAAATGGTGCTCAATTTGAACACATGTTGTAAATATGTAGTTTAAAAATGTAATATGTTTGTTCTTGTTATTCTGTTTTTTGATTAAATTAATGAGTTATTATAAAATAGGCACTAATTATTGTTTTCAACAGCAGTTATGTAGAACTATTTTGTTTCGTATTCAGGCATGGCAACCCAGATTTTGATTATTCATCTAAAATAAGTCGAAAACAGCCACAAAATAAATATTTTGGAAGGGAAGTAGCAACTATTATATATATTTGAAAAGAGAATTTTATTTCAAACGCGAATATGTACAAATATACAGGATGGTCCATAAGAAAAAATACAAGTTTATGTCATAACTTCAAAACCGTATTTTTCAATAAAAAACAAGGAACACCATTAGATTCCTTTCAAAAAAGTGTCTCAAGAATGTTTTCACAGAAATCAGAAATATTCATAAATAAACAAGTTACGGGGATGGGTCAGAAATGAACAAAATTGAAAAACACCTTGTATCTTTTGAACAAGTCAAGATATCAAAGTGCGGTTTGCGGCATTCATTTTCTCTCAAAAATCGACCTCGTAACATGTAGGCTAGTTTTTCTCTATCTTCTCTAGAAATTGGTGTTTCCTATCAAAAGTGTCCAATTTGGACCAATCTGTACATTTAATAAAGTTAATCCGACTAGTCGGTCATTATTGCGCGTAGCCAAGTTTTAAGTCTTCTTAAATTTAAAAAATACTTCTAGTAAGTCTATGACTGTACTTCCTTGATTGACTAGTTATGTGTGACTGCCCCAAGTGAATTACTCCAGGTGTTGGCACAGACGAGAGGCTTCAGGCCATGTACGGCACCCCCACCCCCCACTCGAGTGTACATGCATTTTAATAATACATGTGTTCAAGGGCAAGGAAATTAATAGTGTGTTCAAAGAAGGAAGATCAATCAATTATATGCACTTTATTAATACATATATTCAAGGTCAAGGAAAAACAAAAAAAAATACAAATTAAAAAAACTTGCCGCATGGAGTTTCGAATTCGGGAAGCAAAATGCATGGGAACACAACAACCTATGCCACAACCGCCAATGCAGGTAGTACATTGAATTCGATATATCAACAGTTAATTCGTTCACAGCTAGGAGTACTATATCAAGTATGTGGGTAGGAGGTATCATACCTGACCTAGAGGCTCTCATTTTACACACAACTCGCTGGTTGGGAGACTAGCCAAGGCGCATTGCATGTACTAGAAGGTCTATGGTATGAGTAAATAGCAATTTGAGTCGATTCTATGGTTCTCCACTGTGGAATAGACGAATTACATCAGGTGTTGGCCCAGACGAGAGGCTTTGGGCCAAGTATGGCACCCCCCCCCCCTCGAGTGTACATGCATTTCAATAATACATGTGTTCAAGGAGGACAAGTTAAATTAAGTGTGTGTTCAAAGGAGAAACACTAATCAATTAGATACAAATTTGAAAACTTGCCGCTTGGAGTTTTGAAATCGGGAAACAAACTGCATAGCCGGGAACACAACAATCTAGGTCACAACCGCCGATGCAGATAGTACATTGAATTCGATATTTTAGTTAATTCGTTCGCCGCTAGGAGCACTATATCAAGTGTATGGGTGGGAGGTGTCATACCTGACCTAGGGGCTCTCATTTGGCACACAACTCGATGTATGGGAGACTAGGGAAGGCGCATTGCATGTACTAGAAGTTCTTTGGTATAAGTAAACAGCAATTTGAATTGGTTCTATGGTTTGCCACTGTGGAATGGACCAATTGCTTCCAAAAATCACAATCATCAGCACAATAGACGTGCTTCTATGTTCGCATCCTGTTATCTTCACTAACGAGAGGATGACTCCGTTTGGTCAATCAATGAGGACCATGCAAAATTCAATTTTCATCAATGATATATAGAATTCTAGAGTATATGGGAATATTTTAAAATAGACAGGCAATCCATGAATTTAAACTTTGTAACTTTTATCATGGATTAGGTAAACGAATGCTTCCAATCCTTTGTTGCCTTATAATTGCATTACCATTGTTCGTTCACAAAATATTCTGACGAAACTGGTTATTTTCGTACGCTCGAATTGCCCTGGAATAAATTATTTTTTCATAACGAGTATATTATTCCGGTATGATAAATCGTGTTTCCTAAAACAATCGTTTTTAATGTTGTTTCTACCACAAATAATATGTTACATCTAATATCAGGGCAGCTACAACAAAGTCGTTTATATTTCTCGATGAAATGTGTAAAAATTATATCCGGTTGTTCTTGCTGCCCTCATTATCAAGACAGAGAGATGATAAATCCACGCATAAGAGCAGGTACCACACCCGTATAAATCATAAGAACCATTAAATAATACGTGACCGTTTGGAAGCTCAGAGGTAGTTGACAGATACTGTGGTTATCTAACGTGCGCTCTGCAGGTGATCGCTACCATATTAATATTAATCTAAATTCTCAAAGAACTCCAGTAAATGCGATTTCCGAACACGTTTATTATATTCCAGCGTTTTGTTTCTAATGACTGCCTCCATGGTTACCATACCTTCGTCTGTATTCCAGTAGTGTGACATTTTCACACGAAGCATTGAAATAGATAACTTTAGTTTGACATGAATATATATGTTGAAGATGTTTTGAGGATGTCATGATAACAAAGTTGATATATTTTATTGCTATATCATGTACATATTGAAATTCTATTTAGGATAGGTTTCAACGCCAAAATTTTGTTATTTTGACAACGTCAATTCCCTATTTTGTGGTAGTGTTTCATCATCAATAATGAAAACCAATTGCTAAGTTCCTATCACTCTTATTCCAACTATTCCGAGCTACTCTAGTATCAGCCCTTATTGTATACTTTCCTGATTACGAATTGAAGAAAAGATATCTGCCAATAACACTAGTAAGCGTAGTTTTTGAAAAGAACA
The DNA here is from genome assembly GCA_958510875.1 of Endomychus coccineus. Classification (NCBI taxonomy): domain Eukaryota; kingdom Metazoa; phylum Arthropoda; class Insecta; order Coleoptera; family Endomychidae; genus Endomychus; species Endomychus coccineus. The sequence goes on along the minus strand of OY294069.1, from coordinate 130,336,396 downwards.
ATCCCAGTTTAATGCTACGTCCGTGTTCCTTTTCTCGGTTATCTATACATTTCTTTCAATTGCATCCGTTCACTCTTAACCTTTGAATAAACAGTGACTCAATGGTCCCTTAAATAGAGGCGGAAGAAACATCAAATGGAGCATTTAACCTTTTGCCATGCAGGTATGTACGAGGGTAAGGTGAAAAATCCCTGAAAAATGAATCAAGAAATGATTTATTTGGTCAAAACCTATTTTATTTCTCAAATTAATCTACTTGTAGTCCGATACACTTTGTCCAACGTTTTTCCATTTTTTCGATCCCTTCCAAATAATACGACTTCGGCAATCCTTCAAAATAGGCGTCTGTTTCAGCGATGACCTCATCGTTGAAGCAAAATAGATAAAAATGGGAGGAGGTCAAGTCTGAAAAATATGGTGGATGACGAACCAATCAGTAAGCCACTTCAGAATCGATGGCGAAGAGTCTCCATAATGTTTAACAAGCGATGCTTTGGTTTGCGTAGTATTTTTCCATGCTTACAAAAATATTCACGGGTGCTAGCTTTCGATGGTTGTCAAAACCGACATATAAGTTCGAAAATTCCAATGTGTTCTAGTTAAAGATGGTACATCACAAATGTCACATGGGCATTTCGATTGTGGCGGCATCTGTTCTATTTTGCAAGGATTTTTCACCTTGCCCTCGTAATACAAATGCATTGGCTTTTGGATGCATACTGAATTCCTAACCTACGGAAAATTCGTATTGATTCCTTTCTCTTCCGCTTACAGCAGTTTTAAATATTGCTCTTCGATAATTACATCATGTACTGTGAATGCAAGAAGAATGATGACTATGACGACAGTTTATTTTCTAGTTGAACTTCCTATTAGTTGAGGAATGAAGTGGAATGCTTTTCAGAAGAGTATCAGGAAATGCGAATAGCAGAGACAAACACATTGTTCTTCCGGTTAGCAGCACAGTCAGCGTTACACCCTCATCCTTAATCTAGATTGATCAATAGATTTGATTTAATCGCTACAAGCGGATAGTCGTCTTGTCTTTCAGTTTTATTTTTCTTCGGCGTTAAGCATGTTCAGCAAGCGATTCGGATGAAGTTGATTAAGTAACCTTGTGTAAGTTCTTCGTCTAAATTCTGACATCTGACAGCAACGTGCCGTCACGATCTACGCTACCAGTTCTTGAGTTTTCGCAATCGGTAAATGAAACCTTTCCATTGCTTAATTATTAACTTGTATGGAGTACCTACCCATTCAATTTTCATATGCCTAATTCGATACAGATCTCGCGACTGTAATCCGGAAGACTAGATAATTAAGCTGAAACCACAACAAACAACTATAATTGATAAATTACTGATTACGTAATTGCAGTGTTTAATGCGGCGATTTCCTGAGGAGGAGCAGGAATGTACATGAAAAAAACAACAACATCGCTTATGTAACTGTCTTTCCATCAATCCACAAGAATTAATTTTCTAAGAACGCTTAATGTACCTTCCGGTAATAACGGATTATTCCCCATAGATTCGAATGTAACAGTGAGAAATCGCAGAATATGTAATAGTTATTAAGATCCTTCAATCACATTATCAACATTTGGCTTAGAAATTATCACTTGAACGCATTATTATTACAAACTGTGATTACTTCAAAGTATGACTAAAGCCGAAAATCTAAATCATTTGAATGAGTACGATGAAAATGTTTGTGGAAGTATTTGACTAGAAAATATTGGTTTAATCGTTCTCTTATTGAAAAGCGATCAGTTGAAATATTCAGACCTTTACCAAAATCCAAATTTGAAACCAGTCGTGAAACTTCGTCGTTTGCCACTCGTTCGCTTTTACTGATTGAGATATATTTTCTGCAAAAATTTCTGGACGTTCGAAGGTGGAATACGTTTAATGTTTTATATGGATACATCCCTATATACAGAGTTTCCCCACATTGAAAATCATAGGTGGTGTCATCCAAGCCCGAGGAAAGAAGGAGGCGTAGCCCGTTTTTTAAAACTGAAAATATTTTTCTTGGAAATCATACCTATTCTCTCCCGGGTATATATATTGGGAGATAACGTCGTTTTCGGAATACTTATTAATTTCCTAAAACCTGGATTGGCTCATCAGCCTCATACATTGGCCTTGAACCTGTACTCGGAGTGACCAAAACCGCTTTCGATGTATACGAGACTGGGTCAAACAACAACATAGAGGGCGCTGAAATAAAGTTCCTCGCATACAATTCAGGAAGACTTTTATTACAGAACCATCGCAGAACAGATCTGAACAACTACTCAGTATGAGCGTTGATTGAACGATCTTTCAATCAACGGTATGAGTAGGAACCAAACCCGAATAAGGTCTCCTTATTAGTTACAGCCCATGAGGTGACACCTTCATAAATAGGGACTGTACAAGAGAGATCTTTCCTGAATACCATGCTGGAAAGAGACAGAAACCGCCAAACACATACACTGTCAGAAGTGTAGTAGACGAGCAGTATTCGGTCAGCTTGGGTTATCCCTTGAAAAGTACTACAGCCAACTGAAGAACCCGTACAGACTGGTACTCACAGGGGATTATAATCACGAAGTGGGTGTTGAACACCATTCAACTGGAAGCCTCAATGTCTGGGGTGCAAATGGTGAAAAGGACCAGCACCAAAGTAAAAAAAAAAGACCCGGGTGAGAATTAATAGCAGTTTAAGCTGTTTTCATCTCCATGTACATGTTGCGTTATGGATGAATTTAAGAGACTGATGTATTGAAATTTAATAAGTGCGATAAATATTCGACAAGGATGGGTGAGATTTATGAGTTTACCAAAAACCTTCTTCTGCAAAATAACTATACTGAAAATTATTCTCGCAAACGCTTTCAAAATTGTCTTGAATTTCCATTTATCCTGCAGGAATGACAATTTAATTTGAATGTATATCCCATTCTATTATGAAATGAATTGACTTTGAAAATGGATACCTCATTCTGCCTAACCTTGCACAAGGGAAGTGAACGCATCGCATATAGATATCAGGTCCAACTTTCTAAATACTTGGTATCGTTTGACTTGTCTATATTGTACAGGAACCCACACGACATATTATTATGCCGATCCGTAAAACTCAGGCTTTATATCAGAACATATGAAATATGTATACAGCCGGCCCGTAACACTATCCCAACTGCATATTCAAGTTAAAAATTTGAATGTGCAAAAATAATATGACAATTTCTTAATGAAGATTTGGTAAATTACTATTCATATGGTAAGTCCGGGAGAGATTGCCCTTCAGGTGAGACGACTTCATTCTCTTTTCACAATTATGTACCACTCCGCGGTGATCGATAACCGTGTCGAGTGTGTCAACACAAAGAAAGCCTTTATCGGCATTTAGAGAAATAAATAGGTGAATTATTAGTGATATAAATATTTAGCCACGTCGCAATTTCATCTGCGGTTATTTCATGTCCAGTTACTTGCATAAAATAGATTTTTGCCTGTAATATCTATTGGTAGTCGTTGCATCGTTGTTTGGAAGTTGTCATTACTGTTGCTGGACTTCGATCGCGTTTCATTTAGAAAAAATTAGTTGGATCAACTATGCCATAATGATTGGTTGAGATGGCTCGATTTTATCCGGGATAGATGGCATATCATATGTGGGGTATTTATTACATTACCTGATTGTATGAATGCATGTTATGTGTCAAAAGAAAATATAACTATCAACATGAAGATTCTGAATAACCTATAATAATACCTAAGTCATCTCACCTGGACTTCACCAGGACACTCCGGGTGAAATGGCTTGTACCTACATAAAATATTCTCATGTTTTGAAAAAAGCTATATGTTTTCATCATTTTCATCCTCAAGATAATGCTAGTTTTGTTAGCTATGTGAATAACAAATTTCGGTTAGATACTACTGTGAATTAACATTTCCCGATTTAATTTAAAAAGGTGGGTCACCCCTCCCAGAATTACTCTAGATATTATGGTTGCCTAAGGAATTTTTAGGTTTGATATTTGTATTCGTTTACAACCATTTATGACATTCTTATGATGATTTATAAGATATTTCAAAACCAAATCGTAATTCAAACAACGCATTTAATTTCATATACATTATTCACCTGACAAAAAGAATTAACTGTCCACGACAAAAGATGGGGCGGGGGTGTAGGCCACTACCAAAGGGTTCCGATTTTCCGTTCACGGCCCTGGTGTCATCAGAAGTTTCTTATGGATTCAGCTGAAAAGTATGTCCAGGATTAATTTAATTTTTTACCTTTACCTAACATAACAATTTATAAACCGTTATTTATTCTAATCTAGATGAATGCCTGAGAAAGATAATAGTTATCAAATCAAAGAAAGTACTTCTCGTTACTATCTAACGAGTTCCTTCTTCTAATTTAGTTGAGAATTTTATGGTTGCTAACATAAAAAAATTAGATTTTACATTTGACAGCTGTTTCGTTCTTTCAGTCAGAATGCCACTATTTTTAGGCGTGTTCGTTTAATTTCCCACTTGTATTATGATAATATTCCAGAGACCTGGAATATTCTTAAATAGGTCCATTATTGTTGAATAGAGAATTCCATATTGTTGCTTGTTTAAGACGAAAACGCCCAATTTCCTGTATACAAACGTTTCCTCGTTCGTCAACAATGAATGTAGTTGAAATAAAATGGATTATTATTACCTCAGGGGTATCTATAGTATAACAGTATCAATAGAAGTGAATGAGTGGTACTTATTCCGGGACAAACACCCCAGGATTCCGTTCTTTTGTTGGGATAAAGTATCAGTTCGGGAGCATTACTTAGAAGATTTGTTGTCATCTCGGTCCGTCGGATCGCTTAATTATAGGCCGGCAGTGGCACAGTACAGAGGGGACATCAAGATTTGCACTACAGATTACATTATTTTGATGTTTCATTGCGTTTTATGTCGGTTTTGTGTAACAAACTATAAGAGTTGAAATTGGGCCTATGTATGAATAACTTTTCATGCATTTTTAAGTACCTTGTTTTTGATAATCTTTAATCTGAACGAGATCATGAAACAATAGCATACTTCAAGCTAAGCTAAAACGATATTGAACGGTAAAATTGAATTGTGTGGTTATCTAAAAATGTGCAATTTTTATGATATCTGTAATAAATTATTAGGCCTATCAATTTCTAAGAGGAGCGATATTTATCGTATTTTAATTTGAATATTTCGAATAAATATTTAGGGTATGATTCCACTAATCATCGTAAATATTCATAGCAACTGAAGAAATGAGTTTACTGAAAATTTGAGCTTATCCTATAATATTGAAAGGCTGTCGTGTCAGTTTTAAAAAATACTTTTAGTAATAATATCAAAGCATAACTTTAAATTTTACGTAGAACCTTCATTTATAGCGAATGCCTAATATAATTGTTGAACAAGCAACTTCCCTGTCTGATATCCTGACCTACAGTGCGATAGCTTCCAGAATGCGTACATTCAGTTTGCAACGAAAAACTCTCCGGATTGTGTACAAATGTAAAAAAGCCACTTACTTTCTTGTGGTATTGCGTTCAGATATGTTTTATGTTTATAACATTTTTTTCAATTGAAAAAGCACATTGCTCATGAAAAACCATGACAGAAAAATTATTTATAAAAATCAATCCACAATAATTCATGAAAAATCAATTTAAAAAAATTAAACAACATTAAATAACGTTCAACTTTTCAGTAAAAGACATCTTCGATCATAATTCTTTTGATTGCATCCAGAAATATATTACTTCACAAGATTGTTGTATATTGAATATAAAAAAACACAATGTTCTACGTCTGTGTTTACATTTCGCGACTTTATTGTTCATTCTTCAGAGCTAAAATAATTAATAGAAATCATATCTCAACATTCCAAGAAATCAGCCACAATCAATTTCAACAATAAGTAAGGAAAACTCACCTCAGGCGTGATTAACCGTACATAGTACTTGGTCCGTTTTATGTGCACTATAGTAATGCAATCATTGAAATGAGGCGAGTTTTCCTTATTTATTTTTGAAATGTATTATCGACGTTTTCTTGAAATGTTGAGATATGATTTTCGTTAACTATTTTAGCCCTGAAGAATGAACAATAAAGTCGCGAAAGGTAAGTAAGGACATGGAAGCTTATGTCCAATACCAATAATCTTGTGAAGTAATCTTCCATCATAGTTTTATAGAGACTTTGGCTTCGAACCACTTGTTTCTCATAAATGTAATTTTAAGATATAAGAAATCTTTTCACGAATTTTCCATGATGCGAAAAATATTTATCGTCTGATCGATGAATTCATTTATATAAATCACTTCAAATATTATTACTCACTTCTAGTATATTAGGGTATAGAGAGATTATGATTAAGATTTTATTGTGTATTTGGAACTTGTGACAAAGAGGTTTGACAAAATTATTATTAGCAGAGTAAACTACGTTCTACTAATCACTCAAGAAATAATAACAATAACGGTTGAATATATCTCATGTAGTTTTCTATATCCCATAATGAATTATCATATGTCAGATCCAAATAAATAAGTATTAGCATCTGTATAAAAATAAATAATACTAGTACTAGGCCGACGTCGGCCTAGATAGTTGTCTTACGGCGACCTGGCGCTCTACCACTCGCCATGCATTGCAGTGTTGACAGTTGCGCGCTTTCGTACTAACCATCCCGGAGACAGTTGTCTTACGGTGACCTCGCCATGCATCCCGATTTTCAATTGTTACAATTTTTGGCACATCTACAGTCCAACTCGTTCCGAACGATATCTCAACCAACATCCTACCCTCTGTACTTTTCTCTATTGAACTCGTGGACTACGCTAACAATGTATAGATAATAACATGGCTTCCTGGTATAATGAATTCTGAGAACAATTATTTTATAGACTTTATTTGTTTCTCAAAATCATCAGCATGAATAGAGATAAAACTGTGAAATTAAGTATAACTAAATGCATGTTTTGAATTGATTCCACTTCAATCAGTAGATTAGTTGTTAGCATCTAATTGAAAGTCCCATAAATAAGAACGAACAACGCCTTAAGAACTATTACATTTGGTACACATATTCAATGTCATGGTATTTCGAGTTCAACATCATTCGTATGAGAATATAACGAGGCTCGTTGTTTCCTCGAGTTTGAGGTATTTAAAACCATACATCTACACGGTAGCCCGTCCAGAATTCCTCTTATTATCTTCTGATTGCTAAGGGTTTGATTTATAATAATTGGAAATGGTTAAGACTGTGAAAGCCCCGGGCCCCCTTCAATGAGGACGTACTTAATTGATCGATTTGTTACCAGAATCGTTTGTCTCTCTTTTTTCTTTTCTGTCATATGAGTTGTAGTAGAAAAGAACAAACAAACCGGAGAAATTTCATTTTCTACACTAATTAATTATGCAAGCCTGATCCATAAATCTTGTTTTGATGTTTTCAGTAGCTTGAAGAGTTCTTTCTGAACGATTATTCGTTGTAATAACTCTTGAAAAAAATCAAGATAAAAATAGTTCTCAACTCAAATATAATAAGAACAGTAAATATTCATGAAGAAAAAAACCGTTCAGTCGAGAAATAACACTGACGCAGAATCGAAGAGAATTGAGAAAAACTACAGCGTTCACTTGGTGTAAATATAATAATATACACGTAGTTAATAAAATATCAAAACAAAAACTCATTTACTCCCACATAAAAAAACTGGGACCTAATTTTGCAAGTTCAACATATCTAGGTCTACTTCTTGAAAAGAATCAAAAATTATAAGCGAAGCAAAATCAAAACTATGAATAGCTTACACTCATATGTAAAAAAAAGAAACAACATTAAGAACTTGGAGTTTATGAATTGAAATGTGATAATTGCTGTCCTGCTTATAGTTCAGACATTTGAGGAATTTTTTTGTCCGAATTTCGGAGTGGTCTAATTTTGGTCTATTCTTATGTATTTTGACGCGTTGAACACGATGGTGTAGCTTAAATTTGTATTTACCCTGTTCTATGTCCATTTTCTGAACCCAAAAATTTCCATTTTTCGATTTTTTGCGTTACGAATAATGTGAAAAAAATATAAAAAATAGATTATTTGTGAATAATTAGACATATAGATATTTTTTTTATAAATATGAAATGTAAAAAAAAATATATAAATGTGAAAAAAATTATTTATGAATCTTATATTTTATTTACATATTGAAATTTGTTATGTAACACCTTATAAAAACATCATGTCACGGTCACATATACACGTTCACAAGTCTACATATGCTCACACATTCATACAAAACGATTATAAGCCTTCAGGTGCATTTTAAAATGTTTAAAACACTATAATTTGCTTATTGCCGCTGAATGAAATTTCGCGCTAGTATTTTATGATGAAATTCGTTATTACTTTGAATTGTGAATGAATGGCCGTACGCTGTTCCAAACTTGAATAGCAGATGTACATCTCTTGAATTTGATTCGAAGTTTTTGTCCATAAAGCCCAAAATTGGGCCCTGTATAGGCCCAAACATATTTAATAGGATAACTGCACTTTTAATAAACCTAAATCGATCTCCTTGGACTTAAAATACTCGCTATAAAAGTTTCTGATATAACCTACAATTTTGATTTCGGAAAAAATTTCTAACTTCTAAAAATTTGGATTTTTAGGCGGTCCAAATTTAAAAAAATGATGTCAAAGTTATGTATTTCAACCAAAATGCTTGAATTTTGGATTTTGACGCCATAAAATGAGGTAGCTCGAAATACCAAAATCCAAAAAGAAAAGAAATGAAAATACTATTTTTTCATCGAACCAGAATATAAAAAACAAAAACTCTATACATATACTCAATTTTTTAATGTGTCAAAAATGAGGTAGCTCAAAAACGAAAATCCAAAAAGAAAAGAAATGAAAATACTATTTTTTCATCGAACCAGAATATAAAAAACAAAAACTCTCTATACATATACTCAATTTTTCAATGTGTCAAAAAACACAGGTCCTATCCTGGGCACACAACCTCGAATCGACTTCGGACCGGAACCAAAAAACGCGTATTAATTTTTCTAACAACTTTCGTCCAATATTTTTCCATACAGCCCATAGTTTTGACTCAAAATCCAAAAGTTCAAAAGATGGACATAGTTTTTCGAGCACAGGGTTAATCCAAATTTAAACTACACCATCACACGATGACGTAGTCACAGCGCGTCAAAATACATATAAATAGTTCAAAATTAGAGCTCGCCGAGATCCGGGCAAAAATCGTCGATTTTCCTCCTTGAATGCCTGGACTATTAAACATGCAGACGGGAAGAAATATCAGGAATAGTTAAGAAGTTAGCCCCTCAAAAAACATGACTCAAATTATTAGGATTATCTTATAAGCTACAACCACATTTCACTCTATTCGGACATTCCACATATTCAGGAGTAAGGCTCAAAAGAATAGTTATTCAATATTAACTGACGGAATCGATATTTCTAACTCCCCGATTATTATTTATTCAGTCAATAACCTCCCCCTCCCCAACTTATAGTCCTGCCCTGCGTACATATAGAACTGTAACATATTTGAGGATGACATTTCTATTCGTAATATAGTTGACAACTCGCTATGGTATTGTCATCGTGTGACGAATCAATTGTCAGCAAACATTTTTGCTAGGTGAATTTAAATGTGTCTCTATTCATATTCATTAAACCACTACACATATGAATAAGTACGAAATAATCACCCTTATTCACTGAAAATACTAATAAAGTGCTAAAGTACCTTCCAGCTACCAAGTAGCCATCATCAAAGTATTTATGTATAAGTGTATGAGAGTGATTGTTTCGTACTTATCAGTGTTATAGTGTATCGACAGTTGTGAAGTCTTTTAGTGTATCAATACAAATATGTTCTTTGTTTTCAGGTTAATAGACCCCTTACAATGAAGAAAGAAGGTATACAAACTAGGAACAGGAAATTGTCGTCGAAGAGTAAAAAGAAGAAAAGTGGTGGTTCGTGCTTATCTCTTGGTGGAATGATGGGTGACATGATGAAACCTTTAGATGGAGGAAAAGGATTCGGAGGAGGAGGGTTTGGTGCAGGAATGGGTGGTGGCCACCCTCACTTGAATGCCGCTCTTCATCCACATCATGCCATGAGTCATTGGTACCAGCACAGTTCGCATCCTCAAGGTTTCGTATCTGGACCACCTCCGCCAGCGCCTCCACCTACAGCTTCCTATCATCATCATATGAGTTCCTTGTCGGCAGCAGGTTTAGGTTTAGCATCTAATGGAATGGTGAGTGTATAATGCTACATTTCAATTAGAAATAGCTACGGTTATAGTTATTCGATATCACCATGTAACAATTCCCCTTGAGACTTTCTCGTCTAAAGTTCAAGGAAACAAAAATATCTCTACTTTGTGGATGTCACCCGAATTTTTGCAATACATTTTATATGATGAATTGATGAATAATGTAGATGTAGAAAGTTGACTAGAGGAATATTGTATTTCCCACATTTTAGTAGCTTAACACCAAATACTAGAGGGCTTATAATATCAAGTCTATTCAATAGTAGGAAGCCCAAAGTGGTGAATATATCGCGCCCCGTTTCTACGGGTCTAACGCAATGCTTGAGAGCTAAAACATACAGCAGTCAGCAGCAAGTGCAGATATAATTGAAAACTCTCCTCCTCATACTTACAAATAGATAGTAACTAATGACCCGAAAGTGGCATATATTCACTATTGCTTATGCCGAAGAGAATTCAAGTGAATTCTTCGTTTTATTTTTTCATCAAGCTTGCAGGGAAAAGTGTACAATCAGTTTAAGAACCAACATTTTGCAAAGCATAGATTTCAAAGCTCAGTTGCTTTGAGCATGATCAAAATACTCAGTTCAGCAATATTTTCCTTCTGTTAGTTGATACTGCATGATTTTCCAACACTTTAGTCATCACTGTGAGAAGTTCCTGAAATACTTCCTGTCCTCCGTGTGCTGTTGAGGGGTTAACTTACATAGGGCCTCTTGATGTAATGATTCTCAACAGCAACGTCAACAGCGAAATTCTCTTTTTGTTTTGTAACTATAGCTTAGAAAATAAAAACAATAATTTCTCTTTGTTTCAGTCTGGTTGGAGATCAGAATACACGTGATAAGTGAGACTTCGAGCAATGCACGAGAACTATATTTGTAATAAATTGTAGATAATTAATAAAGTTTTAAAATTAATCGCTATTATGAGAAGCTGGTCGATACTCTCTTGTATAGGCTAATACATGTACATTTGTATATATTCGTTCAGAGACTTTGTGACCAGTTGATTGTATAAGTACAAATTACAGCCGATTGTAATCTATTGTATATAGATGTTAGTTTGTTGTAAGCAATTTTCTAAACAAGTGACAGTGTACATAAAATTTGAAATGTGCAATCTTCATGTTATGTAAATCAATCAGGTGTGATCGAAAATCTATATAGGCTGGTCCAATACACACCAAAGGGTCATTTCATTTGTATGGGTATATAAGTGAAAAATGGTAAATGGAATCCAATACTTATCTGAATTTCGTCACAGACGAAGTAACTCGAAAACATTTTATTTATCCCAGTCAGTTTTTATTTTCTAATTTTATAGCAAATGTCACATTAATATCAAATTTTGATCTACATACCGAGAAATCGATGCCATATTTTTATGTTCTTGATCTCAATAACTGGGATAATCTAATGGAATGAAAATTTTGTAGAAGTAAAAACACCTCATTGATTAGACTAAGCCATCCTTTTGGATGTACCGTAATCAAACCAATTTAAATGTTCCCCAAAATCTTCACCGAATCGTTCACGAAAAATTTTAGTTTCATGAAATGTATAGTAGTGTATCAAACTTTAATTCATTTTGAAAATATAATGAATTTTGAAGTCACAATGCAGAACCTTCTAAATTTGAAAATGATACTTTGGTGTGCGTCACATAAGATCTGTTATTGAAAATTCATACAGTTCATTTTTGACTAGGTTATATAGACTTGAAAACTGTAAATATTTTCGTATGCAAGTCGACCAATTTTTATTGAAAGTATAGCATTTTAAATTATTACAGTGTATCAAATTAATTACACTTCTAGTTTAGAATGTATTTGCCCTATTGTTAAGTTAAACGTTTTGAAACTAACCTTAAAGAAAGACTTTTAATGAACTATGATTTCAATATGCAGTACAAATTTATTATAAGTTTTACTTACACCTTCTAATTCTAATTTATTATGGTTTATTTAATCATAGGGCATTTATAAGAAGCCATGTAATAATATAGAATTTTTATTGTTAAGTATGTGTTATTTAATGATAAAAGTTTTATGTTGATTTCTAAATCGATTCTTCGATTTTTTGACAATTGTAAGTGAATATTATATCTATAATTAAAATTTCAGAACATGTAAATAAAATTTGATGTATGTATATGCTCTTTGTGTGATATATAAAATATTTAATTCATATATTTGGTTTTTCTTGAATCCAATTCCATTTTTATCCAATTTATACCCAAAGCCAGACAGTTGGGAAACAAATATTAGTGAATAAAAATCAAATAGTATTAAGGGACTGCCTGTGGTTGCCGGTGGTTCCCGCACGCTCTCCCATTCTAGACTAGAGGTGAAAGTGGCCCCACTGTGAAATAGACGCTCAATAAGCCCATATTCACGCTAAATGCCGACAAATAGAAACAAAAGAAGTTCTGTAATGTACCACTTTTTGGCGTTTTATACGTACTAAGGTTCCAATTAAGTATATCAGATCTGAATCTGACGAGTTTAATTCGATTTCCCAGGCGCCATATTTTGTTAAGGCTCACTCCTCATCAAAAACTTCTGCTAGGGTCCTCACCAAAGAGCTTGTCACAGTGTCATCTTATAGAAAGCTTTGTCCTTAGGGTAGCTTCAGTTAAGTAATAACCAGGGCCCAAAATGGGACAAAATGACTAGTATCAAAATCGCAAGCTTTAATTACATCCGATACTTGGTTAGAACATAGCTGAGGAGCAGAAATAGCTGAATGGAATGGAAAACTCCCAATAAAAGATTTATTCATCAAAATGTTGCAACAATCTGTGAAACCTCCCGAATCTAAATATTTAACAACTCTCCGAAGGAGCGGGCAGTTTCAGAAATACCCCAGGGGAGATTCACGCAGTGATTAAAATAATCTAGTGCATATCATGTAAGTGTGTGAAGAGCGTATTAGCGGTCTTCGATCGGTTTATGCTCGATCCTATCCCACGCAATATTGGTGATATGTCGGTAACTCTAAATTACAGTATAATTAATTTAATTCGCTTATCCTGCTTTTCTTGAGTTAGTGCGTCCAAGTTCTTTATCACGGATGGCTCACCGGTAATTGAACAATTGTGTCAGTGCGGATAGTTTTAGCTCCTTCTCCAGGGGAACAAGCTATGTGCACAAACAATTACTAACTCCTCCCAATTGCCTCCTCTTGTGATCCCCATGTGGTACTGGAGGATGGGGCATTACTCTTCTCTAGCTTACGGTCACCTTCAGCTCCTACTTCAGACAGACTCGCTAAGTGTACAAACTATAGGTAGCTGCCCATCTGTAACATACTTCAACAGGGCATGCTGTGTGTGCAAACTATGAATAACTTATACGCAATACACCTTCTTATGTTCCTCATGCGGCATAGAAGAGTGTGGCACTATACTTTAGCTTACGGCCACCTTCAGCTCCTACTCCAGAGAAACTCGCTGTATGTACAACTGAGGGTTGCTCCCCGTCTATGACATTCACCCACTTCAGGGACACTCGCTGTGTGCACAAACTATAACTAACTCATTCGCAATACCCTCTCTTATGATCCCCATGTGGTTCAGACGAATGGTCCACTACGATACTCTGACCGCCTCTAGCTCCTACTCCAGAGAGAATCTCTATGTGTTTTCACTGAGGGTAGCTCCCCGTCTATAACATACTCCTACTCCAGAGGAACTCGCTGAGTGCACAAACTATAACTAACTCATCCGACGTACACACTCTTGTGATCCTCATCTGATACAAAAGAATAAGAATAATGACAGGATAGACCTTCTACGCACAATCGCAACAATTACTTATTATTCATGATTAATGATACTACGCGAACTCAATTCTGAGCAAATAACAGAACAGTATACAATTTAATACGTCAAGGCAAATAATATTGTCACTTGCAATCTCAATTAGTATTTCACTCGTGATGTAATAACTTCTTGACACTTACTGATCGGTTACCTTTCGGTATGTTGCTTCTAAATGGTTCGCACAAAATGACCTATCTTCAGGAACTGAATCGCATGTGTTCTCTCAGTCTGCGGTCCTTCATTAATACCCATCTTTGGCGTGTGTTAGTTCGTGGAAAGCTATTTTCACTCATCTTGTGCTCATGATCCTTCGCCAATTCCAATATTTTGTGCCTTGGCTTTTATCTTACGACAGCTGTTTCGTTACCTAATGGTGGCACGATATATTAACGGTTTTAAATTAACTATACACGATTATGAATTGAACCGAATGCAAATTTAATCTTTATAACACATGAATGGATATTCCCTGCATGTACTATATTCCTTAACAACAATATACCTATCCGGAATTTGTTACTTCATAATCGGTTCTACTAAAATAATATAAACTATTTATATGTAATTTATGAGCTTCGTTAAAGTACTGACAAATTCTTCTATATTGTTTCCGCAATCATCACCTCAGATCATATTAGTAGCATGCATATGGGTTCCTACCGTATGATGATAGATAACTTCGCTAACCGGTCATCAAGAGTTGTAATATAAAGAAGATCTTTCACACTATGACCTTGCTGCGTCATTTCCTTTTATTTTGAAGCTGAAATTGAGCAGTTCTTTTTATCTGAGACCCCTTATTGAGTATATTTCATATCAGTTATCATATTGCTTTCTACGTCATTGAGGATTCTTTCGTTCAGTAGGAAAAGAATTTTGTTAGATAGAATAGTTTGAACAACTAAGAGTGAACAATCAGGATTTGTGAAAGTCTTCTATAATGAAATGAGAATCTGAGAAATTTTTATCGACAATTTGTTTCCCTTTCAGGATCGTTTGGAAGACGCAGTATAGAAAGAGTTAAGATAGCAATAGTAAAATTAAAATTACTGTTGCAAATGTGGAGAAAGACATACATCAACCTTCACAAACATTCACACTAACTGTAATATGATCCAGAAAAGAGCTATGATTACAAGAACGGTTTACTCAGTTCTCTCATCGACAACACCTAATGAACTGTGATACATAGAGAACTAACTTCCCTCACTTGTGAGAACCGGTAATATATAGGAAACGAATATAACAATTGAAATATAAATTAATATATATGAATAAATTCATTGATTTCTTGTAGGCTCTTGCCAAATAACAATGATACTGTCTCTCTAGTCTAGATCGATCAGAAACATTTCGGAGCAATAGTTTTAGACAGCTAGTGGGATATCTACCTATAGATGAGATAATAATTTGGTCTTTTTGCCATGATATTAGTCGGTTGTATACACGGTCGTATATGCAGGTCTGGAAACTATATGTTTCACATGAGTCTCTTACATGTCGCCAAACTCGTAGTCCCTCGCTCAGCCACCAGCTGGCGCATGGATCGAAGTATGTTATCAGGATGTCAGGATTAGGCACCATGTCGTTTAAACACGGTCGTATACGTGCCAGAGAACATCCCTCGACTCATGCGCCACCCTTTTGGTAGGTACTACGCAACAGATGACGCTTAGCGGACTCGAGTTTCCAGACCTGTTTATTCGACCGTGGTTGTATACATCTTCAACAGAATGATCGTTCAGTAACATTACAAACTTCCTCGTTCTACTCATGGGATCTATGAGAGTGCGAAATAGCTGTCTAAGAACAATTAGTGGGTGATGATCGACCTAGACTGGAGACATTATTATATTGTAACTAGTTAGAAAACAGATAAAGTTGTGGGAAGACGTCAAATCATAAGTACGCAAAAACTACCTACTACCTACTATAATTGTTGTTACCTCCTTATGTTAGCACAATATTTCGCTTTCGGACACTTCTGCTGGTTAAATATATGTCTGTGATATTTATTTACTAGCTGTTGTCGGCAGACAGCTAAAAACGTGATGAGAGGTAAGACGTTATACTCTGGCATTGGAAGGTCATGCGAGTTGACAACATATGTGTTTCAAAGCTCCATGTTTTATACTTAATATTAGTGCGGCAATCGAGATTCAAACTTGATTTTTCGTTCACACGACCTTTGCAATATACCCAACAGTTTTATTCCAAAACTGAGCTATAACAGTGGTGCAAGCTTCCTTCGACATATATAAGTAGTATTTAACAGATGTTCCATCTCTTCCGATGTGCTGATTATCAGTGGCGGCTCGTGAACTTTTTAAGAGAGGAGGCTGGACATAAAACGTTTTTTTTAAATATACTCTACTCAGCCAATTAATTTAACTTTTGCACAGCGACCGTACCAGCTACTTCAGTAACAAAATTAATTGTTGCCCAGCAAGAACCAACGTGGAGGTGTAGAGTTTCTCTTGGCAAAAAATTTTTTTGTTCGTTTTTGTTTTTTATTTTTTTCGGATTTTTGATATTTTTTCTTTTTTTTAGAATTTTTCGTATTTTGTTTTTTTTTATTAATTTTATTAACTTTTTTTATATATTAACGGAATTCTACGGTCTTTAGTTTGCGAAAAATGATCAATAATATTATCATAAAATGTATCATTTTGTTTTAAGTGTTTTACTAAATCTTTTTCAATAGATATCAAACTAACATTGTATAAACGATTTTGGTCCATTGTATTTCGCATGTAAGTTTTAATTCGTTTGAGAGTAGAAAATGATCTCTCCACCGATGCCGACGTGACAGGAATGGTGACTGTCAAACAAAGTAGTTTATAAAACTGAGGTAAAACTTGTTGCAAATCATTGTCTATCATATATTTTATCATATCGGCGTGACTGTCGTACTGGCCTAAAATATCTTTATCCGAGTATATAACGCATAATTCATTGTGCAGTGTTATTTTATCAAAAAAATTATATTTGAGAACTAAGTTATCTAAAAGTGTATTGGGAAACTCTTTTGAGAAAGATTCGAAAAATCTTCTATTCGTCAAGTCGAAAAACTTCAATTCATGTAAATCGGAAAATCGAATCTCAATTTGACCTTTAATGGTATCTAAAATTTCATAAAAAAGTTGTTTATAATGTAGTTTCTTGTCTACCAAATTATATGTTCTCCTCCTTTTCGCGGGAGGAGCCTGATCAGTTGAAAAATTTTGAAATAAAATATTAAAATGAAATTCTGTATTACGGAAACTTGAAATTTTATCAATGAGATGTTTCAAACGATCTATTGAATAAATTATATCAGTGAATTTATGTTGTAAAATTTGAAAAATAAGATCAGTTTGTTCAAATATTAATTTAAAAGTATCAAGAAAAAACAAAAATTCTTCATTTTCTAAATAAGATTTTAAACCAACAGCAGCATTTAATGAAACCTGATCTGTCGAAAAGTCATCACTGTTTAATATAAAATCAAATGTTTCAATTAATTTGTCTTTATTTTTGTGAATGGTAAACACTGCACGTGATGTAAAATTCCATCGAGTTGGAGCATTACAGGGAATTCTGTTTCCTACTATGTTATTCAAAATTTCAGTTCGTTTGGTGGATTTGCTAAAAAAATTTGAAAATGACGATAAGTTGGAAAAAAAAATTCTAACTTCCTTAATGGAATTACATGCATTACTTAAAACCAAATTCATGTTGTGAGCGTAACAATGGGTGAAAATAGCCTGAGGCGAAACTGATTTTATTTTTGTTTGAAGACCGTTTAAATGTCCCGCCATTACAGATGCGCCGTCGTAGGTTTGAGCTATTAATTTATTCGCAAAGTCAAATCGTTGAAATGTTTCCATTAAGAAATTAAATAAATTGATCGCTGTTCTTCCCGAACTAACATCGTAAAACCCTAAAAATCTTTCCACTAGTTGTCCATTTTTTACAAATCTAAAAATTATTGATAATTGTGATTTACACGTTATATCAGTTGTTTCGTCAACCTGCCACGAAAAAAAAGGGACATTAAATAATTCATCCTCTATGTGATTTCGGAGGACATAATTTATTGAATCAAGAATTTCGTTTTGTATTGTTTTTGAGGTGCCTGCAAATACTGACGCGTTAGTCATAAAATCGCGAAGCTTACTGTCGTATTTACACAACAAATCTAACAATTCCCTAAAATTACCTTTATTAACTGAATTTTCAGTTTCATCATGCCATCTGAAAGCCAAATCTTGAAATGATAAATACAATAAGAAATCAATGATTTTTTTTAAAACTTCGCGGTTTTCTTTAACTGTATTATTATGATTTTCGATTTCGCGTGTTCGTGTAGAATCAATCGCATTAACAATATTCTGTTTACCGGTTAATTTAAACTTAATACACGATGTAATATGTTCCTGCGATTTTTCATGTCTTTCTAGGCCACGAGCTAAATTTTTCAAATCATTATAACCCAAGTGCCCCCAACATGAAGTTGTATCTGATGTGAATAGCAAGCAATACCAGCAATATAATTTATTGTGTACATCAGATCCCGTTAACCATACATATTTTTTATAATTATCAGTATTAAACGATCGATTTTGATACTTCCCTGCCATCACTAATCCTTTCAAATCCGGTAAAGGCCGTTTGTTTTTGAAGAACACTTTTCTATCATATGTTAATCCACTAAATGGATTTTCTAAGAACTTTGAACTAAGTCACTCATAATTTTAACGTTCACCGATTCCGATTAGATAAATTATAACTTAAAAATTAACTACTTAACCTTACTACGCCTCATGGAATAAAAACAACAACTAACTGCATTCTTCTAGCAGCGGGAGGCGGGAGCGCAAGTAATCGTATTTCATTCGACCGACGAATGGGTACGAAAAGCTAGCCTCCCCACCCTGTTGCCGTTTCGCCGTTTCACGCTATTTGGCGATTGACTGGTCGGAAAAAAGGCAACTGTGTTGAACAACACATGCTCACCGCTTGAGATATATAGAGAATCTAGCCTCTGACCACTGTTGCCGGATTGAAAATAACTACTGAGAACGGGGAATTAATTGTAAAATTTAAAGAATTATCAGAGAAACAGGAAATAAAATGGAGAATGTTCATTAAGATGAATTGGTCA
Organism: Endomychus coccineus; assembly: GCA_958510875.1. Lineage (NCBI taxonomy): Eukaryota > Metazoa > Arthropoda > Insecta > Coleoptera > Endomychidae > Endomychus > Endomychus coccineus. The sequence goes on along the minus strand of OY294069.1, from coordinate 130,317,070 downwards.
GGAGGCTGAGCCTCCTTAGCCTCCTTCGAGGAGCCGCCACTGCTGATTATGATGATTCTTTCAAGTCTCCCGCACTACTTCCATTGCATTTTGATGATATGCTAATTCATCGATTACGTACCTATATTCAGTGGGTTATTTCTAGAAAACATACATGATACATGAATAGCACCAACATAAAAATGTCATGCTATTCCAAATATGCTTCTTTATATTTCCTTAAGAACTGAATTCTCTTTGCAGATACATTTGATAATTCCATGAGACCTCTACGAGGATTGCCTTGTTGCACCGAAAACCAATGCTACACAAAACGATTCAATACAACCATTTGATAAATAGGAATCACATAATTCTTCTTGAAAAGTTTGCAGCGTTATGTGTTCAATTATGAACATTAACACACATCGACAATGTATTACGATGTTCGTACATGTCGAAAACCTTATTCCTTATTTCTACCCCATCCACATTTTTGATATTTATTTGGCTCAGATAAACGGACGAAATTATTGACAAATAATCAAACTTACGTTCATGATACTGTAGGGAACAGAGATCAACAGAGTACGTAGTTTTCATCGTTGACGTAGTGTGACGTCATTCAAATGTTAAAATAAGAAATTCGAACACTGTGGGTTAATAATTATATGATTGTGATATATATTTATAACCAGAAAACTATTCTTGCCATATTATTCGATAAAATACCATAGTTTTATTTGGAAGACTGAAGATGAACTATTATTAATTAATTTTCGTCATCGTAGTTTTCTAATGGTTCTGCATTATTTTCATGAGATAAGATATAGAATCGCACTTTACCTGCTGATTATGTATATTTATCATCTATCCCCCGTGATCATCTCAAATTTTCGCCGCACCGGAAATTAATTTGTGTTCCTTGTCTACAATTAGGTTCCGTCCGCGAGTTACATATGTAATAAGGTTTATTAACCGTTACCACAATTTCCTAGATCCCACTCGTTTTGGGTACTGAAAATCAATGTAAGCAACTTTTGACCAATGATCTCAGAATATAGCTTGGGCTGCTTTGACATAATTTAGAATATCACCACAGAACAGTAGATTAACTCTATGAATTCTAATGAATGATTTTATTTTGCAGAAAAATATATAGGAAGAACAAATTTTTTAGAAAAGATTTACATATTATTATCATATCATATTGATGGAATAGTCAATCACAACTTCTTTGCACCTGAGATTCTATCTCAACTCCATCCATGGAGTTGCTTAGATCTAAAATAGTTATACGTATATTCTCAGGAAATAAGTCACATTAACTATATTTTCGCCTTTACTTACGTTTCGGTCTCACGTGCATCATCATAAGAAATTTGAAAAATAATTCACGTCACCACAGCGGGGAAATCCTTTAACTCATTGTACATGCTCCTTCATCGCATTAATTTCAATTAACAATGTCTACGTCGCAATAACGAACAAAGCGGGTTAGTTGAAATTGTAACGCATTTAAATATGTGAATAGGTATTCAAAACCCACTACACAGTAATTTTGCTATAGATAAAGACAACGAGGAGGTCAAATGACTGGCAGCAAATTCCATTGCGCTGAAGTACCCACAATTTTAAATAGATGTGCTTAAGATGTAGGACCTTTCCGACCAATATTTCTGATTCATATCAGCCTTCTACATAAGCACAATTTTAAACATTATCAAGAAACACGTAGAAATTTTCAAGTGCTTAATTAATTAAATTTGTTTAAATTTGACTCAATGATTGTATATCGGTTCTTTTGTTACCAGAATTAGCACCACGTTTCATGCAAATCACTTACGACCTCAGAAGATGATTACCGTCTCGTGATGTTAATCCTGGATCTCCTAGATTAAGCACCCAATAAAATCATGCTCAGGAGAAGTAACGTACTTCAATTTGGTATCAGCAGTGTTCAAATATCCCATCGAATAAGTTTCGGCTGTTATTGCCAATTTTAGGATTTTTTTAGTTTCTCCGATTTTCATCGAAAATTTGTGATCTAAGTCGACCTCATAGATTCTGATAAAACTACGCTATATATGTTTTTGATGTTGAGGAATTCGATTCCGATGATACTTCCGGATGTAAGCAACAATTAAACGTGCTACAGCGTTTCGGGACCCTGATTTCTGGTTATCTCCTTGATTAAGAGTCCAATAAAATCATGCTTAGGAGGAGCAATGTATTTCAAATTGCTATCAGAAGTGTTCTCATATCACATCGGTTGGTTTCGGTGGTTATTGCCAATTTACATTATTTTTTGTAAATATTATTAGAGAATCCTATATAAGTCTCATCGCAATCTAAACAATTTGATTTATATACCATGTGGATTTCTTTACTTCTAGGCTTTAACTACCTCCTTGTTGAAATATTAAGTCTTCAATTATAGAAAAATTACTGTGTAGTGGGTTTTTAATACATATTCATATATTTTTGACGTTAATGTGTTACAATTTCAGTTATTCGTGTTCACTGAAAATACTGAAGACCTCTCAGTTACCAAGTAGCCATCATTAGAGTAAATCTGATGATGATGACTTCGTAGCCGAAAGTTCTTCAGTACTACAGTATTCTTAGTGTATAAGGATGATTGTTCCTTATTCATAATGTTATAGTGCATCCACAGTGTGTACACTTTTATAGTTTATGAATAAATTAATACAAAAGACATCGAAATACTCAATACACTTCTTTCATCCACGAAAGAAAATTCGACTTTTATAAGCAAATCGACAAAAATCATGAAAATCCAAAATAGCCAAAACTATCGTCATAGGTAAAAATGATATGCCACAAAATATGAAATGTTTGAAAACAAGATCAAGAGCAACAGGAATTACGAAATAAAAAGATCATAAACTATAAATCAGTTCGTTTATGTTCTAATTGACTTTCTGGAATAAAACACCAATATACACTATTTTCAAACTTTCATGACACTCACGGCGGCGCTCTCATTAAGGCAGCGGTTCTCAATCTTTTAATATTCTATCACATTCCCTCCTCTCTTATACAATAATTATACCTGAAATCGTGTAATTGTAATATTTGCAGACTCTTGGGAACTCTTCATAGTGAGTGCACTGAAAAGTTTCAAGTGAAAAGTTGTAATGAAATTCTATTTCAATGAAAAATTTCAAAACAAAATGAAACTTTTCATGAATTATTGTCGCCGGTCAGTATCAGCTGGATCTAAGATGGATGTTGATGTGGTCAGAAAGCATAGGAATTATAAAATGAATCCGAAATGCCCATACCATTTTACCAATTTTCGAACAAAATAAAAAATATAAATAACACTTGATTGAACCATAGTAACACGTTGGGGTTTGAATGTGCATAAAATAAAAAAAATAATCTGCTTATAGACAAAGTTTTTGCTTTGAAGAGAGAATGGAGAATGTATTGTCTTCAAATGCAGAAAAACTCTTTAAGATATATTCTGGGATGAATTGAACCATTTCTACATATTAATGCAGACAATATCAGATTGTATTTAGAGATTCTAAGCTAACAGCCATAAATAAGAATTATATCTAAGATGTTTACAGATTTAAACACACTTGGAAACAGTGTGTAGATGGTGCCTGTTGTGCAGATAAAAATACAAAAGATAATGAAATACATGCCAAACAGGAGTGTATTTTGTGTTCATTAGATACACCTGGCCATCAACCTTCTTACATGGTTTCGTAAGCGAGCTTAACATAGAATGGCAAATTGCGTCAGAATATGTGCCGATGGTGCTCGTTCGTAATAACTTGTGAAACAATAATTTCCTCAGTGATGTGTCTACACACATTAAAGCCCCGGCTCCCAAAAAAATGTGTATCGGTGTGAATGTGAATAAAAATAACCCCCCTGGAATCGAAATCTTTTCTGTAATTTGTAAAGACATGGGTGCAGTACATTTAGCGTTTCTATTTTACTGCGAAGAAAGATGGTTTCCTTCATACCGTGTTCATTAATTAAGAGTGAAATTGTCATTTTTCTGGGAGAGGAAAACTGACCGGAAGCCGAGAGGTTTCGATATGATTCATTCATGATGAAATTTAGCTACTTGGTCATCAAATTCGAGTAATAATCCAAGGACCAAAGAAACATATGTTGGAATTGGAATTGTCGAGTAGAAGTTAAAAGACAATTTAGGAATTAATCACTCTTCGAATTTTGTACAGCGGTTTTCCGCACTGATAACAAGAGCATTTCGTATATTATTACCATTTTCAATTTTCAGATTTTATGCGGTGGCCTCTTTCCATATAGCCAATGATCTTTCCGCCGAACTATCATCTGTGCCAACTTGATCCCTATAGTGAATAGTTATACCCAAAATGTGTTGAATGGTAAAAATGTAATGGTATGCGGGTAGACAAAGACCTTCGTCGGTAATATTTTCTAGGTAACATAATTATCTGACATGTATAATGGTTTTGGTTTATTTATTTTTCCAAGATCAACAACAATGGTTTAAAGGTGTTTTCATAATGTAGGTATATTATTCATACTTAACTTTTATTGTATATCACATTTCTTGGTGGTGCTTACTGGCATTTTATTTAATGTCCACAACGATGTTGGTGATTTTTCTAAATTCACTAAAAGTTGAAATTCAAACTAATTTAGGAAAAGGTTTTGATACATTTCACCATTATGATGATCGACATCTTTTGTTTTTGAAGAAAATATTAGTTCTGAACAAGTAATAAAACCTGCTGTACAACCAGCATGAACTACGATATACTCGCTTCACATCAAAATTCATCGTTTCCACAATTTTACTGCTAAAATCTTGCCAGGAATGACCGACAGTACCATCTTCGAAGATCCTTGGCCCGCCGAGATAAACAAATAGATCTACTTACACGTTCATCTCACAGTTTGAAATACTGATGTAAAAAAATGCAGGTACTTATTTCGCAATTTACATAGCACACGAAGGTGTTACAGTTTCGATTATTCGTGTTTCTGTTCGTTTCGGCGACGTGGGCATTTTAATTGAAATTGGTGCGATAAGGACGCTTTGTTTAATACAATTAGTTTTAAGTAATCCAGTTTCAGACATAATAAGTCTTCTGATGATGGTCGTGAGACCGAAACGTACGTAAAGACATAAGTGTTAATGTGACCTATTTTCCGAGAATTTATATAAAGTTCCCAGTTCAATAATTGGTGCATTCTTCATGCCACCATTGATCGCATCGACTGCGTTGAATTCATTCCTTTACCGGGAGATCCTCACATGGTTCACCGCAGCCTATACATGTGACGTTACCATCAGTTGTTCTATGGTGGGTTCTTGCGTCTTACGTTTTTGTCTTTGCTATGTACAGGCTTAGCAATTTTCTTTGTACCTCTTCGTTCAAAAACATGTTTAGCAGCTTTATTCTCCTTCAGTTTGTCTTCTTTCAATGTTTCAGAGTGATTTAATCTCACTCGAGGCTTTGAAATTCTGAGGAACGACAAAAAGCACTTGGAGATGTGTGATTGACTTTACAACCGGAAGGTTCTTGTTTATCTGATTCATACCTGATGGAAAACGGTGTTTGAAGGTTAACTGTACCTTTGGAACATTCTGAATTTGGATCAGATTTTGCTGGATTAGCTACTTGAGGCTATTCATCGTCGTTACCTGTAGCTCATTATCAATAGGTTTATTACGTTCCTAATCAGTAACTCGTGACAGTAAAAGGTCTTCTCCATTGAATGTCGGAAACCAACCATAGAAAACATGAGTATTTATTCAACAGAATAAGTGACATTTCTTGGTTTTACAAAAAAAATAAAGGAATACTTATAGGAGGATACAACATGCGTAGAATTTTTTGGAAATATCTTCACCTTGTATATGGAATATCTTAAACTACAGTACTGGAGGGATTAATGTTATTCCGAACATTAAATGAAAACTAATGATTGATATAAACTCCACAACACCAAAATTTCAGAAAGTTGTCGAATTTCTCATTAAATTGCTAATTATTACATTATACAAAGAAGTATGCTATTAGTCATATCCAATGAAGATGTGTCACAATAGTTTCCGGATCACTGTGAAATTACCGATTTATGAAGGGACTACAAAATTGAGAAATAAATAACGTTGACTTCAATTATAGATTTTATGGCATTTTTATCGATTTCGTGCCACGGTCTTAAACTCAATTTGGAATGAAATGTTACATCTATATTTTGTACCTTGTATATTATGGTCCCATTAAGTTGATATTTTAAAATATTCGACATGTGAACTGAAATAGTCGTTGCTCCACCTGCCGTCAAAATGCACCGGGCCTTTGAACTCGCCTTGTCTAAAGTAATTCCTTTAATTAATTAAAACCGAATATATTTTCTTCTCAAGGACCACAAATACAAATGTCTATGTCTAGCCAATGGAAAAAACTAGTTGAATTAGTTCAATATTAAAATAACTGTCACTACTATAAAATTTACTTTGTGATAGTAATCATCTGCTTACAACATTATTGTTCCATCAAAACACTAAAATATTTAACCAGAAGTTTCATCGTTTCCTTCTCCCCGAAATTTTGAATCGTAGAAATTTGAAAGCAACGGAAAAGAATTAAAATCGAATTACGTTTTTAAAATATAAATAAATACTTACAGTCAAGTTCGGAATTACATTTGAGTTAACTGTTGCAGAATAAAGTTATTATGCTTTTTTTGTTTCTGATAAATCATCCCAATGTGAAGATTTTCCCAAGTTAATATTTCATAGACACTTCTGTCAGTCTTCATAGTTTATAGGGATTATAGTTTGGATTAACCTTAATTACAAAAACAGTACCATGCCAAGATGTCTAATCGAAAGAAGTGCTTTATCGATAAACATTACCCTTGATAATAACAGCAGTCGTTAATGACGTATTTGCAACAAATTCTTCTTTCAGTTTCATTGAAATATATCAATGTCGCCACTACAAAAAGGAGTAAGCCCCAAACATTTCTGGATGATATTATTATTGATTATTGATCATTAGGAGTCAGGGTCTGTGATACATACAACAAGGGTCGTAGCTATCAACAATTCTGGTTTCGTTATATTCAAAGTAGCGTAAGCGACAACCGTAGTGAATAAAATGAGGTTATATTAAGATAGTAAGCGCCTGAGTATTTTGTTTTACACTTTCAATAATTGATAAAAACAGCTGTGTATTTGTGTATTTTTCTTGAAAGGTTAGAGGTGATAGGCATCAGGAAATACAATTAAAACACAAATGATAATATTGAAGAGAGCACAGAAACTGATTACGACGCTCTCGCCTTTTAAGAGACATTTTGAGGTCATTACACCATTAGTGCCAATTGATAGTTTTTAATCGATTGTTTCACTGTATTTATAATGTCAACATTGTTTAAATTGTCTTATTTCTATTATTATGGTCAACATAATTCAAGATTTATATTACAGCTTGTTGAAAATGAATTTGAAGTTCCGCTTAAGCTATATTGCTTACTCCTTTTTTTCTTAATTGGTTTTTTGAAATATGTAACAGGTATTATTTGACAGCTTTATGTTCTTCTTATTTGAACATTAATAGGTGCGAAATAATCAGACTTATCTACCGAAAATACTATTAAAGTACTGAGGACCTTTCATCTGCCAAGTAGCCATCATCAGAGTAAACTAAATTGGGAAACAAAATGTACACGTTTGAACGGCCAGCGCACAAACACGAATTTCATTATTAAGGGGTTAAACAAGAAAATTGTATACAAAGGAAATATTGAAATTTTAGTTAGATTTATGTCGCCTTTTCAATGTATGTGTAACGAAATTCTAGGGTGTTTAATTCAGGATTTTTACTCTAATAATGGAAAATTTCATCTCTACATTTTAGAGAGGTATGTCCTGTTCCTAGAATATTTCCATGCGCCCATTTATTGGTAGAGCCGAATGTTTTTAAGTGAATATTGGTTTGAGGGCGAGAGGCATGGCGTACTCCTGAGACTTCTTGTTTGTTAAGAGTTAAAAGTAATTTAAGAGGGATAACATTGGTGAAAGTAACTTAAAAAAATTTATTAAAACAAATTAACACATGAATTAATTGATAAAACATAATGATAAATAATTTGGAAAATAGTTCAGCTAATTAATGAAACATATTGATAAATATTTGGAAATCAATGCAATTAATTCATCCATTCTCCATTAAATGTGGATGAAAATCATCACTTACATTCTTCAGATCGAAGAGTACACACGCGAGAAGAAAATTCGAATATCCCCTTTTTCTTCTGTCGGTCGCTTATATAGACTTTATTGATGAAATCTCGCAATTTAGGAATCACACAGTGAAGGAACTTGTTGGGAAGAATAATCAACACTAATGCTGACACGATAGTATTACTTATTGTTCTCAATATAAAAGTATCTGAGAATGAAACCGACTCACAGGAAATGGTTAGAAGTGAGTTTCGTAAACAGATAATACATTGTAATAAAATATCTTGAAAATTATAATGGGGATAAATATGATTTATAATAATGAAGCGAAATATAGATTGGTAATAATTGATTTTGGTGAGAATGGAAACATGAAATGCCCCTCTTTCCTTCAGAGGGAGCGCCAGACCCCTGGTGTACTGCGTGAGCATGAGAAAAATTGTAGGTGTGTCAAAATTTTGAAATAAACATTTAATATACTAATGGAGAATTAATGGTACAAGTTTATAAATACAACGACATTTTCCATTTGTTGTCCTCCGGCCCATTTCCAATGTGTAGACCCATAGCGCTACTGACCTGTACAATAATATAATGCGATGTAGATTCCAATTGCACTTGAAGCAAAATCCATGGTATCTATATGTTATATTCCGTGACCTTGTATACATTTAGTTTGAAGTGTACCATGGCCAAAGTGTTTCGATTGTGGGCTGGAATTGTTGATCAACTAGTGTAGTGATGTTCGTTGTTCGTTTGATTGTAGTATAATGAAGTTAATAGACTGACTCAGCATCCCAGCATTCCATCCTATGTTTTTGGTGAGTTTAATTATCGTAGAATGATTGGTCCAATTTTAAATCCTCTAAGGTTGGAGAATTAACTCGATTTCGTGTGTCTTCAATCATCAGGACAATATTTCTTGGGGCTGGTGTGGTATACCATTCAGATGCTATATTTGTTGATCTCTAAGCTTGTATGACCTTGAGGGATTGGAATGATGGTTCCTTGTCATATTGTTGTAATTTTTGTTGTAGGATGAAACCAGTACTATGGCAGAGATTTTGATCCTATTGTTATTGGATGTTGTCTTTAGGTAGCTTCAACGTGTGGTTGGGTGTTCATATGGAATTATTTTGTTGCTCCTGTCGACTTTGACTCAAATGTATGGTTATATGTAAAAATAAAAATGAAAATAAAATTAAGCGTTTTACTTAAAAAGGTCTTATTAATATTCTGCTGAATTATTTGTGTAAGAAAAATAGTGTATATGGAATAATTCAATCATGAATGTATTTCAATATTTCTGTCTAATATTATTTGTTGTGGTAAATAATTATTGTTAAGGAGAAAAAAATAACTTCATTCTTGAAATATCACTTTTAAATTCACTGTTCTAGTAAAACATAATCTATTCAATCTGAAAATAGTTGAGTCCTCAGAGAGAGAAAATATTATCAATATATTTCAATTGGTTTAGAAAATTATCTATAAAATATAGAAACTATGTTTCTCACTGAAAAAATTTTTTTATATATATTGTTATGATTTCATTTCATAGACAATAAAAATTTAAAAATAATAACTTACCGAACTATGAAAATCAGAAAAGATCAAATAAAAAAATATTTTATGGAATTAAAAACAATAATAATAGCCAAATAATAGTTAGGATATTAATATCAACAATGTAAAACATAATAAACAACGATGTAATAGTATAAGATGTGATAAACAAGAACTTCAGTGAAAGTGAAGAAACGTTCAGTGTAACGAAATCATAAATCATAAGTAAAATGATTACAAAACTATCATGAGATAGTACAAAACATTGAATAATGTTATAGATGTAAGTTAGGATTAGTAAATTTGAGTTATGTAATGTTAAAAGAATGTTATTGATATAATATGATATGTATTAGATTTAAGAATAAGTAACTGTCAAGAAAACCATAAATATGGGAATAATCATATTAATAATAACCCAATCATAGGTTATATTATACCAAAGTGTGGGGAAAAATGTAGGCAATATTAATTTAAAAAGAAGGAATCACTAACAATTAAAATAAGTTGAAAATCTCAAATAATTCAAAAAGTAAAGAATACTAAATTCTGATTGGTCAATAGGAATTTCCAATGTCAATCTGGTAACAATGAAGACTTGTGTCAGTTTCACAACAATTAACTTGGCATCCTTGATTTGAAAAGAAATCATCTCATAGGTTGTTTATGACATAAAGTAGCGTCGGTTTTGGAGGCCTATAAAAACGAATCTGAAAGTAAAGAAGGGCAGTTTGCCATTACATCTGTAGACTGAAAGTACTACTGCAACTCACCAAAATTTTATAACCTATAATAACCTCCAATTGAACGAAAGTGTTCCAAACTTCGATAGGTTCAAAGAAACCAAAGTTAATAAGTTTTATATAAAGTCAACGATTATCCAAGTATCTGAATCCAGTAAAAAGGCTGTAATAACCTCCAATTAAGAAGAAATTTCCAACGATTGCCATTCATCAATAATTTCAATAAAGCATCGAAAAGTTTCATGTTTTATCTAAAAGGATAAAACAAAGTATTATCAACAGTTCCTGAGTCTCAAGAAGAAGTAATCCAAATTAGTTACCTGTGATTATTGTGAAAAAGCATAGTATTGTGTAAAAGTGAATCATCAACGAAATTATAAAAGAATTAAATTGAAAATTGCCAACATAGTTAAACACACTTTTGGATATAAACTAAAAGTAAGTTTGTTTATTATATTTCCATTGTAGTATTATTTGTAAATCTGAAAGAAAGATTGTCGTTTGTAATTTTGTAAACAACTATTAATATTGAATAGTTTTGAGGTTAAAGCTAGTTCTATGCTTAGAACATAAAATAAAATTGTAAATTAGAAACCCGAGATAAATAGAGTCATAGAGATTTAAATATAGAAATTTTTTAACATTCAAAGAATATTGTGTTTAATTCCATAAAATAATATAAAAAGAGAAGGATCATTATTATTCAAAATAAATAAATAAAAAAGCTAGCCGGAAGCATTAATAATAATCAATAAATAAAAATAAACTCAGTAAGAGTTTAGTTAATAATTGTCACCACAACGTGGGGCAAAATAAACTCAAAAGACTTTTAGTTAATAATTGTCGCTCAAACGTGAGGCCATTTGAAAAAAGGAATAGAACCGCGTATCAAAATAATTTAAAGAACTAGATTAATTAATAAGAAAGTAAAAATGGAAGGAGATAGACAGAGGACTCCAGAATTGATAGGATTTGATCAAGAGGGTGAAATGATTAGTGCAGAAAGACCACCAATAATAGATAGTCAATCACAAATAATGAGATTGCTTGAAAGTTTAAATTTAAAAGCTAATGAAACAAATAAAAAAATTGAACAATGTAAGAATGAAACTAATGCTAAAATTGAACAAGGTATGAGTGATATAAGAGATGAAATTAAGAGAGTGAATGATAAATTTGATAAAAGAACAGAGGAAATTATGAGAATAGTTGAAACTGAAAAAAAGGAAATAAGACAACATGTTGAAGAAAGTATAGATAATAAATTAGAAGAATATAATAGCTTTGTAAATAGAAAGTTTAATAATGTAGAGAAAGAAATAGATATTATGGAAAATAGAATGAATGATATGGGGAAGAATATTGAAGAGAATGTAAATGTGAATGTACAAAGTATGAAAGAAAATCAGGAAAAAATGATAAATGAACAAGATGAAAGAATAAAAAGAATTGAGAATAGATCCGAAGAGAGAATGAATATAGAATACAGAAATGTAGGTCATGAGAATACAATAAAATTTAATGGAAACATAAAATTATTACATCCATGCATTTTTGTTAAAGATTTGAAAAATGAAATACAGTATGAAAGGAATATAGAGAGAATGAAAAAATTAATAAGAGAACGATTGGTTGATGAACCTTTGTTGTGGTTCAATTGCAAAGAAAGGGAATTAAATAGTTTAGATGAGTTTATAGATGAGTTTTTAAATAATTTTTGGGGTGAAAATGAACAATCGAAATGTCGAGAAAGGTTATATTTTAGGAAGTATATAGAAGGGACTAGAAAAAGCATGAGTGCTTATGCACTTAGCCTATATAATGAAGCGCAATATTTAGAACCTAAAATGAGAGAGGAAGAGATAGTTTTATACATTTCAAGACAGTATCGAAGTCAAATATCTGAGGCAATAGCCATTGCAAATATTAAAAACATGAATCAACTACTATCATACTTAAATAGAATTGATAATAAGAATAACATAGGAACTAGGCAACAAAATGGACATAATGATAACAGGAACAATTACAGGGGAAATCAAAATTATAATAATAGAGTCCAAAATAATAATTATCAAAACAATTTTAGAAATAGGGATAATAGAAACCAAAATTATTATAATAGGGAAAATAGATATAATGGAAATAATGCTAATCAAAATAGAAATAGATATAGGGATTATAGAAGTCAAAATAATAATAATAATAGAAATAATAGTAGAAATGAAAATAATCAAAGGGAAGTAAACTGTAGTAGGATAGAAAGTAATATGGAAAGGGAAGACTCTTCAAGTCAAAATAATCAACAAAATCAGGATTTTTAAGAAAGCACGAATACCACGTTAATGTATTATATGAACATCAGAGGGAATACATTGACTACGAACAGCAAAGGGAAGAAAATGAAAGTATAGGTTTAATTAAATTAAAAGGTTTTTTAAAAGGGAAAGAAGTAGAAATTATGTGTGATACAGGATCAGAACTATCATTAATAAGGGAAGAGCTATTGTCTGAAATAAAATTAACAAATCAATTGAAAATACCAAAAGTAGAATTAGTAAATATTAGTGGAAAGAAAATTACTGAAGTATCAAAAATGATTACTGAGCATATTATAATAGGGAAGTCAAGTCTAGAGATGCAATTATTTGTAGTGCCGAATATGAAATTGGATATTGTTATGGGAACTGATGAATTAGAAAAGCATGGAATTATTATAGATTACGAGGAAAAGGAAATAAAGTTGTTAGATGAAATTATAAAGATAGGGAAAGGGGAAAATGAAAATATTGACAGACCAAATGAAGGTTGCAATATAATAAATGCGGTCGAAAGAAAAGACTCAAGCAGAAATTTAAATGAAATAATCTCGCAGATGAAGATATCCGAGAAATATAGGGGAATAATATCAGAAATAATTTCACAACATAAAGGTTTAATAATTGATGAAACTCGTATAGCTAGTAATTATATTCATAAATTCCAAGTCAAAGAAATTGAAAATTTTAAATCCAAGAACTATCCAATCCCATACAAGTACATAGAAGATGTTAGGAAAAAAATCGGTGAAATGCTAGAACAAGACATAATAGAAAGAAGTAAAACAAAATATATAAACCCTATTGTTATAGCAAAAAAGTCAAATGGTGATATTAGGTTATGTTTAGATGCTCGAACATTGAATAGATTGTCAGTACCACAATATGAAGCTCCTAAAAATATAGAGTCAATTTTTGGTAGAATAATAAAGGCACAAATTTTTAGTAAAGTTGATTTAAGACATAGTTTCTGGTTGATTCCTTTACATGAAAGTTGTAGAGATTACACTGGTTTTATGATAGATGGAGAAGTGTATCGTTTTAAAGTTACGCCTTTTGGTATTCAAAGTGCATGCAGTGCGTTAGTTAGAAGTATGAATCAAATATTAAATAAATTTGAAATTTTTGTAGTTCATTATATCGATGACATATTAATATTTTCTAGAACAGTAGAAGAACATAAAGATCACATAAAATTAGTTTTGAACGAATTAGATATAGCAGGTTTAAAAATAAATATTGAGAAATGTGAATTCTATAAAACAGAAATTAAATTTTTGGGTTATAAATTAACGAGGGAAGGTTTAGAAATGGATGAAGATAGATTAGATGTAATTAAAAATTTCAAAAGACCCACTAATCTTAAAACTTTGAGGGGATTCTTAGGTCTAATAAATTATTTCAAAAGGCTCATTCCTGATTTAAGTCAGAAGGAGATTCCATTAGTAGAATTACTTAAGAAAGGGGTAAAATGGAAATGGGATAATGAAAGACACGAAGCTTTCCAAAATTTAAAAGATATTTTCATTAAAAAATTAAAAGTCTATCATGCACAATATGATAAACCTTTCATATTAAGAACAGATGCTTCTAAACAAAGATTCAGTGGTGTTTTATTACAAAAACAAAATAATGAAGAAGTGCCTATAAGTTTTGTGTCAAGAATGACAAAAGTTCATGAAAAAAATTACAGCGTTACTGAATTAGAATTAGCAAGTATAGTTTTTTGTGTAAAGAAATTAAGATTTTATTTGTTAGGGAATAAAGTAAGGGTAGAAACTGATCATAGTGCATTAACAAGTATATTTAAAAACAAGTTTGTAAACAGTAGGATTCAAAGATGGATTTTGTTATTGCAGGAATATGATTTTGAAATAAAACATATTCCAGGAAAATTAAATATAATAGCTGATACTTTAACAAGAGAAGAGGGGAATTTAAAAATTGATAAAAGGAAATATAAAGTAGGAGCAAATATTTTATTAGAAGTAAGGGGTTTATTTTCATTAGAGAGCATTAAAAACAATCAAAGTACTTTATCAGAGAAGGATAAAAAGAAATGTAAAATCAAAGAGGGAGTTTATTTACAAGATATAGGTAGGAAAGAATTATACAGAATAAATCAAGACCTAACTTTAAAAATTTTAAATCATTTACATAGTGAATTCAATCACATAGGAGCAAGGAAAATGTGGCTCATATTCAGAGAAAATTATATAGGTAAAGGAGATTACCAAATTGCAAAAGAAATCACAAAGAAATGTGACATATGTCAAAGAGCAAAGCCTAAAAATATAATTAATCACAATTTAGCAAAGAGTATTATAGTAAAGGAATGTTTAGAAATAGTAGCAATAGATTTTTTAAGTGAGTTAATAGTAACAGAAAAAGGAAATAGACATATTTTGGTTGTAGTAGATTTATTTTCTAAATATATAAAATTATATGCTTGCAAAACGACAAAAAGTAGAGAAGTAATGCATAAGTTAGAAAACTATTTTGAAGAAATTGGTAGGCCAAGAAAGTTAATTACAGATAACGCAACATATTTCAAAAACATACGTTTCAAGTATTTTTGCAAAAGGAATTTAATTTTTCATCAATTAACAAGCATCAGACATCCTCAATCCAATCCATCAGAACGTTATATACAGGAAGTAATAAAATATCTGAGAATATCTTGTGAGGATAAACATCGTCAATGGGATGAATCAATATCCAGAGTAGAAAAATGTTTAAATCATTGTCCAAATACTACAACAGAGAAAACACCTGTATTAATAATGAAAGGCGAAGAACCAGATAGAAAATGGTTAGATGAAAATTCAGTAGAGCGAAATGAAATTTTGAAAGATATCAGTAATAGGTTAGAAAGAAATGCAAGAAAGTATATGAATAGGGAAATGAGAAAAAGAGGAAGGTTAATTAAATTTGAAATAGGTGAATTAGTAATAGTAAGAGCAATGAGAGTAACTAATAATAAAAAGAATATATGTGGAAAATTATGTTTTGCTTTTGAAGGTCCATATGTAGTCATGAATGAAAATGCTGAAAATAGTTATGAATTAATGAATCCTGAAAATGGAAAGATAAGGGGAATATTTAATATTGATCAAATATACAAGTATAATTATTAATAAATTTAGTTCATGAAAATAAAATCAAAAGATAAATAAATTTTAAATATTAATGTGATTAATATATTAAAATTGATTTAGGGGAATTTGTTATGATTTCATTTCATAGACAATAAAAATTTAAAAATAATAACTTACCGAACTATGAAAATCAGAAAAGATCAAATAAAAAAATATTTTATGGAATTAAAAACAATAATAATAGCCAAATAATAGTTAGGATATTAATATCAACAATGTAAAACATAATAAACAACGATGTAATAGTATAAGATGTGATAAACAAGAACTTCAGTGAAAGTGAAGAAACGTTCAGTGTAACGAAATCATAAATCATAAGTAAAATGATTACAAAACTATCATGAGATAGTACAAAACATTGAATAATGTTATAGATGTAAGTTAGGATTAGTAAATTTGAGTTATGTAATGTTAAAAGAATGTTATTGATATAATATGATATGTATTAGATTTAAGAATAAGTAACTGTCAAGAAAACCATAAATATGGGAATAATCATATTAATAATAACCCAATCATAGGTTATATTATACCAAAGTGTGGGGAAAAATGTAGGCAATATTAATTTAAAAAGAAGGAATCACTAACAATTAAAATAAGTTGAAAATCTCAAATAATTCAAAAAGTAAAGAATACTAAATTCTGATTGGTCAATAGGAATTTCCAATGTCAATCTGGTAACAATGAAGACTTGTGTCAGTTTCACAACAATTAACTTGGCATCCTTGATTTGAAAAGAAATCATCTCATAGGTTGTTTATGACATAAAGTAGCGTCGGTTTTGGAGGCCTATAAAAACGAATCTGAAAGTAAAGAAGGGCAGTTTGCCATTACATCTGTAGACTGAAAGTACTACTGCAACTCACCAAAATTTTATAACCTATAATAACCTCCAATTGAACGAAAGTGTTCCAAACTTCGATAGGTTCAAAGAAACCAAAGTTAATAAGTTTTATATAAAGTCAACGATTATCCAAGTATCTGAATCCAGTAAAAAGGCTGTAATAACCTCCAATTAAGAAGAAATTTCCAACGATTGCCATTCATCAATAATTTCAATAAAGCATCGAAAAGTTTCATGTTTTATCTAAAAGGATAAAACAAAGTATTATCAACAGTTCCTGAGTCTCAAGAAGAAGTAATCCAAATTAGTTACCTGTGATTATTGTGAAAAAGCATAGTATTGTGTAAAAGTGAATCATCAACGAAATTATAAAAGAATTAAATTGAAAATTGCCAACATAGTTAAACACACTTTTGGATATAAACTAAAAGTAAGTTTGTTTATTATATTTCCATTGTAGTATTATTTGTAAATCTGAAAGAAAGATTGTCGTTTGTAATTTTGTAAACAACTATTAATATTGAATAGTTTTGAGGTTAAAGCTAGTTCTATGCTTAGAACATAAAATAAAATTGTAAATTAGAAACCCGAGATAAATAGAGTCATAGAGATTTAAATATAGAAATTTTTTAACATTCAAAGAATATTGTGTTTAATTCCATAAAATAATATAAAAAGAGAAGGATCATTATTATTCAAAATAAATAAATAAAAAAGCTAGCCGGAAGCATTAATAATAATCAATAAATAAAAATAAACTCAGTAAGAGTTTAGTTAATAATATGTATCCTTTTGATTGGTTAGTGGTTAGTTAATTTGAACATGTAATAAGTAGTAACCCATTATGTATTAGTTATTCGAAGTAAGTGTTATTTATTATGTTGAATAGTAGTCGGAAATGATGTATAGGTTAGCGATGTTATCCCAATTTAATACCTCTGTCTATGAATTCAAAATAAATAATTTTAAGTTACTCGCCTGGGTTATCTTGCATTAATTTGATTTGTTAAGTGCTGGTAGATTTATTCTGGAGTGAAGGAAGACCGAGAATCGCTACATTTCCGTGAGTATTGCACCAGAACGTAGCTGCATTTACTAATTATATTGGTCATATCCCAGCTCCCAGCTTCATCCAGACCCTGTGTAGGCTTGTATTAGGTGAAGTTTTGCCTTCAGACAGTGATAAGATGGTATCATTTCCTACAATATGTAATACGTATTGTCTATTTTGGAAAGTTGAAAATTAAACATTTCTGATTAGTGAATTTTAACATGGGTATTTTGTGTTTCAGATTTGCTACTACTCGTTAGAGTGAAAAAAGAGCGATAATAAATCACAAAGCTGTCATGCCACATTTTCTTGTCAAATTGAGATCCCCAAATGGATTGCGAATGTCTCCTTCAAAAATTGGTAGTTGAATGTACCTTGTAATGTCTGTTTTCGAGATGGCCAGCACTTGAGTAAACATTTTCGGTTTTTTCCCACAATAATAAATCGTGTTGTGAAGATATTTGATGTTGTTTACATGAATTGATTATGCTCTGACTTTTAATTGCTCCAGTTACTTCAACAATTTTTTTTTGAGATTTGAAAATTCATGAGATAAACTTGAAAATATTAGCTCATCTTGCTCTGCTGCTGTTATGTTATGAGTGATCACTTTGAATATTTATGAACTTTTCTGAGATATAAATATCAGTTTCAGTTTGTTTAAGAATAATTGCAGTGCCTTCCTTATATTTAAAACGTAAATACTATCAAAGCTGAATAGTAATGTTTCACTTATGTGTAAAAACGATAATAGAAGGACATACTGTACTGTACATATGTAGGTAGATAATGAAAAAGTGACAAGATATGTTTAACATGAAAATTAGTGAATGGGGAATTAATTGTAATTATGTATTTTACAAGAATCACATCCCAGGGATAAATAAATAATAAATAATAAAAATATTTATTATGCATTTTTAAATTAATGAATTATATGTATTTAGTAGTTTGAATCAAAATTATGGAGGAAACACTGTCGTTACCATATCCAAGTTTTCTAAAAAAATGGCACCTCCACCACATGCCAAAAAAAGAACGTCGCCTCCACCACATGCCACGCGCTGTTTTCTGATACAAAGTTTGAATATCCCGCTTCTCCTCTGTCGGTAGCTTGAATAGATTTTATTGATGAAATCTTGCCATTTAAGATTCACACGGTGAAGGAACTTGTCCGGCAGAATAATGAACCCTAATGCTGACATGACAGTATCACTTATTATTTGTAATATAAAAGTATCTAATAATGAAATTAACACCAACTGACAGGAAATGGCTTAAAGTAAGTTTTGTAATCAGGTAATACATTGAAATAAAATATCTGGAAGATAATGTGAGAATAAATTTTATTTACAATATTGAAGAAAAATATAGATTGGTAATAATTGAATTTGGTAAAAACGGATACGTGACAATATGTTTAGATGAAGATGAATCTGTTTTATGAAGTCTAAATGATCTAAGACGTTCCTTACATTTATTTCCCATTTTATGACTTCTTTCTCACTTTAAAGTCATCATACTTTGAGTTCCACATTTGCTGATAATTTTTTCCGATAATAACCATTCCTTCCCTAAAATAGACAGTTCACATACACTATAACTAAGGAACAATCACTCTCATCGACTAAATATGTCGTTAAAATACGTGAGGATCGTTGATGTAACTAGTAACCATCATGAGAGTTTACTTTAACCTCGTCTGCATATTTTATTGCTTTCAATAGCGTTGATTCGAAACTCCAAGCGTAGGTTAGTTTGTTAAATTTTTATATTTTTTTGGGAATACTGGGTTTGTAGGTTATTTGAAGGTCTGTTTTTGTGAGTGATTGATTGATTTTCCTTCCCCTTGTACACATGCAGGAATCTCCAAGCGGCAACGTTATCGCTGGTTAGTTTATTAAATTTCCATATATTTTCGGGAATACTAGGTGAGTAGGCTATTTGAAGTTTGTTTTTGGTAATTGATTGAATTTTCTAGCCTTTGTAGAATGAAGGTTGATCTCAGTTCATCTCAAACCCTCTAGGAAAATAATTGTAATGTGATGATCGAATGAAAGAATGCATATCCCAAAAATGTAAAAGAGTTACTTTTTGAATATCTACCTCCAATCTATTAAAAATAATTATCACATTACAATGAAAGGAATTATGTTTTATGGCCTGCGCGTTAGACGTAGAAAGCCTTAAATACTGTTTGGGGTTGAAATATTGCAAGTAAGGGGTTATCCTCAGCTGTAGATAAATCTGAATTTGATGAATTGCTTTTTCGCTTATATACATTTATTTAATTCAAGTTTATCTCTGGCTGAGGACGATAACCCCTTCTTTGCATTATTAATCCCAAATAGTATTTAAAAACGTCAATTTTGGTGGATAAGGGCGATTTTTTCGTACTTATTAGTGTTATAGCGTATCCCCAGATGTGAACTCTTCTATTGTATTATTTGAGAACATGATTCTAAAAAGTGAAAGAAACATTTGTATTATATCTTTAGAATCAAACCTTATAAATCATGTAGAGCAAAAGCCTGATCCTGTAGATCCCCTTTGGAATAACTCAATTAATTAGAAAATAGCTGCTTTTATTCATTCAAAAGAAGTTGAATTTATCCAATGAGCAATGAGAAGAGTTCGTCACTATAGTTTAAACTTCCAGAGCTACTTAGATGGATGTGGTAGTAATTTGGGTACCATTAACTATTTAGAAATTAAATTCCTCTTGATTTCTGCAAGAATTTCTTTTAATTTCTTCTCATATTCAAAATATATCTTACCTCAAATGGATTGAAAATTCAAGATATGTAATATGTGTCTTTCTTGTTTTATTTTCATATTTTTCACAAATTTCATCGATAGTCTGTGAAACTTCCATATTTTATGTAGATGTAGGTATATAATATGGTTCAGGACTTGGAGAGTGTTTTCAAGAAATTGATGTTTGAAATGTTCAATAAGTCACGGAATGAAATAAACCATCTGCGAAGACGACAAAACTGTGCAATGAATTGTAAAACAAAGGTTTAGGAGTATTAAGTACGCTACATTGACGACAGTGGCCATACTGCTGGACCTCACACCTCACTAACTTTTCTTATTTGAAAGGATTTGGGAAACGTACACTGGGATTTTGTTAATCTAACAATTTATTTGTAGAACGTCAGTATATATAATAATATAAAGTTCAAGATTGGAAAAGTAAACTACTACTTTATCATCATATTTATTTTCAAACTCGATTGGATTGGCAAAATGTGACAAGTGAATACGCAACAGTTTGATGAATCAACTCAATTTATTAAATTCCCTCGGAATCATACAACAAATCGAAGAAATCACACAAGGCAATATATGATTCAAGTTCCAAAACCTTTCTATTGCCTAACCGATTAACGAAACAAAAATTTTTTTCAACTAGACAAATAATATAATATGTTAAAGATTATACATTCCGTGTAATTCATAATGCAATTACACGGATCATCATTATACAGTATTCCTCATAGTAAACTGTCCATTTCAATATTCGGGTAAAATCGTTTTAAGCTGAATTAAAAAAATCTTTTATACTACTAATCAGTGGCGGCTCCTCGAAGGAGGCTAAGGAGGCTCAGCCTCCTCACCAATTCATCTTAATGATCATTCTCCATTTTATTTCCTGTTTCTCTGACAATTCTTTAAATTTTACAATTAATTCCCCGTTCTCAGTAGTTATTTTTAATCTGGCAACAGTGGCCAGAGGCTAGATTCTCTGAGGTACACAATAAATTATATTGCTGGTATTTACATCTGATACAACTTCATGTTGGGCGCACTCGGGTTATAATGATTTGAAAAATTCAGCTCGTGGTATAGACAGACATGAAAAATCGCAGGAACATATTACATCGAGTATTAAGTTTAAATTAACCGGTAAACAGAATATTGTTGAAGGAGGAAAACATATAATTTGGTAGACAAGAAACTACATTATAAACACTTTTTTTATGAAATTTTAGATACTATTAAAGGTCAAATTGAGATTCGATTTTCCGATTTACATGAATTGAAGTTTTTTGTGTAACTTAGTTCTAAAATATAAATTTTTTGATAAAATAGCAATAGAATTATGCGTTATATACTCGGATAAAGATATTTTAGGCCAGTACGACATTCACGCCGATATGATAAAATATATGATAGACAATGATTTGCAACAAGTTTTACCTCAGTTTTATAAACTACTTAGTTTGACAGTCACCATTCCTGTCACGTCGGCATCGGTGGAGAGATCATTTTCTACTCTCAAACGAATTAAAACTCACATGCCAAGTACAACGGGCCAAAATCGTTTATACAATGTTAGAAAATAGAAAAAATATTAAAAATCCAAAAAAATAAAAGACAAAAAACGAACAAAAAAATTTTTTACCAAGAGAAACTCTATACCTTCACGTTGGTTCTTGCTGGGTAACAATTAATTTTGTCACTGAAGTAGCTGGTACGGTCGCTGTGCAAAGGTTAAAAGGCTGTGAATAGAGTATATTTTTACAAAAACGTTTTATGTCCAGCCTCCTCTCTCAAAAATTCACCAGCCGCCAGTGCTACTAATATATAGCTAATTCTTCGGAATTCATTTCTGACACAAATATTTGTTGAATTTTGGATTGGCGTCTTCTTAATGCACACCATCAACTTTAATGCAACTTTCAATTCTGAATGCAAAGCAATACAACATTTACTCCCGAAATTTGTTCTCAAATGTGGTTTTTCGTCTCCCCATTTGTTGCTGAACAACCTTGTAAAAACCTTTTCCTCCAAATACCCGTAGAGAACAAAATCTGACGCCATTAGATCGGGACACCTAGGAATCAAGAAATTATGTAGCCGTTAAAAAATTCTCGCCGATCTCTCATAGTGCTTCTGGCTGTTAAGTTATGGCTCCATCTTGGAATAACAAAGCATCATTTATTAATGTCCGTCTAATTACATCTTGAATGAGGAACGTTTGTAACATGTTTATGTGGTGCTTGAATTGACTGTTATATAAACGTTATTTCCATTCCCATCTCAACAAATAACGACTTTATCATTATTTATTATTACTGATCATAGCAACAGCAACCAAAACACTGGTTATCGTTCATCAGTCCCGTCTACTTAAAGAAATTCAGTATCTGTAAAAACCGAGTCATTTTAGTATTTTTTCTGCTGTAATCCAGCGCGGTACTTTGGCACTGACGTATACCTCCTACGGCAGGTCATAAAATTAAGGCCGGGAGATCATGACTCCCGTCTACCTGCGTCTCCTGTTATTTTAGGTACTAGGTATAAGACATATTAAGAAATAAAACTCGCTCTATCTTGTATGTAAAAAAATGTACACTTCAAAATTTGCATAATAATTTTTATTTCCTGAAACCATTTATTTACATTATAATTGTTTACACAAAACACATCGGTCATCCAAAAAGTTACTAAGTATTTAATTATCCGCAATACGATCAACCATAAAATATTACTAATTTCACCCGAAATACAACACATTGAAAAAAGTAATAATAATCAGTTATTTGATAATATTTTAAATTAATTTTTACAAAATTATTTTAGTGAAATGACTGCTCAATGAAATGGATTATAGAGAAGGAAGGTTGTAGAAAATATTCCTTACTATGTCGCTTTGGTGGTTGATGCATATTCCTAATCTTTATTGCTGTTCCTCCTGGATTCCTTTTATAATTTCGAAGAACGTATAGATATAAAGATGACAGTTGCCGAAAGATTCATCAAATTTTGCATAAAAGGACTCGCACGCTTTGGTGATTCTGTCTGTCGTCATTGTTTGAGGCGCACTTGCTCGGTGGGAAGACAGCATCTGCCGTAATGTAATATTTCAGGTTGCAGTCGCAAAATGGGTGAATTTTAACCGGAGCTCGAGCCATCAAGAGGTCTAGGAAAGCATTCTGACATCTGCAGAGAGTCCGAAACACCATCGGAGACACTTTTCAGTGTCAGATTCCAGTGAATCCTAGATTTTGACTTTTTGGCCACCATGCTTGAGTCAAAGCTGAAAACTACCAAATAGTCTGCAACTCAAGCTGTTTTTATGGAATTGTGGATGGTCATTTCGAAGTCGACGACAATAGTATTGGAAGCAAACAAAACAAAAGGGAATGTAATGATCATTGTCAATTCCATGAATGATGAAAATCTTGTGGAAAATCTTGGTACGATGTGAACCAGTATAATCCACGAGAGCACAAGTATATTTTATTTTCCGCGTCCCAACAACTGCAATGTGCTTTAGGTGATCATTGATTAGAGTAAAATCTATTCATTATCGGAATTCTTGATATCCAATTGATCTAGAATCTAGAGCAAGGTGCACGTCGTTGATGTTTTTCGGTGGAGGTGGAAGTTTCGATCTTCTTTTTAGATAAATATACCCTCGAACGAGTTCTATATCACCCCTAAGAAGTTTCTGATGGAGGCTGGCGAATTTAGAATTTCGTAGACTTTTCGGTAATATCTTCCACTGCTTTTGGTTTGACGCTGTTTGCAATGAATTGTCTTTGCTAGAATTTCAGGCGATAGTTGGTGATGGACCTGATCTGGAGCTACGTTTAATTTCTCCATTTGATCGTCGGTTAAAACTGGCGTTGCAGTTTTTTAAAGAACAACACAATTGTTTTTTTGGAAAATTATCAATTTTCGAACACTAACAAGAGGATGTCTCGTTGAGCGTACAGTTATGTGAATGGTAAATTCATTTTTATAAGTGATATTAATCTTCCTTAAATACTCTAGATCGCAGGGTGAGAGGAGTAGGATAGTAAAAATCGCTGTAGTCGGTAGTACCCCTCAGCGATAAAGCCGTCGCTGTAGTATTCGGAAGGGAGCTGCCGCAGCCGGTATATGTACAGATGACTCGTATTCCTGATCGCACAGTCCACATAACGTCCCTCGTTCTAAACATATTCCTTCAGTGGACAGTGTTCTGTCATCAGTCCTACACTTCAACCGAAGTGGTTTCTTGTTGACTCCAGTAACCCATGCAGTTTCTGTTCCCTAAGAATAAGGTATTCCAGATAGACATACTAGATGATCTCAACCAAGACCCTCTATAACGTCTAAATTCTTAAGAAAAATTCCAATCACTACCTCCTTTCCCCATCTTCCATCTCTGGCTCGTACGATGCTATACGAATATTATAGATTTTTTCACGAGTAGTCAAAAGTTGGAAGAACTGTTCTATGAAATAACGTCCTATCATCCATTAGTACTCGTTCGTAAGAAATATACAGGGTCATTCATGGTGGATGGACTATCAGACGTTTACGGAAATCAACTAAACTTTACTTTATTATACAGCAAGTACACACACTCTCTTCATAAAAGAAAACTACAAATTGCAGAGTCCATTTTATGTCGATTTGAAAATTGCGCCCCAACATCGACTTAATACAAACTGTTTCCTCTTTAGTGATGACATCTGTGAATCCATTTAGTCCAAATTGTATTGCGTGAATACGCTTCTTCTAAGTGTACTCATAGGCGATATGACCAACCATTGACCAACAAATTCATATCGTATTTCAAAAGACTATGGAAAATGAAAGAAATAACAATTGAATGATAACAGCATAATTTTTAAAGATATTTCAGGTAAGCAGACTTACGACTCCAACTTCAAAGACCACTAGAATTTTTTAATTTTCGAAAATATTTTTTCTATCAACAAAACACTACTTTGAACTCATTATGACCATTCATAATTAACACAAGACTTTACATTCAACAATTAAATCTAGAATAGACACCAGGAGTATGTTTTCTTCCATTGGAATGTCTATATATTATCCCTTCAAATTTGCTACTTCTCTATATAGTCTAGTGTTCTTATAAATATCTTGAATAGTTGTGAACTAATGTGCATCCAATACACTAAATAGCTTACAACTGTGGATACACTATAACACTAATAAGTACAAAATAATCACCTTCATCCACTAAAAATACTATTAAAGTACTAAGAACCTTTCAGCTCCCAAGTAGCTATCATCAGAGTAAACTGTTTACATATGGAAGAAAATAGCAATTCAAATTCAGTACTAATGAATTTATTTATTTTACTTGCATAATGTGAAGAAATTAATATTCGCAATTGTATCCAGATTTAACACCAATGGATGGTAGGAAATTTATACGAATTAAGAACAATTTCTTCAATTTTGGTCCCACATTGAAAGCTCCCAGAAACATGACCTTATCATTGGTAACGAGAAAACCGATAAAATGCCTTGTTCAGTAATATCTGCTGTAGAGAACTTGGGTTATTATGGAATAATTTCGGTCGCTGATTCCAAAAATCAAAGCAGTAAATGTTGCTTATTTATTCTTTTCCAAATAAACGCTCATAGGTCAATAACTATTGAAGATATGTATAGGATCAATATACGTAGAGATGGAGCAAATATAAGAAACTTCCGAATAAGAAGAGGTCATTCCATCCCAAAAAAGAGCTCTTGGTGATTTTTCTAACTGACCTGAATAAAATTATTTTTAGGCCACACTGTATACTGCATTCAATTGCGGGATATAAGGCCTTATGGCTCTGGTTGATTATAACCGGAAGTTGTGCTTTTGTTGATCATAAAACATAAAGATATAAAGATTTTTACAATGTGGCGTTTCGTCAGTAAAACCTTGTAGCATAAGCATAGAGATTTGTCGAGTAAAATTAATCAAAAATACATATAGAATTCAAATATAACATTCAATACAGGATGTTCCATTTAAAATTTCAAAGTATATGTTACTTTCTAATAGAAACGGCAACACTGCACATCCGAAAATATTTCAAAAAGAGAAATCATACCTACTTATCCAAGTAATCAAAGGTGTTTGTTCAGTAGTTCTCTGTTAAACTCTTAATTTGTCCATCCAAACTGTATGATCCTGAATGCTGAACAGTCTTTTGGACATCGAGAATAAGACACGCATTAGATGAAGCCCAATTGTTCTAACGAGTGCTGCAATAAAATCTACCATGATTTACAGCAATTAAAGCTCACTCATTAAACTTAACTACAATTTTTTGGTAACATCAAAAGTAATTAATAATGGGTGATAATGATATGTAATTTGAACTTCCTAAACCAGTAACATAACTAGTTCATTCTAGTCTTGAGAACTATAAGATCGTTGCAGGTATATTTATAAAACTTTTAGAATATAATTAACGGAATGTTTTGGAAGCATGATTTGCAAAAAAGGTGGTTCTCATCTTGTGAATATGAATGATTAGTGGCAAAAGATGAATAGAATTTCATTGGAATAATTTTAAATCACTTAATTCGATCCCAACGTTTATTTGTCAGTACTACACTCTTGCTAACAATTGAGTATTGTATTGTATTACCAATTTTATTTTGTTCCCTACATGTTAGAAAACTCAATTATCGTGAGTGGAATTCACCTTCCTGAATATCTAATTATTAGGAATAATAACATTTTCACTATAGTGGTGAAATACATGTTATCTATCATTTTAAATAGATTGATGTTGATAAACAGAATGTACTCTACAGAAAAGAGGAGCGCAAAATTAATTATTCCATTCAATAAAGAATATTAGAATTGATTATTCAATAACTATGAAGGGAGTTGGATATAGCTATGGAAAAAATATAGTTATAACCTTTTCCAGTATGATAAAGTTTATTGACTTACTTAGTGATAGATAAATCACGTTTATCCACAATCAAGTAATAAACGGTCATTATCATTCTCTTTAACTCATATAAAGTGGCATCTTATTCACACTGTAAGAATTGGGTGTAATTTTAATCGTGTAAATTGGTAAAATTAATACGATGTACTGCCAACTATAACCTCATTTTTGAGATAAAGCTTCAAGTACCTAAAAGTTGGAGAACCTTTACCAGGTAAATTTTATTCTGATGTATTTTTACGTAACAGGATAAAAAATTACCTCTGAGTGAATAATTTTACTCTAGATTTGACTGGAAATTTATCATTATCGTGGTAAATTTGATATCATTCGGATAAATTTCCCCACTAATAGTGGATATTTAGTCAAATGGGTAAAGTGATCGTACAGTTTGACAGCGTATTATGAACCGGTTACATGAATGATTGATCAACTAATAGGAAGCTGCCTTTAAGAATATTGTTAGGGTTGGGTAGGTATGTTAAAGGCAGAGGGTCCCATTGGCTAATGAAGTATCCGATAACACAAGCAGACTCTAAAAAATAGTTGTCATGATGTTTTTTTTTTCGTGTTGGAAGGTGGTTGAAACCCTTCATGAGCACCTTATGGTCCTGTAACATACCATAAGCTAGTGTGGGAGTCCCTGAGTTTCGAACTTAATCACCTCAGATATACCCATTAAACACTCGTGTGATAGTCTCGATCCTGCATCCAGGGCAGTCTCGATGATACTCGGGCTTTACAGCCCATTGTATCTTGCCGCACCACTTTCTCGGACGATCGGAAAAATTCCGCAGTCGCTGGATTCGAACCCGCGACCGGCAGCCACAGAGATCAGAAGATTGATACTTCTACCAATGAGCAGCCTGGCCCTACTGTCATGATGTTAAAAAATTACAAGTTTTTTTTTTTGTGAAAATTAGTAAGCATACAGCGATAGTTAACATCTTATGTTTTTGAGGTTATAATATTTAATTATACAAGAGAAATATTTTGTTATACACTTTATTACACAACACAGCCGCTATTATATTATCCATAGTAGATAATAGAAAAAGTAAGCCGTTAAATTGTAGTATTAAATTAATAAAATTGCTTTAATATGCATATAAAATACTACCAAAACTATAGTAAGATATGAATGAAATCTCTGAATCTCGGTTAACAAAATAATATCAATTCAAATTTCCCCAATCTTCTGCCCTCTATACTGCGCTACTGACCTCTACAGATAGTTCCTTCTCTGTGTTGTGTATACGTGAAGAGATTGATATCCCTCTCTATTGCACGCTAATAATGATCGAGAGAGATTTAGCGATCGTAGACGTTTCGCATAGCCGAATTTCCCAGATTGCATTGCAGTTTGCACTTGCAGTTCATCGTGTTGCGCATGAGCTTCTGTTTCTAATACAGTAAGGATTATGTTATTTTGAAACTTTTAAATGAAATACATTTATTAAACAGTCGCATTGTTTTCGTTTTTGTGAGAACCGGAATACTTGTTTTCTTGGGCCCCTTTTGAAAGGTAGGTTGATGGGTTTCTTTGATGTTTTTGTACCTATATTCGCCTTTTATGTCTATAGATTCCCAAGATACACAAAACTTGCATTAAAAATAGGTTATTTATTACTGTCAGATGTGCAGATATGGATTTTCTACATTAAGGCAATATAATTGTCAATATTATCAAAGACAGGTGTATGGTGCAAGATTTATTTGTACCCGAAAAGTTAGTATTTTGTATGTTTATATCTTTTAAATATAAGGTGAATTTTGTCTGATGAATTTGTACTTTACAATAATACTATTATTATGTTATATTTTACTTTTCTACCTCAATCGGAATTGAGGTGCAAGTGAGTTGGTTTTATATTTTTGTTTTTTAATAATAATTCCAAGTTTATCTTACTTTCAGACATAATTTGGGACAGAAGAGTCGTTTTCGTTTATTCGCTTACCGTATGGTTTTCTCATTGTTGTCATTCGTGGTTTTCTCAGAGAATTGATGTTCTATTAAATGTAGGTAAATTATAATTTGTTTTGCATCGCTCTAGGCCCAGTACGGTTCATTTTATATTTTTCATTTTTATTTTTTCCTGTTTTTTCCATCCCAATATTTTGGATCCTGTCATCCACCTCAAATTTCTCTATTTTTGAATCCCCCTGGCTCTAATATGGATGTGTATTGCTTTTCCTCATCTCCCTTGTTCTAATAATACATTTTTTTTTAATTTCAGGTAATCTTGTTACTTTTGTTGCCGTACCAGTATGTGTTTTATATATATATAGGTTTGTAACAACATTAGTTATTTGTAATTTCTTAAGGAATTTTTTAGAAGCATTTGTAATCCTGAATATGAGTAAATCTAAAATTCTCGTTCCATTTGGTTTAGGTTATTGTATTAAGGTAATGGTTCACAAAAGAATGTTAGACAAAAGGCTTACACGAACTGGTTAATTCATCTTCCTGTTTGACGATGATACAACAGAATTTTAATCAAAAGTTGGAATAGTGCGTAGGTAAAGTTTACTTTTAAATAGATATTTCAGGGCCAAATCATCTAGGTATTTCTTTTACAAACAAAATTACAATTTGGTGTGAATGTATCTGTAAAATTTACAACAGTAATTTCATCTGTACAAATCTACATCAAAGTGTAATTTTATCGATACACATTTACACCAACGTGTAATTTTAAGGGGTAAAATTATACCAACGTGTTTTTTTCTCAGTAAAATTCACACCGCCAACGATTTTCACCCAAACATTGACTAATTTTTCTTTTTTGGTTGAAAATACCGTTGCACATTAAATTTACAGTAACACACAGATCTCGGTTTCTAATCTTGACTTCTTTCTCATTGACATAAATATTTATATTTAAGGTAACACCCAAATCCCGGTGTGTAATCTTGACTTCGTTCTCATTGATACGCATCTTGTTGTTGTCATTTTTGGAAATCATACCTTCTTGTCTGGTTTTTGCCTGAAGCTTGAATATTCCTCTTGGATTTTCTTTCCTATCTTCAGTTTATTTGATATGAAGTCTTCAATGTAACTTTCTGCTTATTGCTGCCACCATGCCATTTGATCGTTGTAATGTTAGCAACCTTATTTGTTAATGAAGTTGTTGAAGTACGATTTATGCAATGGCTCGTGCAGGTTTTCGCGTTAGGAAGGTTAAAAAACGAAGCAACGTTTGAAGGTACTTTTGCTGTGTTACTTATTACTATTATCATTACTACTTATTTGTTGTTGGTATTGAAACCAATAATATGGCAGTATCTTGTGCGTCATCGATCTTCAATTTCGTCAATTCACAACACCTACATGCACCTAACACTCCCATTATTAATGCAACCTGAAATTATTCAATATTTATTCGTAATATTGTTTAAAAAACAAAAGTTTACGTTAATCATGAAATACTGTTTATCAGGAGCACTTGCTGGGAATGGTTCGAAATGTTCTCGTTCCAACATGATTGCTTGCTTTGCTTTGTATCCTTTAGAAACATTGTTCAGGAAAGTCTATTTTGTTGTGAATTTTTATTGTAGTCTTCAATTCAGAATACTCGCTCCACATTGATGAAGCCGCGTTCTCTTTCTTGATTGTTAAAACAGGAAATTCTTTTGAGTAAAGTTCTTAAAACTTGTTTGCTAATGAATGCAAAGTTGCTTCTTGAGTTCTTCAGAGATTTCCGGGAGAATGGGAGGAATACACTGAACTTGTTCCATTTTCGTCAGCTTTACCAGCAAAAGAAACAAACAATAAACAACTAGTCTTAGCAACATAGCTCTCGCACATTTTAGAAAGAGCAATGGTGTGACCTTTAAATGTAATTCTATTCTTATTAAATTCGACTAATTTGGACTTTGGATGAAACGATATATTGCATTTGTTTTTAGTCCATTCTTTATCCACTCAAGAAATATAAACATTTTGGCGTAGATAAAACGCTGCCTAAAACGCTATTAAATTATCCTTATTAGTAGTTTAATTACTAGGACCTACAAGAATATTCTTCCGCTAATGAACTACGTAACACCTGTAAATATGTCATTCATGAACAAATCTTTTTCACAACTAATAAAATTCAGAATATAAATTTAAAAAAAATCTGAATTAAGTTGCATTGACATAATATTGATGATGCTACCCGTTCGTCTCACATTGTGGAACTTATCCATGTTTTTACTCTGCCCGATTTCTTGATTTCCAGGGGGCAACTGCTCCGTCCTCGACCCATTAACCGAGCGCCTATGCTTACTCAATATTATTGTAATAGGATTTTCGCTGATATATCCGTTTGGAAGAAACGTACGTAAAGACGAAAATAATAAGCATATATCAGTTCCAGTTCAGCCTCAAGCCTGTCCTGAAGATTCCACCTGTAATGGTTGGTGAAACGTCGGCATCAAGTCGAGCTATTGTGACGCGGAACAGTGGCGGCTCCTCGAAGGAGGATAAGGAGGCTCAGCCTCCTCACCAATTTATCTTAATGATCATTCTCCATTCTATTTCCTGTTTCTCTGATAATTCTTTAAATTTTACAATTAATTCCCTGTTCTCAGTAGTTATTTTTAATCTGGCAACAGTGGCCAGAGGCTAGATTCTCTATATATCTCAAACGCTAAATACGTGTGGTCAACACAGTTGCCGTTTTCCAAGCAGTTCAATTGCTAGATAGGGTAAAAGAGCGAATATAGCAACACCCTATGGAGGCTAGCTTCTCGTACGGAATCGTCGGTCGGATGAAATACGATTACTTGCTACCGCCCTTCCGCTAGAAGAATGCGACACGTGTCGTGTTCCGTTAGTTCTTGTTTTTGTGCCGCAAGGCGAAGTAAGGTTAAGTAGTTAAGTTATAATTTATCTAATCAGTGAACGTTAAAATGATGAGTGACTTAGTTGCTGGGTTCTTAGAAAATCCATTTAGTGGATTAACATATGATAGAAAAGTTTTTTGTTAAAAATAAACGGCCTTTACCGGATTTGAAAGGATTAGTGGTGACGATGACAGGTATGTTTCAAAATCGAAATACACAATAAATTATATAGCTTGCTATTTACATCTGATACAACTTCATGTTGGGGACACTCGGGTTATGATGATTTGAAAAATTTAGCTCGTGATATAGAATAGACATGAACAATCGCAGGAACATGTTACATCGAGTATTAAGTTTAAATTAACCGGTAAACAGAATATTGTTAAAGGAGGAAAACATATAATTTGGTAGACAAGAAACTACATTATAAACAAACTTTTTTTATGAAATTTTAGATACTATTGAAGGTCAAATTGAGATTCGATTTTCCGATTTACATGAATTGAAGTTTTTCGACTTGACGAATAGAAGATTTTTCGAATCTTTTTCAAAAGAGTTTCCCAATACACTTAAATAACTTAGTTGTAAAATATAAATTTTTTAATAAAATAGCACTGCACAATGAATTATGGGTTATATACCTACACGGATAAAGATATTTTAGGCCAGTACGACATTCACGCCAATATGATAATATATATGATAGGCAATGATTTGCGAGAAGTTTTACCTTAGTTTTATAAACTACTTTGTTTGACAGTCACCATTCCTGTCACGTCGGCATCGGTGGAGAGATCATTTTCTACTCTCAAACGAATTAAAACTTACATGCGAAATACAATGGGCCAAAATCGTTTATACAATGTTAGTTTGATATCTATTGAAAAAGATTTAGTAAAACACTTAAAACAAAATGATACATTTTATGATAATATTATTGATCATTTTTCCCAAACTAAAGACCGTAGAATTCCGTTAATAAAAATAATTAAAAAAAACAAAATATGAAAAATAAAAAAAAAAAAAATATCAAAAATCCAAAGAAAAAAAACGAACAAAAAAATGTTTTGCCAAGAGAAACTCTACACCTCCACGTTGGTTCTTGCTTGGCAACAATTACTTTTGTCACTGAAGTAGCTGGTACGGTCGCTGTGCAAAGGTTAAATTTATTGGCTGAATAGAGTATATGTTTTATGTCCAGCCTCCTCTCTTAAAAAGTTCACGAGCCGCCACTGACGCGGAATCCATCCGGAAGACAAGATTTTCAATAAGCATATGTGTATGTGTGACCTATTTCCCGAGAATTTATATATAATTCATACCTGGGTCAAGAATCATCATTAATATGTATGTATGTGCATAACCCATTGTGGGCATGATCACGCCATTCCTATTGGTCATACGGATTTAAAATTTTTCAAATCGCTCTAAAGTGGTGAAAATAGGAACTGTATGATTTTTGGGCGCGCGCGCTCTGTTTCAAGTGTTATTTTTTACATTCATCTCAGATTTTCAGATGGAATTATATTGTTTTATTGAATCATAATGAAATAGTGTTATTCTGATTATAAATATATTTCAGTCAGTTTTAAAGATTCAAATGACGTCATCTATGTGACGTCACAGTTAATTTTATTATGTGGTATTGTACTATACTTTATACAGTACAGTTCAACTATCTGTGGTATCATGGAGTGTTATATAGTGTCAATAATTTTAATAGGTCATGTGACAGTAGGCATCTGTATAAAGCACGATCGTACATACAGGTCTGGGAACACGACGCTGTTTCCTATGTGAGAAGTGAGTCCGCTAAGCGTCAACTGTCACGTAGTACCAAAAGGGTGGCGCATGAGTCGAGGAATGATCTCTGGCACGTATACGACCGTGTTCTCTGGCAACTGTCATTGTTGACTTGTAAACACAAGGAATACCGGCGTTTTTAGAAAAACATTACGAAACCGTGCATTGTGCCGAAATGCAAAACGGGGTACAAAAGTGTAAAGCAAGAAACTGTTTTTAAAGTGCCGTAAGATGCGGAAATGCGAAAAAAGTGGATGTTCGCGATTCCGGAAAAGAATCGTTTTAACGAGGTCTTTTATGTGTGCGTCATGTATAACGAAAAAGGGGAAGTTACTTTTAAGGTGAGTAATACATTTTGACAAGAGTAACAGTTCTATTCCTCTCTCTCTCTCTCTCTCTCTCTCTCTCTCTCTCTCTCTCTCCCTCTCTCTCTCTCTCTTATTTTACTTAATAATGTGATTGTTGCCATACTTCGATCCAAGCGCTAGCTGGTGGCTGAGCGAGGGACTACGACTTTGGCGACATGTGAGAGACTCATGTCTAGCATAGAGTTCTCAGACCTGTATGTACGACCGTGATATACAGCAAGTCCATATTATATCATAGAAGTAAAGTTATTAGTTCCAATGACTTCGAAATTCAACCTAACACCTGATGTCAGAGTTGTAAAATACATTATGTAAGCTATGTGAATAAAATATCTATTTCCGGCTCCTGCAATCATATATTTGATTCGCAGAAGTATGTGAAAGCGGAATATTGTGATTAAAAAAGTAACGGAAGTTAATGATCGATTGATCACAGCTTTGTTTTTATAATAAAATTTTTCAGCACTAATAATTTTGTTTTTAGACAATAATTGATCATTATTAGAATTAAGTACATATCTTTACAATCAAATTTGGTTTTCTTGGTTTTCAGTAACTGAAATTGAGAATTTTTCTTATTCAAAATTTTAAAATTTTGTCGCCCTATGTTTTCTTTAATGCAGGAATTCTTACGTTTATAATAATCATATTCTTTTTAAATGTATGGGAGAAGGAGAACGGCGTGCCAAATTTGGCATCTGGCGCAGGCGGCAGAAACTTATGCTACGCCACTTGTTAGTTCTATTTATCGGATCGATATCACTGAATTAAACCAGCGAAGTGTGTGGTTGCATTTCCCAAACTCTATTCTACTCCATCAGAATTCCGAATGAATGAATAATAGTCCAATTACCAAACCAAGCTTCCATATTAGTGGACTGGCCACCTCTATTTCCACAGTACTCATAAGCCGTTTTTAACATGTATTTCTATTGGTTACCAAAAGATATTGCTAACGTAGTCTTTTAGTAGAAGGAAACTGTCGCAGCCGCTGCTCCACAGTAGTTGGAGAAAGTTTTTCTCACGAGTCGACCCTGCCCTTTATTCTATCTCAGTATCAATTTCTTTCTCTAAAATATTACGTAATTTAATGAAGCGGTTACTAATAAATTAAACTGACGAGTTTTTTGAAATGACCGACTCGAAGAATAGTTGTCACTATCGTCGTGCCCTCGAAACGGCAGCTCATGTGTAGATTTAAACCAGTTTTGAGATTTTTCCCGAACTCCAGTAGGTATTTGTCGGCTCTATCTACTGCAGTGGTAATGTTTTGTTCACCTTATAGTCCAGGCAACGAACCAGAAAAAAAATATGGTAAGCTAGAATTTCAAGATTTTTTTTGCGTTTTGTTCCTATAACCTCATAGATCATTCATGACTATCGAGACCGCGGGGGTCCACCTTTCTACCTCCCCAAAACGGGGTTTCAACCCCTCAGAGGAGCATTCTTATAAAAACAATCCAAAATTTCAGAAAATTGATGAATTAAGAGCCGAAAATGGCCCCCAGTATGTTTTTTGGGTCGCTGATCACGATTCCGTAGTTAGTTTTCTCGGAAAACTCCCTCCAGATGGGGAATTTGGAAAATATATATATATAATATACAATTTATTATTTTTTTGCAAAAATGACCTCTAGTAAGTTTTTTGGGTCGTTGATCACGAATCCGCTGTTAGTTTTCCCAAAAAACTCTTTCCAGATGGAAAATTCGGGAAATATGAAATTTTCCTGAGACGATTATGAATAATAAAGTATAATTTTGTTGCAAAAATGACATCTAGTAGATATTTTGGGTCGCTGATCACGATTAGGCTGTTATTTTTCCCAAAAAAAATCTTTCCAGATGGAAAATTCGGGAAATTTGAGATTTTCCTGAGACGGTTATGAATAATAAAGTATAACTTTAATACAAAAATGACCCCTAGCAGGTTTTTTGGGTCGTTGATCACGATTCCGCTGTTATTTTTCCCAAAAAACTCTCTCCAGATGGAAAATCCCATATTTCCCATCTGGAGGGAGTTTTCCGAGAAAACTAACAGCGGAATCGTGATCAGCTACCCAAAAACATACTAGGGGTCATTTTTGTAACAAAATTATAATTTATTATTCATAACCGTCTCAGGAAAATCTCAAATTTCCCGAATTTTCCATCTGGAGAGAATTTTTTGGGAAAAATTACAGCGAAATCGTGATCAGCGACCCAAAAAAACCTACTAGAGGTAATTTTTGCAACAAAATTATACTTTATTATTCACAAACGTCTCAGGAAAATCTCAAATTTCCCGAATTTTCATCTGGAGAGACTTTTTTGGGAAAAATTACAGCGGAGTCGTGATCAGCGACCCGAAAAATCTACTAGAGGTCATTTTTGCAACAAAATTATAAGTTATATATTATATGTAAATTTTCCAAATTTTCCATCTGGAGGGAGTTTTCCGAGGAAACCAACTGCGGAATCGTGATCAGCGACCCAAAAAACATCCTAGGGGTCATTTTTGGCTCTTAATCCATTAATTTTGGACTGTTTTTATAAGAATGCTCCTCTGAGGGGTTGAAACCCCGTTTTGAGGGTGTAGGAAGGTCAACCCCCGCGGTCTTGATATACATGAATGATCTATGGGGTATTAGGAACAAAATGCAAAAAAATTTTTGAAATTCTAGCTTCCCATATAAGTATATTTTTTTTCATTATGGTCTTTTTCCGTGCTTATTGCCTGGACTATTAAATGACAAACTCATATTTTAGAGTGCCTTGCTCCTGTTGTGCTTCTTTAAAGAACATTTTCTCATTTCCGAATATACCATTTTCCACGAGTAGTAAGAGGATCATATTTTTCATTCCACGTATTACTGAATGTACGATTTGGATTGTCTATATTAATCAATGTTTCACTCAAATCTGGTCGGGGTCTTCCTAATAATTGTTTTAGGTATAAATTATTTTTGTAACAAAGATTACTGAAGCTACATTCACAACAAAAAGTTAACAACGTCTATACAATATCCTACATTACCCGGCTCTTCACATCCTTCTTGTCTAGTTGACACCGATGTGTCCTTACACTGACATCGCCTGGATTATTTGAGATTTATTCAATAACAGTATTAATAACACTAAACAGAACAAACGACAGAAGTTATGTCCCAACTTGTAACTGCTTTCCGCTGTTTCTTTCGTATTCGTGTCGTAACTTCTCTATCTACTATCATTCTAACTTCTCCCAATTCGTACAGTCTTATAGTCGGAGAGTACCTCAACGGGTGCCTTCTTTATCTGTTCAGTCATCATATATTATACTGTAGTGAAGTATTTAGCTGGATTGGATTACTTTGGGTATTTGGTTGCAGATCATATGCGTGTGACATGAAAACTTTACCTACCCTTTGAATACATGATACATATTTGAACCTATACTTATCTCGGAATGTTCTGCAATATTTGCATCTCGTTAAATTAGGTATAATTAAATAATGATACTTATTATTCATCCTGCCACGTTCAAAATGCCGGTGTGATATTTATTACTCGATTAATAAAACAATTAATTTCATCTTGAGAATACCATGTATCAATTAGTAGAGGGAAATAGAACGCATTTTTTATATTTAATTTCAGGATTTGCAATTTTAAAATGTTTACAACTATTCTAATTGTAGTAATTTGGACCTAGCATGAGTAGAGCTGGATAGTAATAATGAAACATTAATATTTGTTTAAAATGGTTGATTATCAGACCGTTTTATCATTTTAATGTAGGTTCTTTATACGATAAAGCTGTACCATTGCGTGCTAAGTGTTAATTATTAGATGTAGCAGTAGTTTTTATTCTGAGTGATCGTCTAATAGAATAATATGCCTTGTAAAATACAGTCTTATATCTACTGTTGTAAGTCGTTAGTGATTTTGATGATACATGAGAGTGTTACGTCCATTGTCTGATCTCTAGTATCTTTAGGAATATGAATAAAAATTATGTAAATCACACTATGAAATCATCATTATGTATCAGGAGCATAGGAGCATAGGCGCCCGGAAAAGGAGCAAGGGGAGGGGGTAGTTGCTCATCCCTGGAAATTTGGAAATTGTGCTAAATAGAAACATGGATCACTTACTATGATGTCAATTCATCGAGAGCTAGTTGAGGGGTATTGCACAAATTTTAGAAGAAGCAGTAGACCGTTTCGGCTGAAAACAATTCAGCCTTCATTAAGTCCAATTAAAAGACGATTGTTCCTTCTATTTCTTGTGATACGTAAGTTTCCCAATTTCGTAACAAAACTAGCAGCATATCATAGTATGGTCCGAAGACTTGGGTCAAATGCAATATCAGACCAAAATTTCAAAAGGAATTAAATAAATATCAAAAAATTCAAAACAATTAACAAGAATTTCGACCATAATCTGATAGATAATATCTTGAAAAGGAGGAATACAATATTGCTATTGAAGGAAATTTCCATCTGATGACAAAAAAATTTGAAAACTATAGTAGATTTACATACATTGTAAAATCTCGAATAATTTAAAACGTGAATTAAACAACATTTAACAACTTCTTTCAAGAGTATTATCACACTAAGTCAAAATTCAAAATTTAACGAAGATAATTCAAAAATAAATTGTGCTCAATTGATCATGTGACTTTTCTCCTTTTTGTAAGCAAAATATGTTTCGGACAATTCTAACGGGTCTTATGTATGATTGTGCGAATAGAAAATGTATTATAAATGACTTAGAAACCACGAATGGAATACGTTAAGATATAGGTGGTCTATGTCACATCGAAATTTTATTCAAATAGTCTACATAATGAGTTTTATTACTCTGTGTTTTATACTGACACCAGCTGCTAGGTTGACTTTCAATTATTCACACTACAATGAAACTTTGCTTTATACTGACACTGACACCTACTGTCACATGAACTATCGAAATTTTCCACAGAGTAAACCCTTACACTATATACTAGGTGTAGTGAGGGAAGTAAAAATATGGAAATGTATCTATTTGTAAATAGCTGAGAATCGAGATAACAAAGGTGATTATGTTCTAACTTTAGTCCAACGGCTTCCAACTCTCAAATTAATATCATGCTAGCTGGTGGAAACATGCAAATTGTCGTTACTGATTTTCTTGGAGTTTCAACATTCTCTGCTTACAAAATAATCAACAGGGTGTCATATGCTATTGAAGATTTGGAGCATCGATATATTGCGAATAACATTGTGTTTACTCATTATATGAAATAATACATATTATTTCTAATCTTAAATGTAATTTTTGGATTCTGAGAATAATGTGCAATAAAAAGTTTATATTTATTTATATACCTACTTATACAGCCCGTGTCGTTCTATTTTGCCTAACTCTACGAAAAATTCTGTGATTACCTATGATTAAATATACGACTTTTCTATGTAAAAATTTTCCGAAATGATGACTTTAGAATGCACAAACAGCATAATAGATTTGTCGGATATCATTTCCGAGCTGATCATCACTTTCCATTGAATAACTTATCAGGCATATACTGAGAGGACCACTGTTTCTTGGATCTAAAGATGTCGATTTATTTGATGGAATGCATCTTCAAGGTTCCTATATATTCTTATTCTAATTTACAAAAATTGTGGAAAATAGGTCGGATATACAGATATGATTAGTTCAAATACGCATGCCATACAACTAACAGATATATCCTCCTTTTTTCACTAGCAGCATTTTCAAATAGTGTTACAACATGCGATATTATACTGTATCTTTTTTATGCCTTCCGAGGGCTTGATGTTGCCAGTACACCACTGCAATACAATATAGATCTGAGTACTCAGATGCGTCTGGTTGTAATACGAAAAATAAAAAAAATAATAATTTTCATGGATTTTTCATGCCTGCCCCCTGCAGATATAAAACATCACTAATTGACAAGTAGTAGGTATTTTAGATGTTGGAAGACGAGCCAGGACAATGTGGAAATTAATGCATTACTTCCTACAACATAATTAGTATATAGTGTAAAGGAAGTATTGTGATGGACTAAACATTTTTTTTTCTGATTTTCGCGCATTTCTGAATCGATCTAGGCTATTTTTGACATGACAACCTCCTGTGGAGACGATTGTCGCAATTCCTATTGGTCGTACATATTTGAAATTTTGCAGATCGCTTTAAAGTGGTGAAAATAGGAACTGTTTTGTTTTCGGGCGCAATTGTATTTTGAACATCCATCTTCAGTTTTTCAAAAGGAATCATAGTATTCTATTTAACCGTGATGACTACTGTGTTTTCTGGTTATAAATATGTTTCACATATATGTACATACTCAAACTGCACAAGTGTGCGAAATTCTCATTTTAAAATTCAAGCGACGTCATCGACGTGAAGTCGCAGTCTATTCCATTGGTTTACTGTGTGGCAAATGTTGATAGTTGATGTGACAGCAGGTGTCAGTATGAAATATATTATGTAGACCATCTGGTTAAAATTTCAATGTAACATACAGAGTATAATTTGATGCTTTCCATTAACTGTTTCTAAATAATTTCCAATATATTTTCCGCTTTTATACCAATACACATTCGTCTCGCAAGAGTATCCGAAAGCTATTTAGCTACCGAAATTGAGGGAAGTCACGTGATGAATTGATGACAGCTCTTTATTGTTGTTTTAGGTACTAGAAATTGCTAATTGGTGCATTGGTCCAATACCAATTGGCTAGTCAGAAAATGGATAGGTGACAAGCATTTTGTTTGTCAGGGGAGAGTAGATATGATACAAAATGATTTTATGATTTGGCTCAAATAAGAAGGGAGTGGAGGTTTTTGGCTCTTTTTCACCATCATTTTCGTGGCAGGAATTTGTTTTCGAATCTTGATTATTCGACATAATAATTTTTGTTCTAATTTTTCGAATTAATGAAGGGTTGATGTGAAAGGATGTAGAATGTAGAAATAGTTAAGGATCATATTAAATATAGTGAAGTTGTCTGAAACGTATTATCCTTTCATTATACATAACCTATAATATAGGTTTAATGATATGTTTTGTACACGTTTCCTCAGATTTTCCTTGGCTTGGCAAGAAAAATTAGTTTTGTCATTTTTGTGATTCACAGTAGCTAAAGTTTAGTTTGGATTACGTTCCATTATACAGATGTTTTGAAACCTTCAATTTTGCTTATCCAGTCTCTTGATTTATCGTTAACTCCATATAGTTTGATCAATCCTTCTTGGAATGCCATCAAAAATACGTTATGTACAATACTGTCAAATCTGTCTTTGTAATGTGTTATTTTAGGTCGAGTTAGAAAACTTAGGTAACATCCGCAGTCGTATTTATGATAATTTCTTCTACCCTTCAAACCGAATTATATTTTAGGACCCATTGTGGTAATTTATATTGACAGAATGTATTTTCTCTCTGATGCAGTTGGATCTAATTACTGAATAAAATCTGTGTACTTTGTTGGTATCATCATCCGAGCAAATCCTAGTGTAGTCCTCAATTCTGCAATGTTTAGAGTGCCATCGAAAATCTTCAATACGCTATGTACAATACTGCCAAATCTTTCTATGTAATGTGTAATCTTAGGTCGAGTTAGAGAACTTAGGTAAAGTCTGCAGTCGTATTTATAATAATTTCTTCTAACCTTCAAACCGAATTATATTTTAGTTCCTATTGTGGGAATTTCCATTGACATAATGAATTTCTTTTGTAATGCAGTTGAGTCTTATACACTTAATAAAATATGTGTACTTTGTTGGTAGCATCATCCTGATAGGCAGCAAATCCTATTGTACTTCGCACCTCTGCACTATCACTTTCTTTTTTTGACAGCGCAAGCCCTGTTTGGAACCGATCGATACATGTGAAGAAAATCGATGTCACTCTCTTAATGACACCTGTCGTTACATAACGAAATGCGTGAAACCAACTAAAATATCTCTCATATTCAACATATGAGAACATGATGAACAAGCAACAAAAACGTATTAGTTACGGAGAAATACACTTTTTGCTTAAACCAAGGTGAAGAAAAGACAAAATTCAAGAAAGCGTTCAATTCATTCAATGCAACTTTTAATAACCTAGCCAAAACGTATTAACGCTAAAATGTGGAAACAGGAGAACCCGAAGGCTTTCAACACCGATGAAGCGCTACCAGAAAGGGGCAATGGATAGATGACATGATGTGGACAATGTTTTTGGTTCGTCAAGCTTAACAGTGACAACACGTCTATTAGTTCCAGACATATGTTTCGCTCTACTCATGAGCTCATCAGTGGAACGTGCCAGTCGATGAAGTCACTGATCAACAATCTGCGGCAGAAGTATAACTACCACTTTGAAAATGTTTGGAGGAGAGATAAACAGCTGTCGGGAACTAACAGACCTGTTGTTACTGTTCAACCTGCAGAATCAGAACATTGTCTATTAGTTCTAACAAGAAATATGTTTGTATTTCACTTTGTATAATATGATGCTTTTAGAGCCGACACAGAATGTATTCAAGAAGATTTAGCGGAGTGCAATGACAAATAGCCGAAATATATGTAGTCTCATTGGAAGAGCAAACTACTTGTAAATGTTTGACAGTTTAAAATCCTGTTTGATTATATTCTTTTATCTGTATTTACTTATCTTTGATTAATGTAGTTCGTACATGGAATATAATGTTCTGAATGAAATGCACTTCTATTTCAATGTACGCAAAATTGTCAATAAGATTCTGGGAACAATTATTATAGCTCAATAAAAGTACGGATTTCTCTATGTCTTTCTGAAAACTTTGCATGATGAATATTTATCTCTATGTGGCACGGTTTTCGAAATAATAATTATTTTACTTATATTTTTCCATTGGCAAAACATTACTTTCATAAATCAATATAGCTCACCTCCTAAGGCTTTACATCCCACGATTAACCTTAGGTGCAGTATACAGGTTAATCCAAAAAAATGTTATTTCTTTTGGTTTTTATATTGCTGTCTTTTAGTACAATATTGAAAAATTATCAATTAAGTCGATGTGGCAATGTAGGTTCATTTGTATTCATATTATCGACGTTCTAGTTCATATTTAATCAGAAATGATCTACATCCGACATAATATTTGGAAAGTTTGATTAATAGTTCCTTCTTTAAAATTTATCATTTTGTGTTACGAAGATGATAGGACGAGGATAATTTAATAATATTTAATGTCGAAGAGAAAAATTAGATGTCATATAAGTATAGAACAGGTGAATGTATGCACTAATTATGCTCAGGTGTATTCGGCACGTGTCAGCAGCTGCTTATACGGATTCACCTGTCCTAAGATTCCAATATTTACAACGTTAGCATCAACACCGAAAGTGCGCATATTTTTATGTACGTATCAATTACGAAAATGAATAGTTTCATGCGATATCGGCGAAATACGAAACGTAATTAATCTCCTCCTCAGGCTATTCCTACATGGGTGACTGTCAACTGTTATTTTAACATAAGAATTGGTAGCTAAATTCTACTTTTTAGTTCATATCTGATTTCAGTTTTTGAAAAATTTTGAAGCAAACCAATTTCACCACATTCTTAAATGTTCCAAGTATATCAACCACCTTTGCATTCAAAGTTCTTAAATATTTCTTACTAAAGAGAAATTAAATAAAACTTGTATGGGGTAAAATTTGCTCATTCTTACCGTAATCCCTTATTGCGATGAAGGAAAATATTAGAATTTTCAAATTTACTGAAATTCTCTTGACAGTGAGTGGTGGTGTCTATTCCTTTGATTAGTTAGTCATTTGGGTCATTTCTCGAGTCTAGAGATTGTCATTTCTTATTCTGGTTGATACAGCGACATTTCTTCCTCCTTCAAACAAATGAAGTTGAATACAGATTGAGTGTAAATCACCGGTGTATAGTAATTTATAATAGTTCAGTCAATAAGCCGAAAACTTCCTGAAAAATGCAGGGCGTGGTATCGGAATTTTTTTTGCATGATCTTTTATGACCCATATAGGTCATTCGTGACTAGCAAGCCGAACTCCGACGGCCTCCCATTCCCCCTAAACGCCAAATTGACCCTATTTACATCCACTTTTTTGAAAAAAATTTTAATTTGATAAAAATGAAAATTAATCCTCCAAAATGAGTTCTAGAAGGTTTTTTGGGTCGCTTAACAAGAATCAGAGGTCATTTCCCTATAGCCGGAAAATCATGGAAATTTGGTTATTTTTCACGTGATTATCGTTTTATACATAATAGAGGTTGACAGTCGCGTATTTCGATCCAAAGTAGGAA
Source organism: Endomychus coccineus (assembly GCA_958510875.1). NCBI lineage: Eukaryota > Metazoa > Arthropoda > Insecta > Coleoptera > Endomychidae > Endomychus > Endomychus coccineus. The sequence goes on along the minus strand of OY294069.1, from coordinate 130,272,165 downwards.
AAATTTGCGGGAAACTGTGGAAAACCTGAAAAGAGAATCCTTCCACGTAAGTAAAATTATCGTGTGATAGGACCCTATAGGGCTTTTTTTGGTCGCTCATTACGAATTTGATCACGTGATTATCGTTTCATACATAATAGAGGTTGACAGTCGCGTATTTCGATTCAAAGTAGGAAAAATTTGCGGAAAACTGTGGAAAACCTGAAAAGAAAATCTTTCCACGTCAGTGAAATTAGCGTGTGATAGGACCCTATAAGGCTTTTTTTGGTCGCTTATTACGAATTTGATAATTAAGACGTTCAAAAATATCATTTCCCGGGAAAAGGCAAATATTCGTAGTCTCTTTTTTTCAATGGCATTGTTTGAGTGTCTTGTTGATTTACGTTTATATATTCGATGTCCACGTTATATTAAAAAAATTGAAAGTAATGTCAAAAAAATAGTAGTTTCAAAATTCCGGAAAAAACAAAGAAAATTACAAAAAAAAACATTCTAACGTCATAGAAATTATCGTGTGATAAGTCACTATAGGGGTTTCTTTGGTCGCTGATTACGAATTTGACATCAAAAACATTCAAAAATAGCATTAGGATTATGTGGAACATGGAAGAAAATTTATAAAATACGAGCATTTTTGTTTTAATTCATACAAGTTTGTAACTGTTTATTTAAACCTAAAATATTGCAATATGATGTGTAATTTGAAAAAAAAAGAAACTGACAATAACATTTTGTTTAAAATAAATTCTGTAAGTAATTTTAAATACTTACACATATTTATTAATTATTCATACAGTTTTGGCATTACTTCCAATTTTTGTAATTTAACTTGAACATCGAGAACATAAACATAAATCAACACGACACTCAAAATATTACATTCAAAAAAAGGAAAATTCATAATAAAATCTTATGCGTTTTTCCGGAAAATGATATTTTCGAACTTTTATTTTCAATGACGTGGAAAGATTTTCTTTTCATGTTTTCCAGTTTTAAGTGAATTCTCCTGGTTTTTTTGCTATTTTGGATTGAAATACGCGAGTGTCAACCTCTATTATGTATAAAACGATAATCACGTGAAAAATATAAGAAATTTAACCGACTTTCCGTCCATAGAATGAATTTTCCGGAAAAATGACCTTGGCCTCGTGTTCAGCGACCAAAGAAAAACCTACTGGAACCCATTTTGGGAGTTTAATTTTCATTTTTCATAAAGTAAAAATTATCTTAAGAACGGGGGTTAACTATTAATTTAGCATTTGAGGGTGAATCGGAGGCCGTCGGAGTTTAGCTTGCTAGTCACGAATGACCTACGTGGGTCATAGAATATCATGCAAAAAAAACATTGCGATCCCACTACCTGCTTTTTTTCAGAAAGTCGACCATTCTTCCCGGCTTATTGATTGGATTATTCATAATTGCGAGCGAGATGGGCGTGCTATTCATAGCGCGCATTTCAAACGTCTAGCATGTGCATGTTGCATCCGAAAAATGTACAAGCTTTTGTGTGGTAAGCATAAAATAATTATCCAAAGATGGTGCTAGAACTGGAATAGAATTGAAATAGGTAGTGGGAATTCATTTAATTATTCCTTAAACAGACTTAGGTGATATAAAAAAATTCTCAAATCCATGTATAACCGTGCTTCTATCGCGAGCTACTCCCGGATGCAACTGAAGTGAGTCAGTTGTCTTGCGCGCATCGAATATTGCTAGATACAACCCACTATAGCCTGTAATTTGTTTATCTCGCAATACAAAGCTTCTGGCTCGCTCTAACGCTCAAGACTCCTATACTCCGCTGATTCAAACTAAATCTGTATACACTAACTATTGTTTGCGTACACGTAGAACATGTAAAGCCGTAGATTTCGATGCCGCAGTGTCATTTCCTAGTTCCAAGTCTTATATGCATATTGCAAATATTAAAGTTTGAATATGGTTCAATCCATCTAATTCGGTAATATTAAATTAAATTACAATCCAACTTTTTCGGCTATACCTAATTTAGTTCTATTAATAAATTATCAATATGTCAAATAACACCATTTATCACATATTACAAGAACCAATTATCATGAATGATCTATCCTGGAGATGATCCACATAAAACGTGACCATAATTCTGTTAACAGTAGAACCAATGTACAATCATTGAGTCAAATGTATACAAATTTAATTAAATAAACAAACTACATATTTCTTTATAATGTGTATATCTAGAAATCTGATGCAAACAGTACTGGGTACAGCAAATAACATTGTACCTAGTCAGCGAAAAGATATCTTGGATAAATTAGACAGAATTATTTTGTCCTCGAGATATAACTATATAAAAGTCACTGTGTATTGGTTTTCTTATACATATTCATATATCTTACACATTAAAATGTTACAATTTCAATTATTCGTGCTTCGCTCGTGGTTGCGACGTAGACATTTTTAATTGAAATTGTTGCGATGAACACGCTCTGTGCTTAGTGTAGTAGTTTAATGGATGTGAATTAGTTTTATAACGTCTTCTGATGATGGTTGCGAGACCGAAACGTAGGTAAATACGAAAATATAATTGACGTATGTGTAATGTGACCCACTTTCCAAGAATGTACAAATAATTAAAAAAAATTAAGGAAAACAATATCTTGAATATTATATATAATAAGGTATCTAAAAAAAAATATTTGAACAAATTTTAATAAATTCAATAATTGTGGGACAAATTTCATATAATGGAGCCATTCTCTTATATATACCTACCTGAAGATGAGATGTAACCGTTGACGTCGAAACCCGGTAGCACCGATTTGAACTATATTCAAACTTAAATATCAAAATGGACTCACAATTGGATGATACCACGGTCGTATACACCGACCGTGGATGATACCAATCACTTGCACGTTGCAAATTATTTCTATGTTATGAGGTGATCTGTCATGACCATTATGTGACTGTCAATATATCATCTGTCTGTCATGTAAACGATCTGATGTCATTTTATGGGGATCTGTGGTTATAACGGAAATCTGTTGTCCGCGGGCTACGGCCGCAGGAGTACACTTTTTGGAACAAATAGTGGCATGGTTTCGCTGTCGCTATGCCATTCCCGAGTTTCCAGGCTTGAAATAATATGTGTGGCTGTCAATATATGAGCCGTCGTTCTATGAGATGTGACGTGTTGTTCTGTTATGGGGTTATTTGTGATCTGCTATGGACGTCTATTAGCTATCAATCTATGAGCTTTCTGTCATATAACTGTTATGTGATTTCTTTCCATGGGGCTATCCACAGAACAATGTAACTAATCGAGCTCCACAGGAAATTCTGTGATAGGTATGATTGCATTGATGCTGACATTGAAAATATGGCTATAACTTAAATACTATCACTTTCTTCCAGCATGATAATATCAGTGGCGGCTCGTGAAATTTTAAGAGAGGAGGCTGGACATAAAATGTTTTTGTAAAAATTATACTCTATTCAGCCAATTAATTTAACCTTTTGCACAGCGACCGTACCAGCTACTTCAGTGACAAAATTAATTGTTGCCAAGCAAGAACCAACGTGGAGGTGTAGAGTTTCTCTTGGTAAAACATTTTTTGTTCGATTTTTTTTTCTTTGAGTTTTTGATATTTTTTCTTTTTTTTTTAAATTTTTCATATTTCGTTATTTTTTATTAACTTTTTTTATGTATTAACGGAATTCTACGGTCTCTAGTTTGCGAAAAATGATCAATAATATTATCATAAAATGTATCATTTTGTTTTAAGTGTTTTACTAAATCTTTTTCAATAGATATCAAACTAACATTATATAAACGATTTTGGCCCATTGTATTTCGCATGTAAGTTTTAATTCGTTTGAGAGTAGAAAATGATCTCTCCACCGATGCCGACGTGACAGGAATGGTGACTGTCAAACAAAGTAGTTTATAAAACTGAGGTAAAACTTGTTGCAAATCATGGTCTATCATATATTTTATCATATCGGCGTGAATGTCGTACTGGCCTAAAATATCTTTATCCGAGTATACAACGCATAATTCATTGTGCAGTGCTATTTTATCAAAAAATTTATATTTTAGACCTAAGTAAGTTATCTAAAAGTGTATTGGGAAACTCTTTTGAAAAAGATTCGAAAAATCTTCTATTCGTCAAGTCGAAAAACTTCAATTCATGTAAATCGGAAAATCGAATCTCAATTTGACCTTTAATAGTATCTAAAATTTCATAACAAAATTTGTTTATAATGTAGTTTCTTGTCTACCAAATTATATGTTTTCCTCCTTTAACAATATTCTGTTTACCGGTTAATTTAAACTTAATACTCGATGTAATATGTTCCTGAGATTTTTCATGTCTGTCTATACCACGAGCTAAATCTTTCAAGGAGCCGCCACTGGATAATATTGTCCTAATCAGCATAAGTTTATTATGAATAAATGCAGCTACTTGAACAATTTAACGGTATTGTCGAAGAACCTTCTGCTTATGTTTCGCTATATTACAATAGTATTAAAACAATATACGTTTCTGGTATTGTTATCATTAAATGGTTTAAAGAACGCAACGCATGAAGTTGAAATTATACATAAATTAAATTTGTTGAAATGATATTTATTTCTTAGACAATATGGAGAAATAGACCGGAACATAAAAATGCAAATGGTTGAGAAATATTTCATTCACGAATATGAGTATAATTACTTTCTACAAATTGGTTCTTTCAATTCTCCATAACAATTTTCGAAGAACTGTTTTAACGTATCAATGAAAATCATTGAATTGGACTGTCGAAAAGCTATAAAAGTCCACTTCTATCAAACCCTCTACAAACTGATGTACTCGTATATGATAAAAATTGTTCATACCTTTGAAAATGTTCTATAGCATAGTGAGGTGCAATCATTCATAAATATTCATCATTTATATATTTATTCAGAATATAAGAAATAATATACAACATAATAGTTCTCGGTTCCTAGAATAGGGTAAATTAGTAGGAACCAAGTGCATTTCTAGATATGGATTCTATATAGTGATGTCCCAAATAACGGACATATATAAAGATGGAGACAATAGATGTAAGAACATGCTTAGTAGATACCACGGTCGTATATACAGGTCTGGAAACTCGAGGCTATTTCCTATGTGAGTCCGCTGAGCGTCATCTATTGCATAGTACCAAAAGGGTGGCGCATGAGCCGAGAGATGTTCTCTGGCACGTATACGACCATGTTTGAACGATATGGCGCCTAATCCTGACATCCTGACAACATACTTTGATCCATCCGCCAGCTGGTGGCTGAGCGAGGGACTACGAGCTTGGCGACATGTAAGAAACTCATATCGAACATAGAGTTTCCAGATCTGTATATACGACCGTGGTAGATACACATGACTATTTCTGGAATGGAAGTGGCACGCGCATTTTCCGTTCCGAAGTGTAGCTAACCCAGCAGTAGATCTGGAGCATCCATCCTAGGCCATACAGTTTGAGGGCCTAAAACTATGTATCATAGAATGTATGGTTATAGAATATATGTAAACTGACATGGCGGAACGACATCAAACGATGAAGATTCATGGTGGGTATATGTCAAACGATGAACAGTCATGGTGGTTATATGAATAGTCATAACGTCTCTGAACTGTCATGGCGAATGTCACATGATTATCTTCGATGAGGCGTTATGGGGTTCTGCCATGTAACAGTTACGTGATTTCTTTCTATAAGGCTACCTGTGGTTTCTGTATCACATACAGTCTGAGCTGTCATCAGTTATCAATCTATGATCTACGGGCGTAACCCGCGAACAACAGCTAATATTTCGTTTTCTGTATATCACGGACCACAGAACAATTTAACCAATTGAGTTCCACAGGAAATTCTGTGATAGGTATGATTTTGTTGATGCTGGATGACATTGAAAATATGGCTATAACTTAAATACTATCACTTTCTTTCAGAATAATAATATTATGTTAATCAGCATAAGTTTTTTATGAATGCCGCTACTAGGATAATTTAACGGTATTATCGAAGAACCTTCTGCTTATGTTTCGCTATATTACAATGGTATTAAAACAACATACGTTTCTGGTATTGTTATCATCAAATGGTTTGAAGAGCGCAATGCATGAAGTTGAAATTATACATAAATGTAATTTGTTAAAATGAGATTCATTTCTTAGACAATATGGAGAAATAGACCGGAACAGAAAAATGTAAACGGTTGAGAAATATTTCATTCACGAATATGAGTATAATTACTTTCTACAAATTGGTTCTTACCATTCTCCATAATAATATTGTAAGAACTGTTTCACCGCATGAATGAAAATCATTAAATTAGACTATCGAAAAGCTCTGAAAGTCCACTTCCATCAAGTCCCTTTACAATAATTATTCATACCTTTGAAAAAGTTCTATAGTATAGTGAGATGCAATAATTCATAAATATTCATCATTTATATATTTATTTAGAATATAAGATATAATACAGAATATAATAATTCTCGGTTCCTATGATAGGGTAAATTAGTAGGAATGAAATGCATTTCTAGATATAGATTCTTTATAGTGGATGTCCCAAATAACGGACATATATGAAGATGAAGATAAGAGATGTAAGCACATACTTAGTAGATAAATATGAGTTTGAGGGCATAGAATGTAGGGATGAAGATTCATTGCGGGTGTATGTTAGAAGATGAACTGTCTAGGCGGGTGTATGGACAGTCATAACGTCTGTGAAATGTCATGACATGTGTTACATGATTGTCTCCGATAAAACTTTATGGCGTCTATGAACTATCTTGACACCTGACACTTCGACGAGGCGTCAAGGCGTCTATCACGTGAACTATCACTTGTCAACCGTTCGCATCTGTGACGTGTGTGGACTGAAAAGGTTTTTTGTGGTGAGGAGGTTCATGTTGGGATACAGGCTGTTTCTAAAGATCCTAAATGATGTGTCATGACGTCTGTCACGTGCTCGAGTCGTCTATGACAAGTTCGAACTGTCATGTGAGTCGTTCGTCACGTGTGTGAACTGTCATGGCGTCTGTCAGGTTCGAGTCATCCATCACATGTTCAAACTATCAATCGTTGAAGTCACATGGCTTCTGTGACATGTGTAAACTGTCATGGTGTCTATCACCGATTTGGAATGGAGTTCTCCTTATATAATGGCTGCCACTTTGATAGATCAATCGCTATATTGGTGTGACATAAAATAGTTTATGGGACGACAGTTGACAGCTCATACATAGATCGGCATGTAGCTATTATGTCTAGTGCTTCCATTTGTTACCCATATAGCTACAGTTGCAACAAAATTGACGTTTCTTATTCATATTTGCTGTATTAGATTTTTCCTACTGAAAATCATGAAATTCGTACTCTACGCGTTGAGTCCTTTCATTTGATACCCATAAAGCTATATTTCGAGAAATAAAATTTCAAACCCTTATCGCGAAAGTCCGGTCCCTCGCTATATAAATGATATATTATAGCTCGGCGTATTACGTAGATTCCGAATATGGACTAAAAGCATCACTTTCTGTTTCACTTCTGGTGTGAAAAAAGTGTCGAATGTAACCGATTTCCGGTTTCACCCTGATAATGATGCTCAAGTCAACGATAGCATTAGTGCTTCTATAAATACAAATGATAAAAAACAAAGTAACAAGCGTGTTATGAGGGCAAGGTGAAAAGTTCCTAAAAATGTAACAGATGGCGCCACAATCGAAAATGCCATGTGACATTTGTGATGTACCGTCTTTATCTAGAACGCGTTAAATTTTTAAGACTGATATGTCATTCGGTTCTGGTTTGACATCCAACGAAAGCAAGCAGCCTCGAAGATTTTTCTAAACATGGAGAAAAGTGAACTTAGCGTTTTGATTACATCATTTGTTGCGTGAGAAAAACATTACGCAAACCAAAGCATCGTTTGATAAACACCATGTGGATTCCTCATCATCGATTGTAACGATTCACAAGTGGCTTACTCATTTTCGTTGTGGTAGTATAACCACAAAGGGCGCGGAACGTTCTGGTCATCCAATTGAGGTTACAACTCCAGAGATCGTCCATGGAATCCATAGTATGATATTGAACGATCGACGAGTTAAAGAGCACGAGATTGCTGAGGCTATACGCATCTTAACTTTTTTGGATATGAGGCAGCTATCTGCCAGATGGGTGTCGCATTTGCTCTCTGTTGACAACAAGCGCGACCGTGTGACAACTCCAAGAGCTTGGGGGTGTTCAAGCGCGATAAGAAGGACTTTTTGCTCCGTTTCGTAACCGTGGACGAAATATGGATCTATCACAACACACCAGAGACCAAAGAGCTGTCGAAACAGTGTCCTGGAGAATCGAAGCCGAAAAAGTCCAAATTGTGTTTATCTGCCAACAATGTCATGGCGACATTTTCTTGGGATGTACACCGTATCGTCCATATCGATTACCTTGAAACGTGCAAAATATGCAGAGCTGTTGGATCGATTTGACGCCGATTTGAAGCGGCCGCATTTGCCGAAGAAAAAGTGCTGTTCCACCAGGACAATGCACCAGTGCAGAGGTTCACAGTAGCAATGGCAAAATTGTATGAATTACGCTAGAAATTGGTTCGTCATTCACCATATTCTCCAGATTTGCCCCCTTCGATTTTCATCTATTTCCAAACTTGCTGCTAGAAAAACGTTAGACGAAGTATATCGGGCTACAAGATCATGTTGAGAAATAAAGTGAGTTTTGACCAAATAAATCATTTCTAGTTTCATTTTTCAGTGACTTTTCACCTTGCTCTCGTATTATATCAATATGTTGGGCATTTGTGATAGAAGACTGAAGGCCCGTAATCATAATAATTATATTTTGTGCAGTTGTACTGATTTATTTCCGAAATTAGTTATTTCCTATTGCAATAATCTATGTACTCTTACTTTTATATTACTATAGGCAACCTTCATGTTAACGTAACTGATTGATAAATCATGTTCACTCATTCATATATTGCGAACAAATATATTTCAAAAAGGTGAAGTTCTTGGACTTGATAACTTCTCGACCAAAGTAGAACATTTTCACTATTATGAAACTCATTCATTCATAAGTAAAGCTCGCTAGCTAATTCACGTTCTGCAATTCCATGTAAGTTGGCATCAACTATCTCATTGAAAATTAATTTCGAAACGAGTTTGGAGCCTGGAATCTAACCACGAAGAATCCACGAGTTTAGTGAACCTCTCATAGTCATTGCAGTAACTTAAGTAGGGTCTTATTAGAGGAATGTGTGGTTGTGCGAAGATATTTAATAGAATAGCTAATAAGTTTATAAGGGACCGGTATATGATGGACATGTATTGTGTGGACCCATCAGGCTGGTCGCGTTCCGTGACAGCCATGAAATTACAATGTGTTCACTTCAGAATCGATTGAACAGCGTTACATGGTGTATTATAGCGCCGCTAATCAAACCATCAGCCGCTCTACGGGCGATTTTAGGCCTGCAACAAACGTCCTAAGTAAATTAATACAATGATGGAGCGATTAATTCCTTATTACTTTTTAATACTCCTAGAAAGATTCGTTACAGATTTCGGATTAAAGCCATTAAAGGGAGTTAAGTCACTCTAACCTCTATACTACTAATACCACAAGACTTCGAAATTGAAATTTTTATTTTCTATAAGTAATTTTAACAGTTTAGGTGCAATGATATACAGTAGACTTATTTTGTTTTGGTTCAACACTCATCTGAGAACCATATAAACGTGAAACACTAAATTTCAAATGTTCATTAATGATCAAAAATCCAGATGATATAATATCGATTTGACGTTGATTTCACTAGGTAGATATTATAATAAATGCGTGACATAATTAAACGCAACGCTATGATGGTTGCATACCATAAACACGAATGTGGGCTAGTAAAACTCTCTGGGAATTGTACAAACTGGGATACAATCAGTGGAAACTTTGTATCCCGACTTTCAGACAACTGTATTTGAGACGTATTTGGTCAAGTGAGACTCAATTGTCCGGCGACAGGATACAAGTGAGCGAATATCGGCGGCAAATATCAAAGAAAATATGTTTTTTGCTTGTCCGTTTTGAATAAAAAACGTTATCGTTCATTCTGTAGAATATCGTCAAATTATTTGGCAACATTATCTTGGTTTGTGTTGTCTATCATTTTGTGTTCAGTTCACTGAGATTTATTTGAAAACATAAGAGATAGTGTGCAATTTATTATTTGATCAATTAAAACGTGGTTTAAAATAAACAGAAATTTTAATGGTGTTATTTGAGTGTTACTTCCCGTACTATAAGCATTATATAGTGTGAAGGAAGTATCCGTTATGACCATTTCCGAATCGATCTAGACTATTTTTGACGCTATGGAGACAATTGCGCCGTTCCTATTGGCCCTAAGGATACTTTAAAGTGGTGAAAACAGAAACTGTATTGTTTTTTGGCGCGGTAGCCCCGATTGGATAAAATATACCTATGTCTATTCATTTGTTATTAGTAAATGAAGTTCTATTTAGGTACAAATTTTTCATCTTTTTCGTTTTTTACATAACATATTTTTACATTACTTATTATAAGTAATTTCATTTGTAAATTCATTAAATCTTGATGACTTTCGAATTAAATTTTAAACTAATTTGTAGGCAATTATTATTAATTAAATAAATAAGAATTACAAATAAATTAATTATTTCTGACATTCATCTTCATTTTTCGAAATGGAATTATGATATTTTATTGAACTGTAAGGTTTAAAATAAATAAATATTGAACCTGCAGAAGTCTCCGACATTCTCATTTTAAGATTCAAGTGACGTCAATGATCTGATGTCACGATCTATTTTATGTCTTTAGTCTGTGATACATTTCGATAGTTCATGTGATCGCAGATCATTACGAATATATTTTGAAATTTTCACTTATCATCCTTCAGTAATTAATAAATTCCATAATTTGTTTGCTGAATTTGCGTTTATAGATGAAAGAACTAGTTTAGGCAACACCTTTGCTGAATTTTCCGACTTCGACATATCCGGGATTTCTAAGTGGGTCAAACTAGAAGGAACATTTTAATTCGGTATAAAGAACATTTTGCCCATTTAATGAAAATTTTAAGTACAGGTCACACCATTTCTCAAGAATGTTTATCACTTTTAAAACACAGTACGGACCAATATCTAGGTAATTCAGAAGCGATGGGAATGTATAAACGAAAGAGCAATTTAGTAAATTCCAATTTATCGCCAGCTGGGGGTATCCCATTGTTTGCATTATTAATCCCAAATAGTTCGTGAAAAGGCACATTTTGATTTTTAATTTAGTTTACTCTGATGATATCTACTTGGTAGCTAAATGCAATACTTTAATAGTATTGTTGTGGATATGGGTGATTGTTTCTTATTTACATTACATATAAATTCTCGGGAAATAGTGCGACTTATTTCCCGAGAATTTATACATAATTCATTCCTGGGTCAATAATCATTATTAACTTATTTATATTGTTATACTGTATTTAGAGAGTGAACTCTTTTATAGTTTGATATATTTTTTGCTCTCATGATCATACATTTCTCCGCCGAAGTGATTTTCTGAGGGATTTGTATTGTATACATTGAATAAATCATACAGAAAAACAACTTTAATATGTAAATGGTGTAAATGCTTATATATAAGCTCTAATTAAATTCGTTTCTTACATTAAAACTTAGCTTAGGAAAATTTCCTAGCATTCTCCAAGCGGAGATTCACACTATATGAAAATTTGTCTGGTTCAATATAGAAGAGGACCTCCGCAGACAGAAAATAGTCATCATGTCGGATAGTCAAGCAGCCATCAATGAACTGAACTTCCACGTAATCAGCTCCGAGATTGTCTGGGAATGCTTAGAATAAACTAAATGAACTAGGCAAGAACAACTTAGTTACCCTCCTATGGGTTTCGGGACTACCGGGGTGGAGGGTAACGAATAAGCAGACGATCTAGCAAAAAAGGGGCCAAGACACTATTTGTGGGACCTGAATGAACCCTTCTGCGGGATAAGAGGCAGCATAATACTGGAAGAACTTGATAAAAAAGTAGACAACAAATTGTAACGCTTCCAACGTTACTTGTTTAAAGAACACTGTAATTAATAGATTAATGATTTCTCTTCGGATAGAAATCTTGTCATATGATTTATCAGAGACAATTAGTCCCTCATGGTCGTTAGCGCGAGAATCGCGAGGAGGGGTAGATATCAGAACGGAAGTCTCAAGTAGGCATTGTCGTGCGAGTTTTACTGAGGGTAAGTTGAGATTCAATAATTCTTTGGTTTTATAGTCATTTTCAATCTGCTATTGAAATATAATTAATATCAGGGACTATTTAATTTGATTTGTTTTCGTAATTAGAATTCAGGATGTACAGTCCCTGAACGTTGTTATATTCCAGTAGAAATAAGTCTCAATTAACCTCTCAGTATTCACCACGCAATCACTTTGTTATCTAGCATAATTCTGCGATAATCTTTTGAATCATTGGGTATTTTTTTGTGATCTTATACGAAAATAATTTAATGAGACGTAGGCAGTCTGGTGATACAGTATTTTTATTTTCTCTTCGTGTATAACCTAACAATTGGACGTGTTCGTGTTGAGTGATTTTGGACTCACCATTTTGTTGACCTGGTACCTGTGTACACAGGGTTTTGTCTTATTTGACTATAAGGTGAAGTAAATATTGTTTGGGGTAACATTGAAGAAGGGAACTCAATTACTGTTTATTGAGATCGTAAGAAACATCACTGTTACTCTTATTCAAGTTATAGTATAAATTACACATCTCAATTCTTTGTGCAAATCAATTCACATAGATTAGTTTTTATGCTAAGTGACAAATTCCAACTTATTAATTATTATTCTTTTCAGTTACTTTCTTAATTTTACCAATATAACTATCAATTGTAATAGCTTAATTCTTTTCAGATTAATTCAGATTGTTGTTTACAATAATACTCTCTTCAAGATTTTAATTTTGTTTATATAGTGTTTATACAGTTTGGGAGATAATATAATCAGTTGTGGAATCGTATGGTGATTCCTATAGATTGTGTTACCCGGCCTTTGAACTTAGGCCAAGATATTGTTCGCGTTTTTTGTAATTACAGGGTCTGAACGACTGAGGTACCTCTTTCCTTTTTGCCCGTGACGGTTTAGTGAATTTCCTGGCAGAGCCGACCTCCATCTCCATCAAATTCCAAGGACGGTAACATTTTTCAGTTTGAATGACCATATTTTCACTTCACTGATTTTTGTTGTCCAACTAAATTTGTGTTGCTCTAATTTTTATAGTAATCTATTTCAAAGGTTCACGTTTGAATTTAGTATTTGATAACCTTTTTAATTAATGTAATTGTATTCAAAGCTCTTAACTAAATTTATATTTTATTCATCTCTTTGTTATTAAATTAGTATCCAAAGTATCCAATTTTTATATTTTTATAATTCAAAACAAAATTTTAGTTTATACTATACCACTAATTTGTTGATTACAAAAATTGTATTTTATTTAAATTGTTATTCAAATTCCTTTTGGAATAAAACCAAATTGTTAAGTTGGACTTGGTCTTATTTCTCTGAATATCCATCAACTATTATCCACCTCGTAGTGCCTGGATTCTTGACTGTGAATTCTTAAGTTTTTAGTTTGTTATTCTTAAGCAGTTGGCGCTCAGGGTAATTCACAAGTCTAGAATCACAGGACACGTTTCACTACGAGCCCTGAGAATAAATATTCCAATTTGAGCTAGTTGGGGCAATTTATCACTACTGATACTCAGGGACACAGTGATCCATAACCGACGCAAAGCGTTCGGTTTCAAAATGAGCTCACAACTTGATAGGTCTGTGAAGACTGAGGCAAGCAAAGATACTCCTTGGAGACTACAAACAAAAGCGATCTAATGATCAACCTTAGTAAAAATAAACTCAGCATACTAACGGGAATGCTAAAATGGCTTTGCCGGTTAAAAGGACCCCTTAAGAGGCTCAGATTAGTAGAAGAAGAACAGTGCATAAGGTTCTACGAGGAGAAGGACGAATCTTCTATCCACATCCTCGCAGAATGTGCAAAACACAAGGGCACGATACCTTGGGGCACACCAAATAGAAGAGAGGGACTTACCTTACGCGAAGCCAACCCGCTGAGAAATCCTGAAGTGAGCAGCAGCAGAAGGGGGCACAATAGATCTTTCGGGTCGCAGTGTGCAAATATCCAATACATTAACCAGAATATAGATATAATATATTGAACCAACAACAACAACCCGTTCCAAATTTCTTTCTGACCAATTTATTTTGAGCTCAAGTATATCCATGTCTTGCTCATTAATTGGTAAGTACTTTTTTGATCAATCTTGGGTGGATTTTATGTGTATATATTTGAGCACATAACGTTAATTCTTGGACTTCCAATGAACTTACTTTTTGGAAAAATCCTTAACATACTAGGATGTTTACAGATCCAATTTGCTTGTTTTGGAAGGAGAAAAGGCTTAAATATATGATACTCAAATTAAAAGTAGGAGATCTGATTATCCTATTTCTAATTATACAGAAGAGACACCTCGTAATTTATGAATGGATGTTATCATATTTATAGAATCACTAGAAAAGTAATAAATCCATATTAAAGAAAGTTATTATTTAATTGGATCTGCTATAACATTTCATTTTCAGGCTGAAACTATATCCATTTATTATTTTCGTTATCTGTATATAAAGTTTCTAATTTGTCAAAATACTGCAAAGCTGTTGACGAATGTAGCTTTTGACCTATCTTTTTGTCATATTTATATACTTGCATCATTATTTTTTCAGTTCAAGTAGCGTTCACATTATTAAAATTTTAATTCATCATAATTATATAGTATGAAGCGTAATATATAATCTTAATCACACTTCGATATATTTTGTCTCAAGATTTTGTCTAGATTATTTGTATTTAGATTCAAACAGATACTTACTTCCTGCAGATTAAGTTTACATCTCATTGTAGAGGGTACTTGAGAATAAAAATTTATAAACAATTTGCTAAGGGAATGTTCACAATATACAATTTCATTTACTCATGAAAAATTAAAGAATTATACTGGTGGAACAGATTAGATGTCCTTACAGATTCGGCACTCTTGAAATGCATTGTGAATTAACAGGTAGATTCGTTGACTTAAATAAAATTATTTATTCAACTATTTAAATTATCTATTTAACTATTTAACTATTTCAAGTTCGATTTCCACTAGTTCAATAAATAAAAGTGACTTTAGTTTTGCTAACACAGTAGCTTCTTCAAACAAATATTACAAAATACAGTATTATTTGTTTTAAGAAGCTACTTTGTTACATTTATGTATAAAACTAGTGAAAGTCGAACTTACAATAGTTATTTTATTTAAGTTTAGAATGAATTTTCATCACATAATTAGTGATTCTATCCAATTTTAGATTCGTTGAGCTTCGCACTCAACTGAATTTTTTTGGAGATCAAATAATCCTGGAAAAAAGTTTGAACCATGGTTTTGTTTTAGGGGATGGAATCTAATCTTTTTGCAATCAAATCGAATCGGAGTGCGATAGATAAACTCAATTCTGGAGTAGGATTGACCGTATAGTATCTCAAATGTCTGATTATAGTTTCTGCTAGAGTTGAACAATTATTTAAACACGTTATAAAATTTACAATAGTCTATTCTTCTACAGGCAATGCTCCCAAAGCCGCATAAGTCGATAAACCGCGTTACTGCACTTAGCACTTAGATGGTAGATAACTAGATGAAATTGGATCATTCACTGTACCTGTAGTCAACCCATTTTCTTGGCATTGCAATACAGTATCTGCTATAATTACCAACGAGTCATAAGGGCCACAAGCTGTGGGGAACAGCTATTGTCAAGCATAAAGGAGTGAGGTCTCATAGTTATTTACTAAAAATGTTGTTCGTATAATTCAATTGAAAGTACAACTTCATATAATATCTTTTTGAGTATCTTCTGTTGAGGTAAGAGCTGGAGTAATGTTCATTCTTGAGCTAGAACATGGAATATTGTCTATTGTTATGCTTGTACCAGGAATAGGAACTTCACCAACATAGAGTAATTGGAATATTGTTTCAGAAATGTTGACATCTTTTTCTGTTCCATCCTCAAATAGTAGATATTTCGTAAATCCAGCATTCACATTAATCGGAATCCTAATAAACACGAAACGAGACGAGAAGATTTGTAATAACAGACACAACAGAATAGAAGTAGGTGAATTATCGATGATGCTAATAGTCAATATGTTCTCAGTTGTCACTTTTTTCAAGAAGCAAATGAGAACGAGCACAAAGGACCGACAAGCTATTCTCGACCATATTGATTTGTTCAATTTGTCGTAAAAATTCACACGCAGGGTAGCATTTGCTATGATGCCTATTGTTATGCTTGTACCAAGAATAGGAAGTTCTCCAGCAGAAAGTCAGCAATGTTGACATCTTTTTCTTCTCCGTCCTCAATTAGTAGATATTTCGTAAATCCAGCATTCACCAATTATTCAACATCTCACATTAATAGAAATCCTCATAAACATGAAAAGAGACGATAAGATTTGCAATAACAAACACATTAGAATAAAAGGAGTTGAATTATCGATGATGCTAAATGTCAATTCGTTCTCAATTGTTACTTTTCAAGATGCAAATGCACACAAGCACCAAGGGCCGACAAACTATTCTCGACCATATTGATTTGTTCAATTTGTCTTAAAAATTCACACGCAGGGTAGAATTAGCTATGTGATAGACTGCAAATAACAATTATGCTCCTATAGCAGTATTGTAAAATAACATTCAGGAGATGGAAGAGAATCATACATATTTTTTATTTAATTGTACATTATTTCAGACGTTATGATCATTTATCATATATACTACTGAATCCTGTGTTTTGAATTCAAACTTATTGTTAAATTCTTGTATAGATCTGAAACACTCAAACACTGTGAACTTGCAAAATATTTCAGAACCCGTATTCAAAGGACCCCTTAAAACAATAGACAAAAATCACACCTTCAAATAATAAAAATGAAATATAATATATTTCATACAGAGGGAAATTACATATACGTAATGAGTTATATATTTATAAATATATATAAAACACCCATGAAGGATGAAACGTTGTACATGGTCCCATAATCAGGGGTCGTTGGAAGTAATGGTAACATCTTGAGAAATGAAAAGGACGAACAGAAAGTAGAAATAAGCATAGCGAAAAATCGTTTTAGCTATGACATAAAAAAGACAAAAGAGTTCTCAGATGCTAACCCTCAAATATTAGTTTTGAACGCAAATAAATGTAATAAAACCATCATAATGCATAGAAATGACTACAAAAATAAAATATGAAATCTATCAAATGGTGAAATAACTTATAAAAAATTGAAATCTGGCCCCACATTGTCAGTACAGAATGACATGAATAAATTAGTAAATAACAAAACTAGGATAATCCCTATTGAATTGAAAAATAGATTATTTTGCCATAATAGGCTAGCACCTTATATCTATGGGCTTCTGAAACTACATACAAGTGTATTAAAACCCATTGTAAGTAATATTGGAGCGCCTACCTACAATTTATCAAAATCTATCAACAATATAATAGGAAAAACTGAATTCTATGTGAAAGACTCGTGCATTTTAATGAATTTATGAAAAAATCAATTCTTACCCGTAAATCATCTATTAATTTCTTCGGACGTTGTTTCTTTATTTACAAAAATAACCGTCATTTTGGCATTGATTAGCATTAAAAAACGTTGGACAGAGATTAAAAACTCTAGATCAATCTCAATTTATAAACGCAGTACAGTTTTGTTTAAAATGCACTCATTTCCTCCTATTTCAGCTACCTTTGCTGGTAATGGAATGCCTTCGTGGTTTACTAAAAAGAAGTTTGGTCTCAACGTTATCTTCACTTCAATTCCGTTGCACCAACAAGTTATAAAAAAAGTGTTATAAACAGCGTTACAGATGTCGCGGTTAAATTGTCCCACCCAGAGGACCGTCCCAAAAATTTGAAAATTGCTGGTTATACACTGGAAATGAATGGCTACTCAAAAATATTTTTCAATCCCATCATTTAAGAAAGAATAAACAGAATCTATAATGGAACGTCATATATTAATAACATAAACGGTAATACAAATAATTTTATAACATTACCATACATTCCGGAGACCTCAGCGAGAAAAAGGAAAGGTTTAAAAAAGTATGATGTTGCTTATAATAAGCCTACTAACTGTGTTGGAAAACATTTCTCAAATATAAAACCTTTAATACCTAAAGATAAACAAACACACACAGTATACAAATTAAATTGTTTAAATTGCGATAGGACTCTGTACTGAAATCTGTAAACAATATTTATAAAAAAGAATGTGTAGTCATAAGTATAGAACAAGAAACAAAAACTTCCACCGCCCTTGCTAAATACTGCTTTGATTATAACCATCAATTTGATTACAAAAATATTTTAACTAAAGAAACCAATTATTATAAAAGATCTATTCTGGAGATGATTTACATAAAACGTGACTCCAAATCTGTAAATCATAGGACAGAGATTCAGACATTAAGTCAGATACTAATTTAATTGATTAAACCTCTTACAAATTCCTACATGCGTCTTGATAAAAGTATACGAGTATTTTAGATAGATTGCTCAGATTGTAATATTTCGAGTAAGGTCTGACAACCTTTTTCTATTACCTCATAAGTCTTTAACATCTGGTTCGAAAGTAGATACTTGAACGTAACGTTTTTGGTTTCAGTCGTTTACAGACTACTTTGACATGTAGGTATTTGTCTATTATAAGAATATTACTAAACAGTTGATTCTTGATATATTTTATATACTAAAACATTGATGTGTTACAATTTCGATTATCCGTGTTTCTGTTCGTTTCGGCGACGTGGGCATTTTAATTGAAATTGGTGCGATAAGGATGCTTTGTGTTGATACGATCCTCTAGATCAATCGGAATTTATAAATGCTGTAAAATTTTGTTTAGAATGCACATACTTTCAGTATGGTAAGCAATTTTTTGGACAAATATTCGGCACAGCAATGGGATCTCCTATTTCAGCTACCATTGCTAACCTCGTTATGGAGTGCCTAGAGGAATCTGTTATGAGTTCATTAGATTTTCTGCCTGTATTCTTTAAACGGTATGTAGACGATTGCCTTATGTGTGTTCCCAACGATAAAATTCAATATGTAATTGATAAATTTAACAATTTTCACTGTAAACTTCAATTCACTTGTGAAATAGAATTAAACAATAACATAAATTTCCTTGATATGAACATTAGGCATGATGCTGATGGAAAAATAAAAACCTCTTGGTTTACTAAAGAAGTATGGTCTCAACGTTATCTTCACTTCAATTCCGTTGCACCAGCTTGTTATAAAAAAAGTGTCATAAACAGCCTTACAGATCGCGCGATAAAATTGTCCCACGCAGATGACCGCCCCAAAAATTTAAAAATTGTTCGTACTACACTAGAATTGAATGGCTACCCAAAAACTTTTTTCAATCCTATCATTAAAGAAAGAATAAACAAAATCTATAATGGTTCGTCTAATAAAAATAACATAAAAGGTAATACAGACAATTTTATAACTCTACCTTACATTCCGGAGACCTCAGAGAAAATCAAAAAATGTTTGAAAAAGTATAATATAAATGTTGCGCATAAACCTACTAACTGTGTTGGGAAATATTTCTCAAATCTAAAACCGTTAATACCCAAAGATAAACAAACCCACACAGTGTATAAATTGAATTGTTTAGATTGTGATGGAACCTATACTGGAATCTCTAAACAATATTTACAGAAAAGAATGTACGGCCATAAATATAGCACAAGAAATAACAACTCAGAAAATTCCACCGCCCTTGCTAAGCATTGCTTTGATTATAACCATCAATTTGATTACAAAAATGTTAATATCTTAACTAAGGAAACCAATTATTATAAAAGATCTATCCTGGAGATGATTCACATAAAACGGGACCCCAAATCTGTAAATCATAGGGTAGACACACAAAATCTAAGTCATATTTATACTAATTTGATTAAATAATCTCTTGCAAATTCTTACATACGTCTTTATAAGTGTAGAAAATGTTTTTAGGAAGAATTCATAATATTTATTTCCCAGTACAGGTCTGAAACCGTTCTTAAGGGCCTTGTCATAAATCCTACACATCTGGTTTCGAAAGTAGATACTTGACAAATAACTTCGTTCTTCTCATTTGTTGTGAGAATACCAATCAATATGCACTCATATATTTTAATAATATTACTGAATAGCGGATTCTTACTACAAAAAAATAATTTTTATACATTAATTCTGACGATACAATTTCGATTATTCGTGGTTCTGTTCGTTTCGACGGCGTGGGCTCTTTTAATTGAAGTTAAATTGTGCGATTTGGACGCTTGTGCTATAATTAGTTTTAATAAACCCCCTTTTTAGACATAGTGAGTCTTCTGATGATGGTCGTGAGACCGAAACGTACGTAAAGACGAATAGTTAAAACAAAGTGTTATTGTGACCTATTTCCCGAGAATTTTTATATATAGTTGATACGATTAGTTTTAAGAAATCCCGTTTTAGACATAATAAGTCTTCTGATGATGGTCGTGAGACCGAAACGTACGTAAAGACGGAAATGATGAACATATTTGTTAGTGTGACCTATTTCCCGAGAATTTATAGATAAGTAATAATAACCAAAGTGTTCATAAAAGTTATATATGTTTCTTCCTCATACTACAACTTGTATTATTGCAGCTTTATTTTCTTTATTAAATCTAATTGAGATTCAAAAAGCATGAAAAAAATCAGAATCGGTGGTAATATTAGGCAAAAGAGGAATGATACATCGATAGTAATAAATTATCCAATTCTACTTCAGATTTTATTGAAGATATGCAATGCGTCCTCAGTTAAAATTTTTTGGTATTAAATAACTTTGTCAATTAATAAATTTCAAAACTGCGAGGTGCGATGTAAATAAATTCCTGAAATTTCAGTTTACACAACATGTTTTGAATATCCAATTTGGTAAAAGAATGGTATGGAAATTTGGCGTTGAATTTAATTGCTTTAATGAATTGATGAGTTTCAGAAGCCAATGAAAAGCAACAAGACGTACGAGTTCATTATTCAGTCGTAATAAGTACCACAAGTCTGAGATAAACAAATGAGTCAGTCCTTCTCGTTACGGGCTATGCTGCATCACGAATCAAGCGAGCGAAGCGATTGAAGATAACCAACCGGAGAATCGGCGAGCGAGAGAACTAAGTCCTGTTTAACAATGTACCAAGGTGTCAAAGTCAGCTTCCCGACTCTGCTTTTAATTACCGACCTGACATCTAGCACCAAACCCCCCCAATTAAAATACTTGAACAATAAATATATTAGAGGACGACCCCACCGAGCACCTGGCAGTGCAACTTGAGACCGCCCGTTTTCTTGAAATGCTTTGGAAATTATAGCTCTGCATTATGTACCAATACCACATATACCTTGCAACAATCTGAAACATCCACTATCCGGTCTAGATCACACTGAAATAAATATTCAACACTACGATCATCCGCCGAAGTTGAAATGTAGATTGCCATTTTAAACTATAACAGTTAGTCAGAAACATAAAATGACATTAATTGAAACTTAATATTTTATGTCTAAAAATATATTTATTGTTATTCATTGAGGGTTAAATGTGATATTCCGACTATTAAAAAAATTACAAGTATTCATTAGTTGAATTATTTGTGTTGTTATTTATTATAATTCTGAACAATTCAAAGATTGTAGAAATCTGGGAAATCAAACTCGATTTTATATTAACTACATTATTTTTATCATTGTTAGATTTAATTGTAATTTAAATCTTTTCTTGATAGTTTTTAAGATTGACCTGACTCGCTTTAAACTGTTTCGTTTATAACTGTTTACTACAAAGCTCCACTTTACGAGGGACACAAAAAGTTGTACCCACTATTTCGATGATTTCATATTAATTTCGGTTTCTGCAGGTTAATTGTATGTTTGATATATGTATTATATTTATAACCAGAAAAACTCTGTTGCTATAATGATATAAAAATACAATAGATTCAATTTCAAAAACTGAAGATGGATGCTAGAAGTACCACTTGCGAGAGGGCTACTAGTGGTCAATCTACGGAAAAATAGGACGAAGTTCGTAGAAATTTGACAGAGGTTAGCGACCTGGAAAAAATGGCGTCTTATGATAAAAATAATAAGATCCAAAAATTTATATTACCGATATTGGTTGGAACCATGTCTAACCTTCGAAAAACTGGTTTCTGCCCTTTTTTAGGTGAGTTTTGGAGTTTTACTTTTTTGGACCCTTCAGAACCCCCCTCCTGGAATATATTGTTAAGTTACTCTTTTCTGAGTTTTGATTGCCCCACGTTTGGTGACAATTATTAACTAAGCTCTAATGAGTTTTAATAAATGATGATTATGTTTGAATTCTAATTTTAATTTAATTCTTCCGGCTAGCTTATTCATTTTGATTTCTAATTTGATTTCAATTGATTGAATGAATGATTTGATATTGATTTGTATTATTATATGGTATATGGAATTAAACACAATATTTTTGTTTGAATGTTAAAAATTTATATTTGAATTTGTTTATGAATCTATCTTTTATGGTTACAAAATTGTTCAATTTAAATTTATGTTCTAAAATTTCTATGTTGACAAATTGTTCTTTGTAATTTTGAAACCTCTATGTTTAACCTCAAAACTACTTAAATTAATATTTGCTTACAAATGACAATCTTACATCCAGAGATACAGATACAATGATATATTATAAATAAACTTACTTCTTAATATAACCAATAATACTAGATAAAATGTTGGCAATGTTCAGTTGCTTTTATATGTTTTCTTGGCTATTTGATTTTCACTTTATAACAATACTCTGCTTTGAACACATACACAAGGTAAACTACGTTGATACTTCTTTATATTCAGGAACTGTTGATAATAAATTGTTAACTTGTTTTATTCTTTTAAGATATAAAACTTCTTCAATAATGAAGACTTGCTATCGAAGACTGACTATTCTACGATGCTACTGGAATAACTGTGGTTATTATAACCTTAAACGTTGATATTATAACTCTTGAATACTACTTGCTTCGTAGGGATAATTTATATGCTTCGGTTATATGAACTTGTCGAAGCTACAGATACTGTTTCAGTTCTCCGATGTAACCAAAAACTAAGGTTATTAAAATCATTATTATATTTTTTTAAAACTATTCAAATTTCAAATATTTTTCAAAAATAATATTCTGTATATGATTCTTCTCCTTTCACAACAATTATTAGTAAATCACTGTCATATTACTGCTGTCTTCATTGTTAACAAAAATGTATATACAAAACATTCCAACACAATTTATGTGTAGCATCTAAACTATACGAACGTATTATAGAAGGAAAACTTAAAGGATACATTATACTAAGCGACATACAATAATATTTCAGGACGAACTGATCTACACAAGGTATCAAGACCATCTTCCGGAACCTTATAGCAATCAACAAGCAACAGAGTACATATAGACGGGAGCAGTGAAATAGGCGAAAGCATTTGATATAAATGGAAGAGATCTGGAAAGTTCTGAACGAAAGAAGCGTAAACTGACAACTAATGTAATTAAAAGTATATACCTAACAACTGGAGATGGATTTTGGATAAACGGGAATACATCTGACAAGTTTATAACAAGAGGATGTGTACGAGGGCAAGTGAAAAGTCCCTGAAAAATTAAACAAGAAATGATTTATTTCGTCAAAACTTATTTTATTTCTCATTCTAATCTCCTTGTAACCTGATACACGTCGTTCAACGTTTTTCTAATTTTTCGATCCCTTCCAAATAATACGATTTCTGCAATCTTTCAAAATAGGCATTTGTTTCAGCGATGACCTCGTCGTTGGAGTCAAATCAGTCTTTTCTTCGCCAAATGCAGCCGATTTCGCTTCAAATGGGCTTCGGATCGATCCAGCAGCTCTGCCTATTATACGCCGGTGATCGCTTTGCCCTTTTCAAGGTTGTCGCCATGACTTTGTTGGCCGATACACCCTCTTTGGCCCTTTTCGGCCTCGATTCGACAGGACAAGTTCACTTTTTCGCCTGATTTTTGATCTCTGGTGCAATGTTTGGTTCACGGTTTCGAAACGGCGCAAAAAGTCCTTGAACATCGCCAAATACTACTCACACAGTAGCGATTGTTGTCAACAAAGAGTAAATGCGGCACCCATCTGGCAGACAGCTTTCTCATATTCAAAAATTTATGCAAAATGTTCCGTACCGTTCCGGTTGAGATACCCATAACCTCAGCAATTTCGTGCATTTTAACTCGCCGATCGTCCAATATCATACTATGGTTTTTATCGACGAGTTCTGTCGTTGTAACCTCAATTGGGCGACCAGAACATTCGGTGTCCTCTGTGGTCATACTACCACAACAAAAATCAGTGAATCGTTCCAATCGATGGTGAGGAGTTCCCATAATGTTCAACAAGCGATGCTTGGGTTGACGTAATGGTTTTTCCACGCAAGAAATAATGTTTAATCAAGACGCGAAATTCACTTTCATCGATGCTTACTGAAATCTTCAAGGTTGCTTGATTTCGATGGTTATCAAAACAGCTGAATCACATGTCGGTCTGAGAAATTCAATAGGTTCTAGTTCAAGATGATACATTACAAATAATACATGGCATTTTCGATTGGGGCGCCATCTGTTTTAGGTTTTGGGAACTTTTCACCTTGCCCTCGTTATACACATCCTCTACTTTGTATTATAATTATCCGGATTATCTGAAGAAGTTTAAAGAAAACTAACCTAGGATATAGGAATTTCCGTTCAGTGTTTCTAAACGAACTACTGTACTGATGACTCGAGAGAGAACTATTTGGTCCGGATTGATTCCGGGAGTAGATTCAGCAAGCAACGTCCTTTGCCCGGGTCTCGAGATAAGTAACCACTCGGGGCGAAACCAACAGTTGTCAATGCATAAGATCCGGTGAACTGTGCACCACATAAATTACACCACTAAAACCATGATATCGTGCCTCCTTATCCCAGAACTCTGGCCGAAATGGATTAACGGGCTTAGTAGACATATGCGGTAGGCTATTTGAATGAAGCCGAACGGTGACTCGTCAAACGTTCCTGGTAAAACAGGTAACACGAGGAGGTGGAATTGACAATAGCTCAGAAGGGGCCATAATATAAGTCTAGCAAGCAAGCGCCCGTAGTGGGTCCGCCTAAAGTAGTCCCGCCAGGGGTGAACAAAAATGCTGTCTCTGCGTGGGTAAAATGCTGCACCACATGGCTTTACTATTAAAGTTCGGTGTCTGTGCTTCTTATCTTAGGTCTCTGGGTAATTGATTCGCGGCCAGGGCAATGATATGTGGTAGGCCGATAAGAGGCCGACGGCTACTCGTCAAACGAAGTAGTTGTAAAATAGCACGAACACGAGTAGGCAGGGGGAGAGGGGCCCAGATAGTTTAAAAGACCGTCTCCTCTCCAATAAAGCCGTTGGTCTCTGCCGGGCAGTTGAAGTGCTGTTGAAGTAGGAGAGGGCCCTGCGTAGCATGTTTACAGTCTAACGACGGGTGGGCAGGAGGAGCAATACCCCACAGTTATAATCGTATACGCTGATCAGTGTTGACCATTAATATGTGCTATGAGGAGAGAAAGTCCAAGAAGAGAATGCGAAAATGGAGTAGGTACAAATATGAGAAAATTTTGGCTAAATACAAACATGGAGAGAACAGAGATAATAGAAATCGCAAACAGAATATTAGGAGGTATATACATAACTAAGGGAAAAAGAAATTTATGAAACTAATAGTTTATAATACTAAGGAACATACACAAGACCAGACGAGGAGATACTAAGCAGTATACAAAATAACATAGTGCTCTATAGAACCATATATAAGCTGTTCCTCAACAAGACATACATTTATGGACAAAAACAAAAATTCGAATGTACGAATTGGTCTTGCATTCAAGCGAGTACTGAGTCTTAACTGAATAAACTCAAACAAAAACTAGGCGCATATGAGATGAAACTACTCTCTGGAGTGACCAGACCCGATAGAATTAGAAGTATAATACAAAAAATTGAACGACAACAATTAAGATGGTTCGGACATCTGGTGAGAATTGAGAGAAGATATTGCTAGGAGATCTATGTGATGAAAATACCAACTAGGAGTAAGAAATGTAGTCCCAGGAGAAAATGGAATATAGAAAGGGCAAATCCACTGAAGAAACGAAAACTGATCTGGATTGAAGCGAGACGCATGGTAACTTAGTAGATGTGACTATAAGAGCGACTATAAGTATGAAAGTGTATATCTGAAGGTTGATGGTTTTTATTCTATTCTAATATCTTAATTTATTGAAGAAAAATTATCCTTAATTATACGTGTGTATCGTATAGGTCGTTACTATTTACAAAATATTTAATGAACCGTTAATTTATCAAGCAAATTGGCGATTCTAAATATAGGTATCTTAGAAATACGCTTTGAAGAAACAAATGTATAACTATAACATATTTGATCAGGCATCTGAGAATTCGAGTCGGCCCCAACCCACGAATGAGAAAATGCCCGCGTATTAATGATACATGTGTACAGGGTGGGCAAAATTCTATGTTTGTACAGGGTAACTCGGTAACTATAGGAGATACAATCTGCTATCCCTTTTTCTGAGACATATTCACTGGCGGAAACAATAATTTGCTTCAATTTTTAGTAAGACGAAAATATAAAGCATAAGTGTTAATGTGACCTATTTCCCGAAAATTTATATATAATTCATACCTGGGTCAAGAATCTTTATTATGCTTTCGTTTTTTGTTTTCGAATAATAAACAAAAGTTCGATTTTTCGACTTTTAGACAGATGTGAATATCGTGTTTGTTTGTAAAGTTAGAAGAAAATAATAAATAGAATATACTACAGTGGCATTGAGAAAATCTTAAAAAATGGTGCAATTCTGAGTTATGGCCTAAAGTTGTATTTCTGCAAATAAGAATCATAGTTGGCTATGGTTTAGTTAAAACTGATTTGTTTTCTTTTTCTAACTATGTATCACTATGTCGGGTCGCTTTTGATGCGTAAGTCTTTAATAGCGAAACTAATATCTTACTGAGTTTTCTTATGCATGAGAGAGGTCTCCATAGAAATTCAAAGGATGCATACATGGATGTATCATTAAAGGAGTATCAGCAGCTGCATAAAGTCGTAAAATAATCGTTCTAAGGTGTGTCCTTGATTATATGCACTATTCGTTTTTTATTCCCCTCCATCCAGATTGTAGGAACCTTCCAATCACAATTCCAATATAAATGATCAGAACAAACATTTTACGTTTGTTCCGTCGTTGTCCGTTTGTTATACTCAACGATACAAACATATCATTCAGAACTCGTTCAATCACAGATTCAGATACATCTTCATGGAACATAATAATTTTGCTTTATCATACTGTTTTAACGAGCATAAATAAAATTTTATTCCTGCTAATTGAAGTTGAACAAGTCGAGTGAAGAATTGATGGAGAAAACAATAAATTGTCAAAACGTCGGAACGGAGATTGATTTCATTCGTAGTAATATTATACAAACCTAAATACCAAGAAAACTACATATAAGGTGTAGATACAGTTACGTTCGGACTCCTTACTTGATGGATCCAAAGAAACTGTTTAACCTACATGCATATATGAAGCCCTCGTACGCAACTGATTTTTGGAAATATACACTTTCCACCGACTTACAAGCTCCAAAACTTACCTAACCGCTAAAAATAGGCCCACAAATAAAACACTAATCTAGAATTGCCGCTTGGAGATAATATGAGGTTTTCTTATTACTTTACGCATTTTTAAATATTTATCCCAAGTAGGTGAGTATTATCTATATGACAGTGTTCATCCGTTTGTCAGTAAATTGCATATTAACAAATTTTTTTCCGTCATAATAACAATTAATTCATTTGAAAGTAAAGGTGAAGATGTCTTACGAAAATCTCTCCCTTATCTATAGATACTTCCATGGTCAGTATTCATCAGAAATCTCGTCTATGGTTCCACCACGAGAGATTCCAGATAGGCGGACCAGACGAGGTCAAACTAGTCACCCCCTCACATAAAGCTCGAGACCTGCAGAACTTCTTCCTACCAGACTTCATGTTTTAACGAACAGCGAAGTTGTGGAACTCTTTACCTAGTGAGGTCTTTTCCTATGCCTATAACCTCCAAACCTTCAAGAAAAATACGAATGCCTATCTCTTCTTTCTATATTCCACTGCTGGCTCACACGATGCTCTTCTAACAATATAGGCTTCCCTCTTGTGTAGTCAAAGTATAAAAAAAAATGTAGAAAGCTTCATTCAAAGTAATAACAATTGTGATAGTTCATCTGAAATTTACTTCAGCTTATAAAGCTATTTCCAAGAGGTTAAAAGTTTGAAAAGACCAGAAAATTACAACATTGGAGATGCTGAAGAGACTAGTAAATCCGTAATTAGAATGATTAGTGTGAAGTTACCCACACTTTTCCATCCACACTTTATGACATGTGTACTGTCGAAGAAGGGATAGAGGAGAATTTGCAAGCTATGTTGCCAGATTTATCAGACAATCTGCTACCAAGTCCGTTTTCAGAAATTATTTGTTCTACCTGACTGATGTAACTTATTATGATAACAAATTATTTGTATTGATTATTAAGAACAAATGAAATAATATCCTTCAAATACTCCACATGGGCTGCACCTACAGGATGACAATATTTCATTTCTTTACAACCGGTATGAATAAAGAAATTAATATCATTACTTTTTGAAAACTACGGCAACCTTTTTGATGAAATTTGGATTGATGCATCTCCTTAGGTTGATTTTACGTGACAATACCATTACAATCCTGGACAAGCCGTATGAAAGGGGGAAATAGTTTTTTAACAGAATATTTGAAAAGTCGATATCTCCGACACTACGGTCAGCTTGTTCATGAAATTTTGGAGCATGAATCTCCTCATGTTACTTTTACAACACAACTGTATTACATCTCTCGACAAACCGTACAAAAAAAGGAAATAATTTTTTTGTAGAATTTTTGAAAAATCGATATCTCCGTAAGTACGATGAGCTTGTTCATGAAATTTTGGCTGATAAATCTAATCAATCTACTCTTACATGCTATTATCATTACAAACTGTGACAAACCGTACGAAAGGGAGAAATAACTTTTTTTTAGAATTTTTGAAAAATCGATATCTCCGTATGTACGATGAGCTTGTTCATGAAATTTTGGCTGATAAATCCAATCAATCTACTCTTACATGATATTATCATTACAACCTGTGACAAACCGTACAAAATGGGGGAACTCTTTTTTGTAGAATTTTTGAAAAATCGATACCTCCGTAAGTACGATGAGCTTGTTCATGAAATTTTGGCAGAAAAATCCAATCAATCTATTCTTACATGATATTATCATTACAACCTGTGACAAACCGTACGAAAGGAGGAAATAATTTTTTTTCAGAAATTTTGAGAAATCGATATCTCCGTAAATACGATGAGCTTGTTCATGAAATTTTGGCTGATAAATCTAATCAATCTACTCTTACATGATATTATCATCACAACCTGTGACAAACAGTACGAAAGGAGGAAATAATTTTTTTATAGAATTTTTGAAAAATCGATATCTCCGTAAGTACGATGAGCTTGTTCATGAAATTTTGGTTGATAAATCTAATCAATCTACTCTTACATGATATTATCATTACAACCTGTGACAAACAGTACGAAAGGAGGAAATAATTTTTTTATAGAATTTTTGAAAAATCGATATCTCCGTAAGTACGATGAGCTTGTTCATGCAATTTTGGCTGATAAATCTAATCGATCTACTCTTACATGATATTATCATGACAACCTGTGACAAACCGTACGAAAGGGAGAAATAATTTTTTTCATAGAATTTTTGAAAAATCGGTATCTCCGTAAGTACGATGAGCTTGTTCATGCAATTTTGGCTGATAAATCTCATCAATCTACTCTTACATGATATTATCATTACAACCTGTGACAAACAGTACGAAAGGAGGAAATAATTTTTTTATAGAATTTTTGAAAAATCGATATCTCCGTAAGTACGATGAGCTTGTTCATGAAATTTTGGTTGATAAATCTAATCAATCTACTCTTACATGGTATTATCATTACAACCTGTGATAAACCGTACGAGAGGGGGAAATAATTTTTTTATAGAATTTTTGAAAAATCGATATCTCCGTAAGCACGATGAGCTTGTTCATGAAATTTTGGCTGATAAATCTAATCAATCTACTCTTACATGATATTATCATACCAACCTGTGACGAACCGTACGAAAGGGGGAAATAATTTTTTTATAGAATTTTCGAAAAATCGATATCTCCGTAAGTACGATGAGCTTGTTCATGAAATTTTGGCTGATAAATCTAATCAATCTACTCTTACATGATATTATCATTACAACCTGTGACAAACCGTACGAAAGGAGGAAATAATTTTTTTATACAATTTTTGAAAAATCGATATCTCCGTAAGTACGGTGAGCTTGTTCATGAAATTTTGGCTGATAAATCTAATCAATCTACTCTTACATGATATTATCATTAAAACCTGTGACAAGCCATACGAAAGGGGGAAACAATTTTTCTACAGAATTTTTGAAAAATCGATATCTCCGTAAGTACGATGAGCTTGTTCATGAAATTCTGGCTGATAAATCTAATCAATCTACTCTTACATGATATTATCATTACAACCTGTGACAAACCGTACGAAAGGGGGAAATAATTTTTTTATAGAATTTTTGAAAAATCGATATCTCCGTAAGTACGATGAGCTTGTTCATGAAATTTTGGCTGATAAATCTAATCAATCTACTGTTACATGATATTATCATTACAACCTGTGACAAACCGTACGAAAGGAGGAAATAATTTTTTTATAGAATTTTTGAAAAATCGATATCTCCGTAAGTACGATGAGCTTGTTCATGAAATTTTGGCTGATAAATCCAATCAATCTACTCTTACATGATATTATCATTACAACCTGTGACAAACCGTACAAAATGGGGGAACTCTTTTTTTGTAGAATTTTTGAAAAATCGGTACCTCCGTAAGTACGATGAACTTGTTCATGAAATTTTGGCAGAAAAATCTAATTAATCTATTCTTACATGATATTATCATTACAACTTGTGACAAACCGTACGAAAGGAGGAAATAAATTTTTTTCAGAATTTTTGAGAAATCGATATCTCCGTAAATACGATGAGCTTGTTCATGAAATTTTGTCTGATAAATCTAATCAATCTACTCTTACATGATATCATCATTACAACCTGTGACAAACCGTACGAAAGGGGGAAATTATTTTTTTTTAGAATTTTTGAAAAACCGATATCTCCGTAAGTACGATGAGCTTGTTCATGAAATTTTGACTGAAAAATCTAATCAATCTACTCTTACATGATATTATCATTACAACCTGTGACAAACCGTACGAAAGGGGGAAATAATTTTTTTTATACAATTTTTGAAAAATCGATATCTTCGTAAATACGATGAGCTTGTTCATGAAATTTTGGGTGATAAATCTAATCGATCTACTCTTACATGATATTATCATTACAACCTGTGACAAACCGTACGAAAGGGAGAAATAAATATTTTTTATACAATTTTTGAAAAATCGATATCTCCGTAAATACGATGAGCTTGTTCATGAAATTTTGACTGATAAATCTAATCGATCTACTCTTACATGATATTATCATCACAACTTGTGACAAACCGTACAAAAGGAGGAAATAATTTCTTTATAGAATTTTAGAAAAATCGATATCTCCGTAAGTACGATGAGCTTGTTCATGAAATTTTGACTGATAAATCTTATCAATCTACTCTTACATGATATCATCATTACAACCTGTGAAAAAAACCGTACGAAAGGGAGAAATCATTTTTTTTTTGAATTTTTGAAAAATCGATATCTCCGTTAGTACGATGAGCTTGTTCATGAAATTTTGGCTGATAAATCTAATCAATCTACTCTTACATGGTATTATCATTACAACCTGTGATAAACCGTACGAGAGGGGGAAATAATTTTTTTATAGAATTTTTGAAAAATCGATATCTCCGTAAGCACGATGAGCTTGTTCATGAAATTTTGGCTGATAAATCTAATCAATCTACTCTTACATGATATTATCATACCAACCTGTGACGAACCGTACGAAAGGGGGAAATAATTTTTTTATAGAATTTTCGAAAAATCGATATCTCCGTAAGTACGATGAGCTTGTTCATGAAATTTTGGCTGATAAATCTAATCAATCTACTCTTACATGATATTATCATTACAACCTGTGACAAACCGTACGAAAGGAGGAAATAATTTTTTTATACAATTTTTGAAAAATCGATATCTCCGTAAGTACGGTGAGCTTGTTCATGAAATTTTGGCTGATAAATCTAATCAATCTACTCTTACATGATATTATCATTAAAACCTGTGACAAGCCATACGAAAGGGGGAAACAATTTTTCTACAGAATTTTTGAAAAATCGATATCTCCGTAAGTACGATGAGCTTGTTCATGAAATTCTGGCTGATAAATCTAATCAATCTACTCTTACATGATATTATCATTACAACCTGTGACAAACCGTACGAAAGGGGGAAATAATTTTTTTATAGAATTTTTGAAAAATCGATATCTCCGTAAGTACGATGAGCTTGTTCATGAAATTTTGGCTGATAAATCTAATCAATCTACTGTTACATGATATTATCATTACAACCTGTGACAAACCGTACGAAAGGAGGAAATAATTTTTTTATAGAATTTTTGAAAAATCGATATCTCCGTAAGTACGATGAGCTTGTTCATGAAATTTTGGCTGATAAATCCAATCAATCTACTCTTACATGATATTATCATTACAACCTGTGACAAACCGTACAAAATGGGGGAACTCTTTTTTTGTAGAATTTTTGAAAAATCGGTACCTCCGTAAGTACGATGAACTTGTTCATGAAATTTTGGCAGAAAAATCTAATTAATCTATTCTTACATGATATTATCATTACAACTTGTGACAAACCGTACGAAAGGAGGAAATAAATTTTTTTCAGAATTTTTGAGAAATCGATATCTCCGTAAATACGATGAGCTTGTTCATGAAATTTTGTCTGATAAATCTAATCAATCTACTCTTACATGATATCATCATTACAACCTGTGACAAACCGTACGAAAGGGGGAAATTATTTTTTTTTAGAATTTTTGAAAAACCGATATCTCCGTAAGTACGATGAGCTTGTTCATGAAATTTTGACTGAAAAATCTAATCAATCTACTCTTACATGATATTATCATTACAACCTGTGACAAACCGTACGAAAGGGGGAAATAATTTTTTTTATACAATTTTTGAAAAATCGATATCTTCGTAAATACGATGAGCTTGTTCATGAAATTTTGGGTGATAAATCTAATCGATCTACTCTTACATGATATTATCATTACAACCTGTGACAAACCGTACGAAAGGGAGAAATAAATATTTTTTATACAATTTTTGAAAAATCGATATCTCCGTAAATACGATGAGCTTGTTCATGAAATTTTGACTGATAAATCTAATCGATCTACTCTTACATGATATTATCATCACAACTTGTGACAAACCGTACAAAAGGAGGAAATAATTTCTTTATAGAATTTTAGAAAAATCGATATCTCCGTAAGTACGATGAGCTTGTTCATGAAATTTTGACTGATAAATCTTATCAATCTACTCTTACATGATATCATCATTACAACCTGTGAAAAAAACCGTACGAAAGGGAGAAATCATTTTTTTTTTGAATTTTTGAAAAATCGATATCTCCGTTAGTACGATGAGCTTGTTCATGAAATTTTGGCTGATAAATCTAATCAATCTACTCTTACATGATATTATCATCACAACCTGTGACAAACCGTACACGAGGAGGAAATAATTTCTTTATTGAATTTTAGAAGAATCGATATCTCCGTAAGTACCATGAGCTTGTTCATGAAATTTTGGCTAATAAATCTAATCAATCTACTCATACATGATATTATCATTACAACCTGTGACAAACCGTACAAAATGAGGAAACACTTTTTTTGTACAATTTTTGAAAAATCGATCTCTCCGTAAGTACGATGAGCTTGTTCATGAAATTTTGGAAGAAAAATCTAATCAATCTGTTCTTACATGATATTATCATTACAACCTGTGGCAAACCGTACGAAAGGGAGAAATCATTTTCTTTTGGAATTTTTGAAAAATCGATATCTCCGTAAGTACGATGAGCTTGTTCATGAAATTTTGGCTGATAAATCTAATCAATCTACTCTTACATGATATCATCATTACAACCTGTGACAAACCGTACGAAAGGGAGCAATGATTTTTTTTTGGAATTTTTGAAAAATCGATATCTCCGTAAGTACGATGAGCTTGCTCATGAAATTTTGGCTGATAAATCTAATCGATCTACTCTTACATAATATCGTCATTACAACCTGTGACAAACCGTACAAAATGAGGAAACACTTTTTTTGTAGAATTTTTGAAAAATCGATATCTCCGTAAGTACGATGAGCTTGTTCATGAAATTTTGGCTGATAAATCTAATCAATCTACTCTTACATGATATCATCATTACAACCTGTGACAAACCGTACGAAAGGGAGAAATGATTTTTTTTGGAATTTTTGAAAAATCGATATCTCCGTAAGTACGATGAGCTTGCTCATGAAATTTTGGCTGATAAATCTAATCGATCTACTCTTACATAATATCGT
This sequence comes from Endomychus coccineus, assembly GCA_958510875.1. Taxonomy (NCBI): domain Eukaryota; kingdom Metazoa; phylum Arthropoda; class Insecta; order Coleoptera; family Endomychidae; genus Endomychus; species Endomychus coccineus. The sequence goes on along the minus strand of OY294069.1, from coordinate 130,237,027 downwards.
CATAACAACCTGTGACAAACCGTACAAAATGAGGAAACACTTTTTTTGTAGAATTTTTGAAAAATCGATATCTCCGTAAGTACGATGAGCTTGTTCATGAAATTTTGGCTGATAAATCTAATCAATCTACTCTTACATGATATCATCATTACAACCTGTGACAAACCGTACGAAAGGGAGCAATGATTTTTTTTTGGAATTTTTGAAAAATCGATATCTCCGTAAGTACGATGAGCTTGCTCATGAAATTTTGGCTGATAAATCTAATCGATCTACTCTTACATAATATCGTCATTACAACCTGTGACAAACCGTACAAAATGAGGAAACACTTTTTTTGTAGAATTTTTGAAAAATCGATATCTCCGTAAGTACGATGAGCTTGTTCATGAAATTTTGGCTGATAAATCTAATCAATCTACTCTTACATGATATCATCATTACAACCTGTGACAAACCGTACGAAAGGGAGAAATGATTTTTTTTTGGAATTTTTGAAAAATCGATATCTCCGTAAGTACGATGAGCTTGCTCATGAAATTTTGGCTGATAAATCTAATCGATCTACTCTTACATAATATCGTCATTACAACCTGTGACAAACCGTACAAAATGAGGAAACACTTTTTTTGTAGAATTTTTGAAAAATCGATATCTCCGTAAGTACGATGAGCTTGTTCATGAAATTTTGGCTGATAAATGTAATCAATCTACTCTTACATGATATCATCATTACAACCTGTGACAAACCGTACGAAAGGGAGAAATGATTTTTTTTTGGAATTTTTGAAAAATCGATATCTCCGTAAGTACGATGAGCTTGCTCATGAAATTTTGGCTGATAAATCTAATCGATCTACTCTTACATAATATCGTCATTACAACCTGTGACAAACCGTACAAAATGAGGAAACACTTTTTTTGTAGAATTTTTGAAAAATCGATATCTCCGTAAGTACGATGAGCTTGTTCATGAAATTTTGGCTGATAAATCTTTCCAATCTACTCTTACATGATGTCATCATTACAACCTGTGACAAACCGTACGAAAGGGGGAAACAGTTTTTTTTTTAATTTTCGAAAAATCGATATCTCCGTAAGTACGATGAGCTTGTTCATGAACTTTTGGCTAATAAATCTAATCAATCTACTCTTACATGATATCATCATAACGACCTGTGACAAACCGTACAAAAGGAGGAAACGCTTTTTTTGTAGAATTTTTGAAAAATCGATATCTCCTTAAGTACGATGAGCTTGTTCATGAAATTTTGACTGATAAATCTAATCAATCTACTCTTACATGATATCATCATCACAACCTGTGACAAACCGTACACAAGGAGGAAATAATTTCTTTATAGAATTTTAGAAGAATCGATATCTCCGTAAGTACGATGAGCTTGTTCATGAAATTTTGGCTAATAGATCTAATCAATCTACTCTTACATGATATCATCATAACGACCTGTAACAAACCGTACAAAAAGAGGAAACACTTTTTTTTGTAGAATTTTTGAAAAATCGATATCTCCGTAAGTACGATGAGCTTGTTCATGAAATTTTGGCTGATGAATCTAATCGATCTACTCTTACATGATATTATCATTACAACCTATGACAAACCGTACGAAAAAAAACTGTTTCCCCATTTTGTACTGTTTGTCACAGGTTGTAATGATAATATCATGTAAGATTAGATTGATCAGATTTATCAGCCAAAATTTCATGAATAAGCTCATCGTACTTACGGAGATATCGATTTTAAAAAAATTCTACAAAAAAAGTGTTTCCCCATTTTATACGGTTTGTCACACGTTGTAATGATAATATCATGTATGAGTAGATTGATTAGATTTATTAGCCAAAATTTCATGAACAAGCTCATCGTACTTACGGAGATATCGATTCTTCTGAAATTCAATAAGAAATTATTTCCTCCTCGTGTACGGTTTGTCACAGGTTGTGATGATAATATCATGTAAGAGTAGATTGATTAGAATTATCAGCCAAAATTTCATGAACAAGCTCATCGTATTTACGGAGATATCGATTTTTCAAAAATTCCACAAAAAAAGTGTTTCCTCCTCTTGTACGGTTTGTCACAGGTTGTAATGATATTATCATGTAAGAGTAGCCTGACGAGTTTATTAGCCAAAATTTCATGAACAAGCTCATCGTACTTACGGAGATATCGATTTTTAAAAAATTCTACAAAAAAATTATTTCCTTATTTTGTACGGTTTGTCGAGAGATGTAATACAGTTGTGTTGTAAAAGTAACATGAGGAGATTCATGCTCCAAAATTCCATGAACAAGCTGACCGTAGTGTCGGAGATATCGACTTTTCAAAAATTCTGTTAAAAACTATTTCCTCCTTTCATACGGCTTGTTAAGGATTGTAATGGTATTGTCACGTAAGATCAACCTAAGGAGATGCATCAATCCAAATTTCATCAAAAAGCTTGCCGTAGTTTTCAAAAAGTAATGATATTAATTTCTTTATTCATACCGTTTGTAAAGAAATGAAATATTGGCACCCTGTAGGTGCAGCCCATGTGGAGTATTTAAAGGATATTATTTTATTTGTTCTTAATAATCAATATAAATAATTTGTTACTATAATAAGTTATATCAATCAGGTAGAACAAATAATTTCTGAAAACGGACTTGGTAGCAGATTGTCTGATAAATCTGGCAACATAGCTTGCAAATTCTCCTCTATCCCATCTTCGACAGTACACACGTCATAAAGTGTGGATGGAAAAGTGTGGGTAACTTCACACTAATATTAGAATGACGGTCGTCAGATTGGAGCTAAATCTGGAATTTCAAGACGTCGAGCATTAGAGTTTAGCATAATTATGGTATCGTCAAAAATATCAATAAGATCTATTATTTTCTAAAAATGTACTTTGGACAGATGAAGCCGACATTAGCAGTGATGGAGTTTTCAAGAGGCATAAGAAGCACTATTAGTCCAATATGAACCCTCACCGTACCGTCGACGTTCGATTTCAGGGACGCTTTGGTTTTAGTGTTTGTTGAGCTCTATCGGGTAATCGCGTTTTAACATATTACATATAGTCAAGAAAATCTTAATAGCCAACGGTACTAGGAATTCTTGAACGAGAAAATTATTGAGGAATTTATGGACAATCTAACTTTAATTGAGGCAAGAAAGCAGTTGATCTAAAATAATGGTGTGCTACCTCATGATATCAGGTCCGTTTCAGAATTATTGAATATCAATTTTGGAAATAACTGGATGAGAAGTAACACACCAGTGAGGTGGCCACCACGATCACCTGATATAACGCCATTGCATTTCATATTTTGGGGCTATATTGAAGAGGAACTATACAAGAAAACCAGTAACAACATAAATGAACTCAGACAAAATTTTATAAACTGTGTGAATTCCGTTTCAAATCTTCATATTTATGATGCAGTTCAGAGTGTTATGAATATGTATAATTTATGCGGCAGCCCCTTCCTTGCCGAAGTATGTTAGCAGAATTTGAAAAACACATTGTTGTCTTAATACCAGTTGCTGAAAACATATCTCAAATCAGTCGCTTCACACATCTCCTGATTTTTTTGATACACTGTGATATGCCAAAACATATAAACGATAATATCTCTCTCGTCTAGATCGATCATTAACGAAATAAACTAATAATTCTAGACAGCTGTTCCGTTCTCCTCATAGAGCACATCACAGGAGCGATACAGCTGTTGAGAACTATTAGATTGTGCCGTTACTGATTGATCTAGACCAAAGAGACCTTATCATTGTTATCTGGCAATAGCCAACATGAGATAAATGAATATATAATATAAGAAATAGAATCAGAGAAGAAGTAGAGAAAGAACTTGAAGATAGCACTTTGGAGAGGAGAAAAATGTTTGACATAATTTTTTTTCAAATATCGAGTTTAATTTTTGCTAGGTCCTAGTCAATGTGAAGTTTTTTTTTTATTTTATGAATCATAGAATGTTTTTTCAAGTTTAAGGTAAGTTCATCACAATTTCTTCACCAAGAAGTGTTTTTATGATCATCAACATAATACTGAAATGTTGACATTAGATAAAGAAAGGTACCTATTAGCTATGATATGTTTATTTTTTTGTTATCGTGAAAGTTTTCCCCTACAATAAATACCGCTACAGAAGCCAGAAGAATCAGTTCCAGCTCAAGCCCCAAGTCTGCCCTGAAGATGCCTCCTATAATGGTTGGCAAACGTCGGCATTGAGTCGTGCTATTGTGAAGCTTAATTCATCCAGAAGCCAAGAATTTTAACGATTAGCTATCCGTGGAAGTCTACTATTCAAGTTATATTATAGTGTGAGTAATTTCGAAAGTCGACCTGACAGCAGATGTCATTATGCAACATTATCTAGATCACTTGGATAAAATTTCAATGTAACAGAGAGTATAATTTTACGTATTTCATTAGGGGTTTCTGAATCATTTCCAACATATTTCCTGTTCCTAAAATCGTTCTACTAACGAGATCTATGAGAAGAACGAAACAGCTGTCTGGATCTATAAGTTTGTGAAGTTACGGATCGATCAAGACTTGACAGATCTTATCATTGGACGCATTTGGCTTTAAGTACAGCTAAATCCTCTAATGTAGAAAACTCTGTTATCAAATAACATAGTTCAAACTTGAATGGAAATTTGTAGACATAGTAATGGAGGATTGGGAATTTCAGGAACACCTAACTTTGATCCGATTTCAGTTGATATGAATATGTAACAAAAATCCAAGATTAATATTGAATTAATTATTTCAGTAGTGATCTAGTTCACTCAACTAACAGTCATATACATTTTAGTACATAGAGTACCTATTACATGGTCCATAAAATGAATCATGACATTTCAAGAACATGAATCAGATCGATAACAAGAACAATAAATATCAACATTAAATTACCTATAAAATTATAAGCATATATCTTACTGTATCAGAACAAAGTAGAAACATTTGATATTTGTATATCGACATCACGAGTTGAGATCACGATTCTCAGATCTGAAACATCCCATCTTTAGGTCCTTTACTACTTGCCATCTGCAGCACCAGGAACTGAACGCGATAAGAATCAATTTAAGGAAACTATATTTACTCAGTGGTTGTACAAATTGTACATGGAAACCAGAATAACATGGATAATTGTAAAATGTAGGTACTACATCGTATAATTTCGTACGACTCTGATAAATATAGAAATAGCAAAAAATAATTTTAATTAATGTTGGATTTAATCGGAAATTAACAGTGAAAATCCAAATGTGACACTCCGATTTCTGTGCTAGATTAGTAGTATCTATATTCTATTTCCATATTAGAGATAAATTAAAATTTTTAAGAATCACAATCCCAAATATAATTTGGATATACAAGTAAACATAAAATAGTTGAAACAAGGTCAAAACCATAGTGTCGGTTTCAGACTCATTTCGAGAGAAGACTGCTAAGAAACCTGATTGCTTGCTTAGCTTTATTGAAATATTATGTGGTTCTATCACTATTGATGAGAAATAATCCCCCATATTCACTAAAAATACTATTAAACTACTGAGGACCTTTCGGCTACCAAGTAGCCATCATCAGAGTAAACATAAATTATAAATAAATATGTGCCTGTTTGAATGCTATTTGGGGATAATAATGTAAACAATTGGTTACCTTTCTATATTACCTAGATATTTGTTTGTACTGTGTTTTAAAAGTGATAAACTTTCTTGAGAAATGGTGTGACCTGTATTCAAAATATGTTGGGCTACCGTTAATTTTCCACCATTATTTTTCTTCATATGGGTAAAATGTTCCTTATAACGAGTTAAAATGTTCCTTCTAGTTTGTTTCATATAGCATGTTGAACACGAATCACAGTTGATTTTGTAAATCCCGGAATTGTCGAAATCGGAAACTTTATTTAAAAAGATGTTGCTTAAACGGTGTTTTACCTTGTTCTTCACATCTATGAACTGTTTGTATTGTGAATTTAGAAATGCTACGTTATAAGGAACATATTGCTCATATAAAGAAAAATAATGGTGAAAAATCAGAGGTAGCCGAACATATTTTGAATACACATCGTACCATTTCTCAAGAAAGCTTATCACTTTTGACATATTGGGTTCCCCATAATAGACTACCCATTTTAATATTTGAATTAAAATTTTTTTAGTTAACAATACAAACTTTTTATTTTACTAAATTACAGCTAACTCTTTGGGATTTATGATTACTTATAAATATTTGGCTAATTTAATTCTAACTTTTAAAAATCACGTCTTCTAAATGACCTCCACCAACTTCAACACATTTTTCAATATTAGATAAAAAGTGGTTCATCACAGGTCGTAGCAAACCTTCGTCTCTTCCTTCAACTTCTTCACGAATTTTGACTTTCAGTTCCTCGATTGTACCTGGATGACTCGCAAACACTTTGGCTTTTAAATATCCCCACAGGAAAAAAATCGGGTGCCGTTAAGTCGGGGGACCTCGAAGGCCAAGGCAAATCTCCGAATCGAGAAATGAGTCGGCCATTAAACATTTCTCGCAGGACCCTCATTGAGTTTCTGGCGGTATGAGCTGTTGCCCCATCTTGTTGGAATAGTAAGGCATTGTTTAGTAATCCTCGTCTATTTAATTCTAGAATGAGAAATGTCTGTAGCATATTAACGTAGCGCTCGTATGTTACTGTTACAGCGCGGTTATTTTCATCCTCAAAAAAATTAGGGCCAATAATACCAAAAGATCCTACTCCACTCCACTCAACAACTTTTGGATTATGGAAGTTCTGTGTAAAGATTACACGAGGATTTTCATTTGACCAGTATCTAAAATTCTGTTTATGGACCATGCCGTTGAAATAAAAATTTGCTTCGTCGGTCATTAAGAGACTGTGAATTGCTCCTTGATGTAAATCCAAAAATTCTTGACAAAATGCTAACCTTGCTTCTTTATCTTGATTGCTAAGGTGCTGTGCCCTTTGGTATTTATAGGGATACAATTTTGAATCCCTTCGAAGAATTCGATCTAAGCTTCCCTTCGATATTCCTAGGACAAAGGTTTGGCGATTAGAAGACCTTTTAGGACTTCTCGTAAACGCAATTCTAACTCGTTCAATATTTTCTGGTGTACGAACTGTTGTTCGACGTCCAGGCTTCTTCAAATTTTGTACAGAACCAGCATTAGCAGGCGCTGCCACTGCTGCAACTTCAAATAGGTGAATCGTAGTTCATGCTAAATGCATGTTATTGATGGATTAGAAATTTTATAAAACAATTGTACTAAAAATAGAAATGCAAGGGGAAAAATAAGCATGTTAATTTAGCTTTAAAAGTTTTGGAATATTGATGTCCTGTTTTTAATTTCAATGTTCAATACAAAATATGAGTATATAGTTTCAAGAATAATTTCACGTTAATGATTAATTAGTGTAATACTAACTAGGTATACTATAAACCTAAATGATATTGTATTTTTAGCATAGTAAAACATTAAACGCATTTTCTCAGAAATTTACTCATAATTCTAAGCGGTACTCTTCGTACAACTCTAAATTTGAATTAATATGGCCTTAAATTCTAATATGTCATAAATAAATACTTGCTATGCAATTTTACAGCATCAGTTAACTCTCGTTGTCATTCCTACAGAAAAGGTTTGTTGCCACGCTGCGTGTTGTCCTATTATACATTTATAGTTGCTTGTATCTGCTTCAATTTTGAGTAATTTTCAATGAGATAAATATTGATCATGGTAATAGCGTTGAGAAGTGCATTGAATGTTACAAAAATTATTTACATAAGGAAGTTTTCAGAATTGGTACCGCTTAGTAAAGACTGAATACCGAGGAAATAATTTAAAGTTTCATAACGGGGGTATCAATAAATTTATTCAGGATGCAGACAATGAAACAAATTTATTTTATAAAGTAGGTACAGATAATCATAAGTATTTTTGTAATATCTCAGTAATGTCAAACAATTTTTAATTATAATGTTAGCATTAATTGAGATTTAGTGGAGCTTCTCACCGTGAAGAATCATTTGAGATGACTATAGATGAGATTGAAGATTGAGAAAATACCTGATATGTAGACGTATATTGCAAAAGAATGATTACTGTTTCAAATTTTGATTATATTGAGATATACCAAAAGCATATTACACTAATGCTGTCCCATATAAACAGCAACATATTATATTTACCATATTCAAGAGGAAAGTGTGTTAACCATGGAAATCCCGAGATTGATCGCAAAATGGCTGAGGAAAGACCTTTGTAAGAGCTACACACGTTATTGTTTCAGGATAAGCTCTGCAGTTGTCGTACTGTAGCAGACGTAGCAGAAAGATACAACATAGTTTAAGTAACAAAATTTAAATTTCTGGTAAAATTTTGGATTTGCAGCAAGGTGGTAAGTGCATCTTCAATGATTCATATCATTAGTAATTGCTCAAACTTACTATAAATTATTATTCTAATCAATGATAAATAATCAGTAACTTTGTTAAAAAGTTTGAACATTTGAGCTTTTTTTTGTTAATCAGTTTTGCCCTAAAAAAAATTGTATCATGATCAAGAAAGTAAAGGCTTGCGCATCGAATAATATGAGAAATATAAAGTTTTTTACAGTTGAACAAATTAGCCTACGGCGGCTTTAAGTGGAACTTTTTTTTTCGAAACAATTTACTAATGATAATTTTGGAACTGTAAGCTGTTCAGTATATTAACTATATCTGGGACATAATAATGACAAGTTCCAAGTCTCCGGATAATGGTGTGGACTCCTCTGATCTTGTGAAATAATTAATAATGATCCTAAGTTGTCATGATCCAAATCACAAAATGAGTACACAAGTAGAAGTTCATCTAATCGGAGTATTTTGAAATTTAATTTGGTTAAAAAGTCGTCGAATAGTGAAGAAGACGCCTCCAGATATAATACTTCCGCTTCAGCAACAGCCATCGAAATCATCAACGGCATTTTCATTAGCTAGTAAAAAACAAAAATAAAGCTGATATTCCAAAACAAAAGAACATTAGAAGTCATAATAGCATGTCAAATGATCAAATCGACACATATAATTCACCGCTTGTTAACAATTTTGTAAACACACTCCCACCATTATCCACCCCCATCCCTCAATTTGTACCACATTCTGATCCCTGATATTTAAGGACATATTTTTAGATTTAGCTTTAGTTGATAACTCCTCGCTTTGATAATACCACCAGTGTGGTGAAACAATTTGTCAGCATTTTTAAATTAAATGTTAAAAGTTTTGTGTAAAATTTGAGTTTTATTCTCCAACTTCCGAAGTATTATGAATTTACACTACGTAAACGCCGAAACCATAGATATATTCCTTCCGTTATACTGAATAATTGTAATAACTGTAACATTTCTGTATAATTTCACCTTTCACAGTAAAATTCAATATTGAAAATCGGAAGCCGTAAGGTACCACATCAAGCTCGCAAATGTTTTACGATAATTCATTTTGTTCTTATTATACCCTCCGCACAGCCTACTAGAAGAGTAACTTGATTTTGTCACTTAGTATGTGTATACTCAGAATTTCAAAAAATGCTTTCACGATTCTTTTTAAAAACCAAAGATGCTTCTGTCGGCATTTCTATTGAACACGATCAAGTCAAAAAAGATGTTGAGTTGAACTATTCACCAAAAATGAGAATCCCAATATTCTCCAGAACCTATTGAATTCTGAGAAAATTGATCCTAACTTGAAACCCATTGTTTATATTACACATTATTTATATTAAACGAGATTAATAAAATGAATAAAAAAAGTATTTTTCAAAATAAAAAAGAGGTATCAATTTAAAATTATCGTATGTCAGCTTCCCCTTGGAATTGAACCATCGCAACGTTGTTCTTTTTAATCTTAAACTATCAAAGTGGGGTATCTTATTGTTTCCTTATCATAAGGTAGGAAAACAGTTTATTTTAAAAATACGGAAATTGTTTTTGAATCATTGCCTTCCTTGCTTGCTCATGAAACTAACTTATTTTCCTATTATTTAGGTATAGTTTTAAAATTACGAATAAACAGGTAATGAATTATAGAATTAAAAATGTGTAATTGTCAATTTTTCATGTAGAAAAAATCTACTATGTTACTTATAGTTTTTATTACATGTTAAAAAATATTTTATTACTAATCAACTTTAAAGTATATTCATTTATGGAATGTGTTTGACCATTTAAACCTGGTTATATGTAATATTTTGTTATTCACTCACAATGCATACAATTTTTTCTTCCATACTTGTTCATTTTGATAACCAGGTAATGAAACATGAATCCAAATATCACCGGATTCTTCCAGAATTGTCACTTATATGTGAATCCAACTAAATAATTATGTTATTTCATTGATTAGATTAAAAAGCATTAGCCAAGATGGCTTATAGCCCGAGCGGGCCATATAGTATAACTAATTCCCCTGGGATAAAGTACACTAGTATGTACTCGGAAACACAATAATGAACTGATATGACATGAAGTAATATAAATGCGTGAACAAATTCTCTTAGATGCTATCAATCTATCTTAAAATAGCAATAGTTTCTATTGAAACGTTGCTTGAATATTCTATATTCAACGAAGTAATCTTATTTTATCTGTTTAAAAGTAACTTTCAAAAGTCAATGCAAGTTTTAATGCAGGTCCTGTATCAAAGGATTCAAGAATAATTTGAAAATATTCCATTAATAACTAATACTCTCCAACATAGTAAGTAACTCCAATTTTCTACTATGTGAACATAGTACTAATGAACGTTGCTTTGTACTCAATAGTAGTACTTAGTTCGTAATTTTCTACGCTTTAATACACGAAAATTAGCGGCACCAAATTTGAACAAACACAATAATATGGAAACTACTATGCGGCACGAGTTTTACCATACGGTCAAAAGCAGCCAATAATAAACAGAGTGGTAGATGCAGTTCCGAAACTAGACACTGTTATTTGCTTTCACAGGTCGGTAACCATAACAACCAGTAAACCGGGACGCCGCGCCGTAAATATAAAAAAAACACGTCGGTGTAAAAAATAAAACTTCACAATGATCAAATATTCGCACGGACTGTCTTTGTCCAACGCAAACAACATAACATGCAATAAAAGAAGATAAAAACTGAAGTCATTTCTACTGTTGGTGTTAATTTCAGGATTATCTAGAGATCTTTAGACTTGACTAACTCGCGCGAGAGAAAGAAAAATTATGTAGATACGTTTATTCATGTAAGTTTTCAGCCAGTTGGGCATTGTTTCAAACAGAAAACTCCGAAGGTCGCATGCCAAATGCATATGCATGCAAGCAACATATTAATTTATACAGTCATTAGCATATTCGTATCCGTTAGACCTTTTTTCAACATATGTTGGCTGCAGTGGTTAATTATGACACATAAAAAACACTTGTCCACGGGATATTTTTCATTATCTTGTCTATAACCATCTAAAGTGATTATTATTTAGTATATTGAGGTTATAAAAGTTACTGTTTTCAGTAAATGTAGATTTCAATTTTCCTATGATTGTAAATGAATAACCTTGGATACCCTAAGCAAAATAACTAAATGAGGAAAAGTTAGATTCTTCATAATCAAACGAACGTTCATTATATTTTCGCTCCATGTTAGTTTATGCGGTAACATCAATGGGTCATAGGTCCAGTGTAATTACAACTATAACATGTTCGTATATACGAGATGACAAAGCATGGATACCGCAATAAAATCTTACGATTCAGAACCATTCCTATAAAGTATACTTGGGCGGCTTCTGAAATATTCTAAAACATATTTTTTTCAAGAAAAATGGTGCCGAGTACCGGATTATCACATAAATTCTTTCGAATCAGCGCTGAAACACTGAAATTAAATCCAAGTTAAACTTACAAGTCTCATCACGTACATTCCCGGAAAAAAAATAATATGTGCTTTTCCATTTTTCAATTGTTATAGAGGAACATAGAGGAAAATGGCCAATTTTCATGCGCAAGAAATTAGGAAATTTCTAAAATTTCGGAATCATGCCAAAATGGCTGGAAATGCCCACTCGCAATATTGTCCAAACGCAAATTGAAATCTATGGAAAAAAAAAGAAGAAAACAAATTTTTTTCAAAATATCTGTGTTGATATGGAACAATAGAAATGAATATAAATACTTACAATTCGTAATTAGTGGATGTAAAAAAAAATTAATTTGGAATAATTAATTATTAATTAATTATTCCAAAAAATGTTTGCACAATAAACACAATAAAATTCAACAGCCACGTGCTCGATCAACGGTTTTGGAATATTGATCTTGCCGAGATGATCTTGATATGATTCCAATATGGAAAGTGATCCCTCCTTACTCTTCTCCATTACCATGCGTCTTTCTTTCACATTTCCCCTTCACATTTTTTTGAACAGCTGTCATATAGACGGTCACGCCACCATATTATCTTGACGCATACATACTCCGTTAATACTAGATAATTTTAGAAATTTCCTAATTTTTCGGCCATGAAAATTGGCTATTTTCCTCTATATTCCTCTATAACAATTGAAAAATGGAAAAAAAAGCACTTATTAGTTTTTTTTTCGGGAATGTTGTAAATCCGTTCAGGAAAATATTGCAAAAAACCCGGAGTCGATCGGAGTTGCTTGCAAAATTTCCAGCTTTTATACTCTTTTCGTCTAATTTGACCCGACTATTTATCCTCTTAGCAAATATAATATAAAGATTCTTGACCCAGTATGAATTTATATAAAAATTCTCGGGAAATAGGTCACAATAACACTCTGTTTTGATTTTCGTCTTTACGCACGTTTCGGTCTCACGACCTTCATCAGAAGACTTATTATGTAAAAAGGGGTTAATTAAAACTAATTAGCACGAGCGTCCATATCGGACAATTTTCAATCAGAAAGCCCACTCCGTCTGAACGAACAGAACCACGAATAATCGAAAATTGTATCGTTAATATTAAAGTATATTGTTCAGTAAAATTCTCATAATATACAAACGCATATTGCTATGGTCTCAAAGCAACTGAACTGACCCTACTTTATCAGTACAAAATAACATGAATAAATTGATAAATAAATGGCATAAAGATAAGATAATCCCTATTGAATTAAAAAATAAATTAATTTGCCATAATTGGCTAGCACCTTATATCTATGGGCTTCCGAAACTACATAAAAATGATATACCCCTAAGACCCATTGTAAGTAATATTGGAGCTCCTACTTAAAATTTATCAAAATCTATCAATAATATAATAGGAAAAAATGAATTTTATGTGAAAGACTAGTGGCATTTTAATGAATTTATAAAAAATCAATCCGTACCAGTAAACCATCAACTAATTTCCTTGGACGTTGTTTCTTTATTTACAAATATACCTGTCGTTTTGGCATTGAATTGCATCAAAAAACGTTGGGCAGAGATTAAAAACCACACACCTCTTGATCAATCGGATTTTATAAATGCGGTAAAGTTTTGTTTAGAATGCACTTATTTTCAGTACAGTGAGCAATATTTTGGACAAATTTTCGGCACAGCAATGGGATCTCCTATTTCAGCTACCATTGCTAACCTAGAGGAATCCGTTATAAATTATTGTATTCTTTAAACGATATGTAGATGATTGCCTTATGTGTGTTCCCAACGATAAAGTTCAATATGTGATTAATAAATTCAACAATTTCCACTCTAAACTTCAATCCACTTGTGAAATAGAAATAAACAAAAATATAAATTTCCTAGATATGAACATTAGGCATGATGCAGATGGAAAAATAAAAACTTCTTGGTTTACTAAAGAAGTTTGGTCTCAACGTTATCTTCATTTCAAATCCGTTGCACCAGCTTGTTATAAAAAAAGTGTCATTAACAGCCTTACAGACCGTACGGTGAAATTGTCCCACGCAGAAGACCGTCCCAAGAATTAAAAAATTGTTCGTAATACACTAAAAATGAATGGCTACCCAAAAACGTTCTTCAATCCTATCATTAAAGAGAGAATAAACAAAATCTATAATGGTTCTTTATATAAAAATAACATAACAGGTAATACAGACAATTATATAACTTTACCATACATTCCGGAGACTTCAGAAACAATTAAGAAATGTTTGAAAAAGTACGATATAAATGTTGCGCATAAACCTACTAACTGTGTTGGGAAATATTTCTCAAATCTAAAACCTGTAATTCCTAAAGATAAACAAACCCACACAGTATATAAATTGAATTGTTTAGATTGTGATGGAACTTATACTGGAATCTCTAAACAATATTTACAAAAACGAATGTACGGCCATAAGTATAGCACAAGAAATAATAACTTAGAAAATTCCACCACCCTTGCTAAACACTGCTTTGATTATAACCATCAGTTTGATTACAAAAATGTTAATATTTTAACTAAAGAAACCAATTATTATAAAAGATCTATCCTGGAGATGATTCACATAGAACGGGATTCCAATTCTGTGAACCATAGGAATGATATTCAGGGATTGAGTCAGATTTATACTAACTTGATTAATTAAAACTCTTGCAAATTCCTACATGCGTCTTTTTAATGTTAAAAGTATATTTTAGGAAGAACTCTTAAAGTGAATTCCAATGCAGGTCTAAAACCTTTTCAAGTACGTCATAAATCTACATCTGTTTCGAGTAAATATCAACAAATAGCTTCGAACTTCAGTTGCTTTGAGACCATAGCAATATGCGTTTGTATATTATGAGAATTTTACTGAACAGTGGATTCTTGTTACAAAAAAATATACTTTAATATTAACGATACAATTTTCGATTATTCGTGGTTCTGTTCGTTTAGACGGCGTGGGCTTTCTGATTGAAAATTGTGCGATATGGACGCTTGTGCTAATTAGTTTCAATTAACCCCTTTTTACTTAATAAGTCTTCTGAAGAAGGTCGTGAGACCGAAACGTGCGTAAAGACGAAAATCAAAACAGAGTGTTATTGTGACCTATTTTCCGAGAATTTTTATAAAAACTTAGCAAATATATTACGAGGGAAAGGGGAAAAGTCCTTGAAATATGGCGCCACAATCGAAAATCCCATGTAAGATTTGTAATGTATCATCTTCAACTAGAACGCATTAAAATTTTCGGACTTATATGTCATTCAGTTCTATTTTGACACCCATCGAAAGCAAGCCATCTTGAAGATTTTAGTAAACATGGAAAACACTGAATTTCGCGTCTTGATTAAACATTAATTCTTGAGTGAAAAAAAATTAAGCACACGAAAGCATCACTTGTTAAGCATTATGGCGACTCTTCACCATCGATTGAAACGATTCACAAGTGGTTTACAGATTTTCGTTATGGTAGGATGACCACAAAGGACGCCGAACGTTCTGTTAGTCCAATTGAGGTTACAAGGTTAGTACACGTCGATAAAATCCATGGTATGATATTGGAAGATCGGCGAGTTCAAGTGCACGAGATTGTTGAGGCTATGGGCATCTCAATCGAACAGGTATGGAACAGTTTGGATAAATTTTTGAATATGAGAAGGCTATCTGCCAGATGTGTGCTACATTTGTTCTCTGTTGACAAACAAGCGCGACCGTGTGACAACCTCAAAGGAGTGTTTAGCGATGTTCAAGCTCGATAAGGAGGGTTTTTTGCGCCGTTTCGTAAATGTGAACGAAACATAAATCCATCTCAACATACCAGAGATCAAAGAATAGTCGAAACAGTGAACTTGTCCTGTCGAAAAAGGACTATGTGATCTTATCGATCAACAAAGTCATTGTGACAGTTTATTGGGATGCACACAGTATCGCGGAAGCGGTCGCATTTGGTAAAGAAAAAGTGCTCTTCCACAAGAACAACGCACCGGCGCACAGGTCCGCAGTCGCAATGGCAAAATTGCATGAATTGTGCTACGTATTGGTTCGTCATCCACCATATTCTCCAGGTTTGATCCTCGGCAATTTTTATCTATTTTTAAACCTGAAAAAATAGCTCAGCGGAACGAGATTTGGCTGCAACGATGTGGTCATCGCTGAATTAATCGCCTATTTTGAAGGATTGGTGAAATCGTAATCGTATTTGGAAGAGATCGAAAATTGAAAAAAAAGTTGGATGAAGTGTATCGAGCTACAACAAGATTATATTGAGAAATAAGATAAGTTTTGACCAAATAAATCATTTCTTGTTTCATTTTTCAGGGACTTTCCACCTTGCCCTCATATATTGGCCTATATGGACACATTATGTAGATATTAGTAGAGTAACTGGTTTTTTTTATTGTAGTTCCAGTAATATAAATTAATAGATTCGAAGATCACTAATTTTCGTCACCCTTGTTGGCACAATTTTTTGCTTTCGAACAATTCTACGGTTAAATGTATGATGTTTACTGACAACAACCAACAACTACCCTATTTCTGGAAAATCCTTTACACTAACTTAGACTCGTTTTTTGCTAAATTCAACGAACTCGTATGTAACATAGTTGATCTCAAACCTAACATAATACTCCTAACCGAAACATGGCTTAAACCAACCGACCCAGATTCTCTTGTTAACATAAGAGGTTACAGTATTTACAGAGCGGACAGAGTAAATCGTGTTGGTGGTGGAGTATGTATATATTTATGCGATGAGATCATAACCGATTTTGCAGTTCAACAAGATATCGCCGTAATCCAAGGCATGGAGGCCTTAAATGTCAACCTTACCAAGGAAACCGTCAACATAAATATAGTATGTATTTACAGACCTAATGACGTATCCCATGGAGCCAATGTTCAATTGATCGATTACCTAAATCAACTATCGACCCTTGAAAACCTCATCATTTCTGGTGACTTTAACTACCCCAATATCACCTGGCCCATTAATAATATACCTGACACAAGCAGCGCCACGAGAAATTTCATGCATTTCGTTGCCGATTCAAACCTCTTTCAACTTATCACCGAACCAACTAGATTCTGAATCAACAACGAACCATCTGTTCTTGACCTCATTTTTACCAACGATGAAAACATTGTCACAGATCATGAAATCCTACCACCAATTGGATTATCGGACCATGCAGTAATCTACGCAACTATTCAGCTCAATATTCACATGCCAAACAAGTACGGAACCGAAGTTTTCAAAATAATCGATTTCGATCAGCTATTCAAGGAACTATCCATCATTGATTGGATCACCCTTTTGAACTCATGTGATGACGTTGATATTTTCTGGGAAAAATTTTACTCGACCGTAACTGCCTCTATTGACAAGAACTCCCGCAGCAAAGTATGTCGGAAAAATCCTCTCAAACCATGGATAAATACCGAAATAATGTCACTCATACATCACAAAAAAAGACTTTGGAAGAGATACAAAAGATCAAATGCCCCAGAAGATTACCAAACTCATCGAAATTTCTCCAAACACCTGGTATCAACACTACGATCTTCACGTCGTGAGTTTGAAGAATCTATTGCAAACTCTGAAAACAATAAAAAACTGTACAAGTTCTTACGATCTAACCTGAACCCCAAAGTAAGCATTCTGCTCCTACGAAAACCTGATGGTTCCTTGTGCTCTTCAGACATCGAATCAGCTGAAATTTTGGCCGACTCTTTCACAAGCTCCTTCACAGTTGAGCCTCGAGATGACCAATTACTGGAAATTATAGCAGAACGACTGGGTGATAATCTGAACCACGTGACGTTTACCTCGGAAAAAATTAAAAATCATTTATTGAACATTAAATTGAATTCATCTCCTGGTTTGGATGGAATAACCCTCTTTGCTGGAACTCTCTGCCCTCCGTTGTCAAGAATCATGTCAGTCTCTTTCGCAAAATCTCAAATCCCACGGGCTTGGAAGAAGGCGTCTGTCACTGCTATTTTCAAAAAAGGCGATAAACTCAATCCTATTAACTACAGGCCCATTAGTCTTCTATCCGTACCTTCCAAAATAATGGAATCAATAATTGTAGAAGATATGTCAGAATTTTTAACAAAAAACGCAATCATACCATCGGAACAACATGGTTTCGTCAAAGGTAAATCCACCACCAGCAATCTTCTACAGTGCATGAACGATTGGACAGCTTACGATAAAAAAATACCGATAGATATCGTTTATCTTGACTTTGCCAAGGCTTTCGACAGGGTCCCAGTGAGGAGGCTAATGCACAAACTTGACACAAGTATGCAAGTCCGGTGTGGTGTCCTGTTCTGGTGCGCGATAAGAACTTGTTGGATAATGTTCAGCGTCGACTTTTGGTGAAGTGCGTCCAACCTATCCCGAAAGACTGAGGATGGCACAACTGACAGCTTTTGACCAACGTCGACTACGTGGGGACCTCATCATATCTTTCCGTATAGCTAAGTATGATCATGCTAATCAGAAAGAATTGTTTGTTTTCAACAATGATTCGCGGTTACGTGGTCACACTCTCAAATTAAAAAAGGAGAAATATGCCACAAGGCAGAGACAATATTTTTTGGTGAATCGTATTTTCGAAACATGGAATAACTTACCCAACGATGTTGTGAATTCTGACTCAGTGAATAGTTTTAAAAACAAAATAGACATTTGCTTATTTGCTTAATTGCTTCTTTTTCTTTTCTTTTTGGCATGCATTGTATTAACTTGATCTCTTTAGTTTTTAGGCTTAAATAGGACTCTGTCCTCAGTCTTTATTTACATGTAATAATAATAATAATAATAATAACAGTAGGAACCGTTAACTGATATATTGCAAATGATTAGAAACTAGTAAGAGTGAAAATGGATGCTAAAAGTATTAACTGCAAGGAAACTTCAGCGCATAAGATAGTACACTTCCTATTTCCACCATTTTAAGGCGATTTGCAAATTTTCAAATTCATAAGACCAATATGAACGACGCAATCGTCACCATGGTGAGTAACTAATACAAGCACATATGCACATTCACACAGACATCATCGCAAAACTAGTCTACATTAAAACGAAATAGATGTTTCCCTTGTACTGCTTATAGTGAGAGAAGTAAAAGAGCTACCCATGTCCCCGACAAAGTGTGTGAATTCATATTTTTTGTATTTTCATGAATATTGAGAGAAGCTTGTGCTATAAATTGAGCTGGAGCTTTATTACAATAGTCCAATGAATAAACTGTAATACATATCTAGTTTGTAATTTAACAAAATACAACCGGAGACCAAAACATTTTCGATTTATTTCATATATTTCGATTGCAATTATAATACACGTAGAGCATGTTTGACTTGGGTAATTTCTTGAAAGTTTGGTGGTTAGAGGCATCAGGAAAGACCTCACTAGACAAAGAGTTCCACAACTTCGCAGTTCGATAGAAAAATGAACTCGGGTAGAAGGAAGTCCGTCAGGTCAGGAGCTTGGAATTGAAGGGGTGATCAGCCTGTGCTCTTCAAGTGCGGATACCTGGATTCTCTCGTATTGGAATAACAGGTGACAGTTCTGATGAGTTATGACCATGAAGAGGTCATAAGTGTGACATCTTCAATCAGACGGATAGCTCTTTACGAAATAGAATCTAAGAGCTTCAGCCTATGTTTGGGAACTGACTTCCAAACATGTGAATAGTACTCCAGAACAAACTTGTGCTTCGTAGATTATGAGGAGTAAATCTTGGCACAGATCGTTTGGGAAGCGGTTTTCGCAACGGACGTTCATAATCATCTCGTGAGAGGGTGCTGCTTGCGGTAATACCGAGCATAGATATGGAAGACTTCATAGGAATATTTGTACCAGGAGAAAGTAAGAAGTCCAGGAAAAATTAATCAGATAGCGCCACAATCGAAAATCCCATGTCACATTTGTGATCTACCATCTTTAACTGGAACGCATTCAAATATTCAGACTGATATATCATTCAGTTCTGTTTTGACACCCATCGAAAGCAAGCAGCCTTGAAAATTTTCATTAACATTGAAAAAAGTGAATTTCGCGGCTTGATTAAACTTTATTTCTTGCGTGGAAAAAACATCAAGCAAACCAAATCATTACTTGCAAAAAATTATGGAGACTCTTCACCATCGATTGGAACGATTTACGAGTAGCTTACGGATTTTCGTTGTCGTAGTATGACCACAAAGAACGCCGAACTTTTGCAAATCACTTCCAAACATCTCCCTATAAATAGATATTTGAATATATATTTCGAAAATAAAATGTACAGCAGTTTATAGCAATAGTTCAATCAAAAGAGTGAAAAACATCTAAAATCTTGTGGAACGCACGGAATGCAACATTCTTTTTTGCATCGTGTTTAGGTTGGCTTACACATCGTTAGTCAGGAAAAAAAGGGGGCTGGTGATTATTATTATTCATAAACAATGAAAACCTATTTGCCAATAACAAATTAAATGTCTTGTATAACAAATGGAATATCACGGGCTCTTTTAATCCAAACTTTTTGAAATTTAGTATCAGTAAGTCGAAAACATGGAAAATCCGGCCGCTAAAAAACCCGGAAAATTGTACCAAATCTTAGCAACAAACAACTTTTTTTTCGGACTGTGGTATCGAAATAATAAGATGCCGTGATGTGTCTGGGTACAATTTTCACTGAAAGAAGGAAAGTTTTGAAAAATTGGTGGAAAATTGCGTCGTTTTTCCTTCATATTCCTATCTGGGGCTTCGTCTAACGTGTCCAATTATACGTTTCCGTGGTCCCTGACTATTATTTCATGATCATAAAATCAAAACCGACGATAGCTCTCCAGAAAACTCCGGAAAATTAAATTTTGATTGAGCTTTGATGTCAATTTTTTTTTCAGAAATTATAGTGGAAAATTTATACAAAAATGTTGATATTACGGTTGTATATAAAATAGTTCCAACATTTTTTGAGGTAAAATCTTGTATTTTGAATTTACTATGAGCCCGCGAGCTGTTCGTTTTGTTGTGAATTAGGTTACTCAGCTTTTTTCGAATGCACATATACGTTAATTTTATTTACATAATTTTATTGAAAAATCTTGTCTTCCGGTTGGATTCCGCGTCACAATAGCCCGACTTGATGCCGACGTTTCGCCAACCATTACAGGTGGCATCTTCAGGGCAGGCTTGAGGCTTGAACTGAAACTGGTTCTAATGGTTTCTGTAGCCGTATTTATTGTAGGAAAAATCCTTCACGCTACTTAGTTCACTGCCTTTATTCCGGTGGTTAACTTCGTTCCGGCACCTGACCCTGCCGTTGTGCGATCATGTGCGAAGTGGAATTTTCTAGGATGGGTGGATGTTGGGAAGGTAATATCCTGAGTCACGGTTCATATTATTCGGATGTTTTAGGATTTCTATAGCTTCAAGGATTTTTCGCTGGTAGAAGTTTGGGGCTCGGACTAGGATCTTAGTATCTTCAAAAAGGATTTGACGATTTGTGTTAAACTTGTGTTCCGCAAGTGCAGATCTACTGGTGTCACGAAGTATTGTACAGCGCTCATGTTCTTTTACACGAGTAGCTACTGTACGACCTGTTTCACCAATGTAGACTTTACCGCAAGAACAGGGAATACTATAAACACCTTCTAAGTGGAGAGGAGGAAGGGGATCTTTGATAGGTTTGTAAAACTGAGATAATTTTGGAAGTGTGGAAAAACGGGTAGAAATATTATGTTTTTTGAGGATTATGGAAATTCGATCTGTTATATTTTGAATATATGGAAGATAGGCCGTGGATAAAGCAGGTGGGAGGGTTTCTGGCTCAGGTCGATTTGGAATTTTAGGTGAAGTGTATTTCTTTATGGCTTTTTGAATGTTGTAATGAGAGAAATTGTTTGATAATAAGGCAGATGATAGATGTTTTAATTCTGATTTTAAGGATTGAGGCTGAGATAAGTTGACAACTCTGTGGACCAGGGAGTTTATGACAGATTGCTTTTGGGCAGGGTGGTGGTGGGAAAGACCATTGAGGTATCTATCGGTATGGGTGGGTTTCCGATACACAGAATGTCCTAAAGTACCGTCAGTCTGTCGACTAACCAATACATCCAGGAACGGGAGTGAACCTTGCGATTCGACTTCCATGGTGAAACGGATATTGGGATGTAATGAATTTAAATGATTGAGGAAGGGAACAAGCTTTTCGCGACCATGTTGCCAAATAACGAAAGTATCGTCAACATTTCGGCTTGAGAACAGATGAGTCAATGGCATCTTGTTCAAAAGCTTCCATGAAGATATTAGCTATGATCGGGGAAAGTGGGGAACCCACGGCAGCTCCCGAGGACTGCTCGTAGAACTTGCCATCGTATAGAAAATATGTGGAGGATAGACAAAAATCAATTAACGGTAGCAAGTCCGTTGAAATGTTTCTGACAGGTGACAATTGAAAAATTATGGAAAGGGTGTCTGGAATGGGAACATTGGTAAACAGTGATTCGACGTCGAAGCTGACGAGCAAATCGCATGGGTCAACTTTCAACGTTTGAAGTTTTTCAACGAAATGAAAGGAATTTAGGATAAAACTATTGGAATCACCTACAAGGGGTTTGAGAATAGATGACAGGTATCGAGAGAGTTTATAAGTAGGAGATCCGATAGTGCTGACAATTGGTCTCAGGGGAACTGAGGGCTTATGAATTTTAGGCAAACCATATAAACGGGGACATTTTGAACAATGGGGGATATGAAATTTCTTATCTGAATCAGGAAGGGAAGAATGACGAATAATTTGTGAAATTGAACGTTCTATAGAGGAGGTGGGATCTTTTGGTAGGAGCTTATAGGAATTAGTTTGCAGATGTTGCAGAATTTTGTTATCATAATCTGAACGATTCATGACAACAGTGGAGTTTCCTTTATCAGCCCTCAAAATAGCCAAATCAGGATTTGATTTGAGTGAATTGAGAGCTTGAATTAAAGGTTTAGGGCAATTTGATTTTGGAATCTTGGAATGACGAAGAATTTTAGCAGTTTCGAAACGAATCTCATCTGCTGCGAGATGGGGAACTTTATGTAGGGATGCTTCTACAGCAGAAATAATGGATGTCGTGGGAATATTTTTGGGGGAGGAGACAAAATTAGGACCTTTAGATAGAACCGATTGTTCAGCTTCAGTAAGGGTATGTGAAGATAAATTAACTACAGTATTTACAAGAGGGGTTGGTCTTGAAGGTTGGTGCTAAGGGCGTTGAGAGGCAAGAAGTTTATTGAATTTTTGAATATGACGTTTGGAATTGAGGGTACGAATTTGATCGGCTTGATCATGGGTAATTCGGTCGAGAACCAACCAATCGGATGCTGAAAGGGTATTTGAAAGTTCAAGGTGGAGGCCAAAGAGGGTTATATTGATGAAATTGATCTCGCGTTTAGTATACTCAATTCGTTCCCGAATCAAAGCTAAACTAGCGCGTTTAAATATGTTTTCGGATGAATGTGAATTTATGGGATGAGATATTTTAAGGAAATTGGGAATCAAATCATGTTCACGACAACGACAAAGAAAAGTAAGAGAACAAAGCAAACTCACCAGTTTGGTGCGAAGATTTCCCAGGGTTCTGGATTTCTTCTTGATTTCCTCTCCGTAGAGGTTAGATATCTTGGATAGTAGACTTCCTCGGACAACTAATCTTGAAAAATCTTGTCTTCCGGATGGATTCCGCGTCACAATAGCTCGACTTGATACCGACGTTTCGCCAACCATTACAGGTGGCATCTTCAGGGCAGGCTTGAGGCTTGAACGAAGTTAACCACTGGAATAAAGGCAGTGAACTATGTAGCGTGAAGGATTTTTCCTACAATAAATACGGCTACAGAAACTAGTAGAACCAGTTTCAGTTCAAGCCTCAAGCCTGCCCTGAAGATGCCACCTGTAATGGTTGGGAAACGTCGGCATCAAGTCGACCTATTGTGACGCGGAATCCATCCGGAAGACAAGATTTTTCAAGATTAGCTGTCCGCGGAAGTCTACTATCCAACATAATTTTATTTTTGGTTACTGAGTCTTAATATACATCGGTATTTCATAGAGTCCACGTGTTTTATAAATTAAAAAAAGGACGTGAACTTACAACGGAAACTCAGATACTATTACCAGCATGCCAATTCCTTTCCCTCCACACTCAAAGACAGCTGCTATGTTCTCCATACGCGTTAACTTATCCACGTCATAGAGATCTTGTGTATATGCTCTCTATGGTACACTATGCCACATCATCATTGATGCTTCAAGAGCATCCGCTCTTTTTTTGCCTGCTTTGAAAGGGGTACTGTACATGTTATAATAAGAGGTACTTCTCGAAAAATAAAATAACTATTAAAGATTGTCGTGTAAATATGTCAAATTTTCATCTTTCGGAGTTTTCCAGAAAACTGTAGTTGCTTTTGATTGTATAACCATAAAATAATACTCAGCGACCACAAACACATATAATTTGACACGTTGGACGAGGACCGAGATAGGAATACGAAAGAAAAACGACGCTATTTTCCACCAATTTTCCAGAATTTTCCTTCTTTTACTGAAAATTGTACCGAAACATCGCGGCCTTTTATTATTTCAATACCATAGTACGAGAATTTTTTTTTGTTGCTAAGATTTGTTAAAATGTACCGGGTGTTCTAGCAAACGGACCGGATCTTCCATTTTCTGACTTCAGATTTGGGTTCAGCGAACTAAAAAACCCTCTGATACCAGATTTGAGAAACTTTAGATTAGAAGAGCCCGATATATTCTGTTTATTATAAAAGACATTCATTTTGTTAATTTCATTGTTTATTGATAGTAATAATCACGAGCCCCCTTGTTTTCTGACTAATGATATATAAGCCATCCTGAACATAATGCAAAAAGAATTTTGAATTTTCGTGCGCCCCCTATTTTTTACAGTTTTACTTGACTACAGAAGAAGTGTTTTTCAGAACTTTATATTTACACAATGAAGTAGTAATCGGTGCAATTGAAACTACTACAAATGTCACTGCGGAGTCGATAACTTCTAATTACGATAAAGTGTTGTTCTGGCTAGGGTGGATCAGGAAACAGCAGTTTTGTTTAGCGTAATAAAGTTGACCTTTTCAGAGGTATTGGAGTGAAAAAGTGACCGTCAGTGAATTTTTAGTTTATGTGGTGGAATGAATTGGACTAACGGAAGAAGTTTGTAGTGAGAAGTGAACACTGACGGGGTGGATCCGCGTGTCTCTTCAAAGATATATCAGACTAGGGGCGGTTAAGATAGTGAATTGGATTTTGATTTATCGGATTAGGTCCGACATAAGCGCAGAGCTACATTAATTTTTCATGAACCGATATTATGAAAGTTTGGCGCTTTATAATTTCCAATTTCTTTTCACTCACACGCCTCCGCTGTTATTTTTATGAGCGAATTAAGAGTTTCTTTAATACCGCAACTTCAATAAACTTCTTTCAGAAATATGAACCTTAAATCTACAAGTCTTTTAAATTCATAAGCACACTTCCGTATTACGCATACTTGTCACCTATATAAGTTTAGTAATATCTATAAATTTAATAAAAATAAAATTTTTCAGAACAAACTTTTCCAACCATGATGGAGGTAGATATAGTTTATAAAAGTTGTTTTCTATTGGCGTGATAGAAGTTCTGATCAATGTTGGAGCAACTATCGCAATAGTGTTAATTTATTAAGAAAATCATGGTTTTGTTCAAGAAACTTACAGACCTCTGCGATCATTTTACGATTTTCATGATCGCCCATCGAATCATATTATTCGGCGAATCATGAATTTCTTTACTCCCCTCGTTTATATTCGGGAAAAATTACCACAAAGATAGGCCAAAGATCTGAAAACCTGTGCAGTGGAATGGAATTTTTAAAATCATAATTTCATTTAAAACTGACCCACCTGTACAATAGATGACCTAGACAACTACGACACCCTGGCTTCCAGGTACATTGTGTGATTTTTTTCGGCATCATATTCGTGATCATCGACCCCAAAGACCTCTGAGTAACCAAATTCATAGCATTTCCATAAAAACTCGCGTAAATGTCCAGGATACGACCAAGACCACCAAGACACCGTGGCCTCCAGGTGTATTGGGAATCTTGTTCAGTGACCTCGAAAATCTCCGAGTAAACGTTATGGTTCCAAATTTCCAAATTTCAAGAAAACCTCGTAGATGACTCTCACAACCAGGACTTCCTGGTCTCCAAGTACATTATATGGTTTTTCTGACATCATATCCGGGTTCAGCGACCCCAACAACCTTTATGTAACAAATTTGGGTCGATTTCCACAATGTATTACCGAATAATGAATTTTTTTTATTTGCTTCAAAATTTGCACATGAAAAAATGCATTTTTTCGATGCAAAAATGCAGTTTCTCATTTGTATAAAATTTAAAAAGTGGGCAAACGGAGTAAATGCATCAAGGAATCGGATGCAAAAAACTGCATTTCGATCTTACTGCACAAATTTCGGACCTAAAATGTTATATTTCCTCGACTATTAAGCTACTTTATGTAGAGAGAATGGGTACTGTATAAAATATCTAAGCTGTTGAGCAGAGTATCGGAGAAACTCTGGCAGGTTCAGAGTCACTTTTATAGGCTTTTAATGGTCAGAAAAGGGCATCCGAAATAAATACCAATTAAAGAATTCATCGGAAAAAAGGCCTTGGTAACATCTGAGTGAATTTGGGTTAATACGTTTCTTTGTTAGGAAACGGCACACGGCAGTCCTTTTCACAAAGTACATTTATAGTTTGACACTGATTTAAGATCATTTCTATAACGCATCTCTTGGAAACATTAATTTTACCCTCACTGCATTCTGTTACTGCGCTGTGTCTGAAAAACTGCGCCAACTACCGGTTGAGCTGGGAAAAATTGATCTCATTGTAGGACTTAACACCTTTGTAGGTTGAATACGCATGCCGGAAAAAAACGAAAACGATGAGGTTCTTTGATGTTCCAAGCTGGTTGGTGTGAACATGGAAAATAGTCCTGAGCGTTTGTAACTACACAATTTATTTAGAATCTGAATATCACCATGGCTCGAAAAGAAAATGAATTACACTAAAATACAGAACTGAACAGAAAAACTCCTTTTAAGATATGTTGTGGTAATAGGAATTCAAAATAACGCCAAAGCTATGTCTTCGGACCAAAATGCTTGAATTTTGAAATTCGTAAAATACGGATTCTTCAAAATGACCGATTTAGGCGCCAAAAAATGGGGTAGGTCTAAATACCAGAAACCGAAAGGAGAGAAATAAAAGTACTATCTTTCCACCTAATGGGCCCTGTCTTGGACCCACGACCTCAAATGGACTTCGTACCAGAGCCAAAAATCGCGTATTGATAGCTCTTTCCACTGCTCATGAGGTTTCTCGAACCTATAGACGTGTTGCCATTGCCACTGATCAACCTGGAGAACCAAAACATATACATGAATACTATTCAAACCATTCAGAGGCTAACATGGTGCGCAAAAGCAACTGATCAATGCTTGAAAAGGTGATCGAAAATTGGACGTCCAGGAAGCGATATTAGGGCCAGTCGCGTGGTTCATATATCCGATATAATATTCAAATAATAAATGACCTGAATTTTTATATTGAAGAAATCCTACATTTCGTACATTGGATCAAATTGTACGTGTTTTATTACGATTAATAGTTCTATCATGCAAAAAACACTCGTTATTTAGTTACTGTAGAGCCTGCAACTAAAGTTTACAAATATTTGAGATAGTTGAGTCACCTGTCGATAGGTTTATTTGTCTAGTTTAAAAGTCGGACGCTAATCTCATCTAGATACTTCTCACAAGTAGTGGTGTGGTCACTTAATTTGTACAACGGGGGCTACGTTCTCAAGATTATATTTGAACTAGGAGAATTGCTTTATAGGCATTGCTGACACAGATTATATCTCAAATACATGATGTAATCGGATATTGCTTATGATTTTATTTTCCTTTTGATTACTAGTGGATAAAAAGCTGTGATCAATTGATCACGTGACTTCTCTCACTCGTTAATGTTGGTTATGTTGAATTTGGATGAATATCCTTAATTAATCAACTAATTTGATAATAAACTTGAAAAAGTTTTTGAAGCAATCTTAACTCATAATTCATGTTTCAACACCTGAGAATTTGTTATTTTATATAAGTTCTCCCGTTTCTGAAAATTATAAAGATGTTCATGTGGAACGGACTGAAACTTATGAGAAAAGTAAGGATATGAATACGTATGTCGTTGTGTTTTGGAAATAGCTGGCAATGAAATTATCTACATGGTAGACAATCACTTATCTGACATATGTCTTGTTTTTTGGAAAAAGCTGGCAATGAAATTAGCTACATGGTATACAATCACTCATTCGGCTGAATGGAATATGTCAAATATCCGATTAATTTCAGAGGAGATTGCAATGTGCATTCTACTTTCACTTCAACTGCTTTTAACTCTCAAATATCCAAGGAGAGGCAAGGCTTCAATATAAAAAAAATTAAACGTGTGGCACTCGGGGACTGCCGCGGTGAAGCTATTGCATAGCACTACGCAACTGGAAAAACTTGGGCAGAAAAACATCCACTACCCCTTCAAAATCTTCACGAATTATGAGTAAAAAATTTTTTTGATCGCATAGAACATAGCTTGCTATGAGTAGAAAATGTTCGCAAAAGATGTTTTCTGTACGATAAACAGTTCCGGAGATATTTGCCATAAACGAAATTTTTGTTTCGGTTCCAACACCCTGTATCTCAAAAACTAAGCGTCTGCATATATGTTAATAGGAACTTTTTCCTCAAAATCAAATTTTCTATCGACTGTTGAACATATAGTGTAGTACCAAAAGACGCCACGTAGGGGAAACATAGAAGGCGTCACGTAAGAGTATCATCTTGATCTCTATGAAAAGTATTCTGTGACAAGCATAGATAACTCGGTAGTATAGAGTTATCTATGGTGACAGTTACTTGCAAACACAATTTTATTTATACGAAAGTTTTAACGTTCAGATCTCGATAACGCTTCCGGCTCCGGGATTTTCACGTGGCCTATCGGAATTAGAAGGTTCGAATTGTATAAAAACACAATTGCATGAACGACAGATGTCTTATGTAATTAGCTACGAACGCAAACATTTTGACATATGTCTCCAGGAGCTCGCTGCACGTAAGTTAGAGTTCACCTCTATTTTGTTAATTTGGGGCCGTTTCGAACCCCCTGCGGCCGGCGCCAATTGTAATAAAGTATTTTGGGCTATGGGTCGCTAGCTTTTAACCGCTTTCGGTATATTTAAGTAGCTAGAAAATTCCCTCTCGTACGTGGCACCAGTTGCTAGTAGGTGACAGCTCAAAACTGTTTTAATTGAATTTTCCTATTTAATCGACATTTTGGGGCCCGAGACTATGCTATTTAGTTGGCCTTGTTCATAAACTAACGACATGGAGCGAAAACCGCATGCAAGAAGTCCTCGTTAAGACGTTTTATGTACCGTAAATTTGCAATTTTCTAACTCGCAAGCTACGCGCTTCTCACGTGAACGTCATTCGATTCATCGAAAATTAACCAATTCGAAACAGTTTTCGACCCAATTTGTGGCTATCACGACCTTTTAAAAGGTTCAAAGTTAACATTTCGAAACATTTCGACAATTTTAAGCTCTGCCGAGCTACATGGTAGGCGGAATGGTGGGTGTCAGGATATTTCGTTAAGCTATTTCCGTTACGGTATTTGTTTTTTGTTTTAAGCTATTTCCGTTACGGTATTTGTGTTTTGTTTTTTTTTCTTGATTAGGTCGCCGCGCTCAAAGCCCGCGATAAAAGCTATATGCAATAGCTTAATACACTGGAGAATATTCACATTGGACCAGGACACATGAGTATCGTAAACATCGTGACCAGGGACGTGTTAGGCATAAGAACAAGGCCGGACTTAGGAGAGGATAACCGGGGCTACAGCCACGGGACCTCCACAAAAGAGGGGCCCCCACAATAGACTTCGGAAACAAAAATCTTTCAAATTCCGACTAGTAAACACTAGTAAATAACTTTGCCTTCGATATTTTTTTTCGTTGTTTTACCTTTACCTTTACCTTTGTACAAACAAGATTATGTTGTTCTTAAATATTAACAGAAATCATTGATTAATATTTGCTCATGAATGAAAATTATAAGAAATAGGCTCCGAACTACGATGGGACAAAACCGTCTATCAAAGATTTCTCTCCTGAGCATTGAAAGTGACTTACTTCGAGAACTGGGTTTCGGCGAAATCATCAACGATTTTTCGGCGAAAAAAGCTCGGAAGGTTCCGTTCGTTAACGCAAAAATTAATTTCAGATAATTCTTGTTTCCGATTATATTTATATGTTTGTTAAATACTACAAGAATTTACTTGGTTTCACAATGAATTATTTATTGAAAAACTCGACTGAAAAAATAGTTCATTGTATTTGGAAAATGGTTTGGAGCCAGGGGTCTCCATTCCTTTGTTTCCCCGAGGCCTCCAGACATCTAAATCCGGCCCTGCATCAGAACAGATCACATTCCAGAGCGATACTCTTTTAACAGCAGATTCAGGGTATCAATACCAGAAAGGACAGAATGGGAACATACAAATCTGGGCGACATTCTACAGGGAAAGATCTGGCATAAAGACGGGTCTAAAACTGAAAAAGGTGCAGCTGCAGGAGTATACTCAAGAAGTCCTGAGACTGGCTTCAGCTATTCATTGGGTAAACACACTTCTGTCTTCCAGGCATAGGTATATGCATTCCTCCAATTCGTGAAAGAAAACAACCGGAGAGCCATCAACGTAGAGCTGGTCCACATATTGACAGTCAGTCAGGCTGCACTTAAGGCAATGAGAAGTAAGGAAGTGACATCCCGCCTGGTATTGACATGCAAAAAAGAACTTGAAATACTGGCAGACCAAAACCACTTTAAGCTGATCTGGGTGCCAGGACATCAGGGAACGACAGGCAATGAAAAAGCGACGAACTTGCAAGAAGAGGGTCGTAGAAAACTCCAGATCCAGAACAGACCACGGGGGTACCGAAACGTACAGCACGAACGTTTGTAGAAGACCACATCATGAAAAACCACAAAGAATACTAGGAAAAATACCAGGAAACAAACATGGGAAGAAATTGATCAAAGCCCCGTTTAACAAAAGAACGACAGACCTATTAGCACTAAATAGGGAAAAAATAAATGTCGTAACAGGGCACCTAAACAAAATGAGACTGTACAATGGCTACCTGACATGCAGACTTTACGGTAAGGATACAGGAACAGTTACACATATACTGTGTAAATATGAGGCACTGAACCGTAAAAGACAGTCAATTTTCAAAATCTTAATAACAAACCAGAATTATACAGTTCCCACACAGTAAAGAACTTGTACAAACTCGTACAAGATAAAAAAATACTCGAGTGGATGCCGTAAAGAATCAAAACAAAGGGTAGATACAATCACCGGAGGCAATAGCCATACAAGCCTACAGAGGATGTGTAGTTTTTAGTGAGTATGCCTGGAAAAGTGACTCTCATAGTAGACAATGAGACCGAAAGGCTCATAACCTCCTCATAAAGGGTTTCTTCACAACCGCAAAAAAAATTCAAGTTATTCTGCTTAGGTATCACTTGACAATAATATGGAAAACTTAATAATTTGCCAAAAACTGAAAATAAACGAAAAAATTATGTCAGGCACATCATATTATATATTGTTGAAATCAACGAAAAATCATCTTCCCTTCGAAATCACAACCATACCATGGTTTTTAAAAAATGCTAGTTTGTGTTATAAGTTGAAAATGGAAAGCGTTAAAAATATTCCTCTTACGACAATGGATTGCACGTAAAATAGCGCCTCTATAATGTTTTACTTATATGGCTCAAACATGTTACGCGCTTTATTGAAATCCCGATAAATCGAGTATTTGGCAACAGCACCTAAACAAATGAAACGAGTCAAAATCCATAAACAACCCCAAATTGTCTCAAAAAAAGATCCGAAGTTGCGCGGTCGGTTTTTTTCTAGCGTGAATATTAATAGAGATACCCTACAAGGACTTCCAATTTGGTTCACCCTGTACATGTACAATGTATATTGAACGCTTCGACTTTGACATTATCCAATATTAAAATTTCAGCTTATCTTTAAGCTCTTACCAGTGGCGGCTCCTCGAAGGAAGCTAAGGAGGCTCAGCCTCCTCACCAATGTATCTTAATGATCACTCTCCATTTTAATTCCTGTTTCTCTGATAATTCTTTAAATTTTACAATTAATTTCCCGTTCTCAGTAGTTATTTTTAATCTGGCCAGAGGCTACATTCTCTATATATCTCAAACGCTAAATACGTGTGGTCAACACAGTTGCCGTTTTTCCAACCAGTTCAATTGCCAAATAGGGTAAAACAGCGAATATGGCAACACTCTATGTAGGCTAGCTTCTCGTACGAACTCGGTCGGTCGTATGAAATACGAAACTTGCGACACCGACACGTGCTCCGTCAGTTATTGTTTTTGTTTCGTCACGCGATGTAAGATTAAGTTATAATTTATCTGTTCGGTGAGTTATTAACAAAGAATTCTTTTGTTATTAAACGTTAAAATGAGTAGTGATTTAGTTGCTGAGATCTTAGAAAATCCATTTAGTGGATTAACATATGACAGAAAAGTGTTTTTAGAAATAAACGACCTTTATCGGATTTAAAAGGATTAGTGATGACAGGTATGTTTCAAAATCGATCATTTGATACTGATAATTATAAAAAATATTTATGGTTAACGGGATCTGAGATACACAATAAATTATATTGCTGGTATTGGTTTACATCTGATACAACTTCATGTTGGGGGCACTCGGGTTATGATGATTTGAAAAATTTTGCTCGTGGTATAGACAGACACGAAAAATTGCAGGAACATATTACATCGAGTATTAAGTTCAAATTAACCAGTAAACAGAATATTGTTAAAGGAGGAAAACATATAATTTGGTAGACAAGAAACAACATTATAAACAACTTTTTTTATGAAATTTTAGATACTATTAAAGGTTAAATTGAGATTCGATTTTCCCATTTACATGAATTGTAGTTTTTCGACTGGACGAATAGAAGATTTTTCAAATCTTTCTCAAAAGAGTTTCCCAATACACTTTTAGATAACTTAGTTCTAAAATATAAATTTTTTGATAAAATAACACTGCACAATGAATTATGCGTTGTATACTCGGATAAAGATATTTTAGGCCATTACGACATTCACGCCGATATGATAAAATACATGATAGACAATGATTTGCAACAAGTTTTACCTTAGTTTTATAAACTACTTTGTTTGACAGTCACCATTCCTGTCACGTCGGCATCGGTGGAGAGATCATTTTCTACTCTCAAACGAATTAAAACTTACATGCGAAATACAATCGGCCAAAATCGTTTATACAATGTTAGTTTGATATCTATTGAAAAAGATTTAGTAAAACACTTAAAACAAAATGATACATTTTATGATAATATTATTGACCATTTTTCGTAAACTAAAGACCGTAGAATTCCTTTAATATATAAAAAAAGTTAATAAAAATAATAAAAAAAAACAAAATATGAAAAATTAAAAAAAAAAAAGAAAAAATATCAAAAATCCGAAGAAAAAAAAAACGAGCAAAAAATGTTTTGCCAAGAGAAACTCTACACCTCCACGTTGGTTCTTGCTTGGCAACAATTAATTTTGTCACTGAAGTAGCTGGTACGGTCGCTGTGCAAAGGTTAAATTAATTGGGTGAATAGAGTATATTTTTACAAGAACGTTTTATGTCCAGCCTCCTCTCTTAAAAAGTTCACGAGCCGCCACTGGCTCTTACACATCAGAATAACTTCTCCACATTAAAAACAATCTGGTACTAAAGGACTATACTGTGAATTTTTTTAGAATCCAGGGACAAATTGCACTTCCAAAATAACATCAATTAATAATTCACTATCGCCCCAGCAAAGGTCACGGTTCCGACTAGTGGATCTATGCAAATGAGAACTTTCTATGCAAAGTGTAATACAAATACATTTCGTGAATCAATAGACAATGTTTCGGTTCTCCAGGTTGAAATGTGCCAACAAATCATTAGTGCCAGACAGCTGTTTCGCTTTTCCCATGATTTCATCAGAAGAGCAAAACAGCTGTCTGGAACTAATGGACTCGTTCAACCTGGAGGCTTCTAACTTAGTCACATACTAATTACGAGTATAACCACCTCTTAGTAATAAAATAAGTGCATTTTTAAGATTTCTTGTATGGATAAGTCGTTTGATATTTCAATCCAGGTTTCCACCCAAAAGAATTCCATTACAGCACATATGCGTCCTCTAAAAGCCTGTGCTTGTTTAAAATTAATACGCCGAACATTTCTTGAGTTATCATTCGAATCCTTCACCCTTAAAAGCGTCCTAAATATCATCAGGTGATGAACTCTTAAGAATTGAACGTGACGCTCATCCTCTGCAATTTTACATAAATTTTGATGCTCACTAAAGACTGCTCATTTATATTATTCACTATTATATAACAAATATGTATTGTCTATAATATATTCTGGGGTGTTATGTTAACATCGGGACCGATTAGATATCAATCTTGTCTTTTGTAGTCTTAATTACCATAACAAATTGAATCATTGAATTCTATTTTTACTATAGATAACAAATAATTACCCTTATTCACTGGAGCTGATAATAAAGTACTGAGGACGTTTTGGCTACCAAGTAGCCATTATCGGAGTTTACTCTGATGATGGCTACTTGGTAGCCGAAAGGTCCACGGTACTTTAATAGTATTTTTAGTGGATAAGGGTGATTATTTTTCAACTATAGTGTATCCACAGTGTGTACTCTTTTGTAGTTTATCAGAATTCTATTTTTGTTTGAAAGTGAACATTTAAAATTTATTCCATAATTATTTTCAAGAATCTGTTTCAATTTACCAATAATGTTCCATTTCTATCGTACAAAAGAAAGTATTGAAATAAGATCGAATAGTTGACATTTCGATTGTTCAAAGTTGAAGCGATTGTTTATCTTTCACAATGATTGGAGGAATTTCATTTGATTGTTTGCATAAGTAAATCACATTGTTTTGGATGACATTTAAACATCAAAAAATGCAGCAACACTATGAACTAGAGAATGAAATAATACCTGTATACCAGAAGTCTCCCCTCACTAGTTATGACAGATCCAAGCGAATTATACACCAGGTAGAATATTTTATAAGTTAACGTGACATGGTTTTATTGATCCCCTTCGTATGTTATATTAGTCTTATTCCAACATGAATAATTTCCAGTAATCTTACCTACAAGCAAGCGCAGTAATACCATATCGTACCAACAGTATAAATTTACCGTTTCAAAATTCAAAATTACTCTAGTCCACCGTTCCATCAATTTACGTGATAAAATGATTGTGGTTCAAACAATTCTTGATCTGTAGCAGGATCCAACGTTTCTGAAAGATAACATGCATGCTCAATATTTCTTAGCTACTTACGAAAGGAATAATTAATAATGATTCTTGACTCAGGGATGAATTATATATAGATTCTCGGGAAATGAATCACACTAACACATATGCTTATTATTCTCATGAATAAATGATACATAAGCATAACATGGATAAATATAGTACATAAATAATAAAATAAATGAATGGTACAAAAATAAGATAATTCCTATTGAATTGAAAAATAAATTGATTTGCCATAATGAGCAAGCACCTTATATCTATGGTCTGCCGAAACTACATGAACTGATATACCTTTAAGACCCACTGTAAGTAATATTGGACCGCCTACTTACAATTTATAGAAATTTTTATCAAGATCTATCAACAATATAATGAGAAAAATTAATTATATGTGATAATGAATTTATGAAAAATCAATCCGTACCAGTAGATCATCTAATAATTTTCTTGGACATTGTTTCTTTATTTATAAATATACCAGTCGTTTTAGCATTGAGCATCAAAACACGTTGAGCAGAGATTGAGAACCACACACCTCTAGATCAATCTGAATTTATAAATGCAGTAAAGTTTTGTTTAGAATGCACTTATTTTCAATACGGGGTCAATATTTTGGGCAAATATTTGGCACAGAAATGGAATTGCCTAATGTGTGTTCCCCATGATAAAATTCAGTACGTGATTAATAAATTCAACAATTACCACTCTAAGCTTCAATTTATTTGTGAAATAGAAGTGAACAAAAACAGAAATTTCCTAGATATGAACATTAGGCACGATGCAGATGGAAGAATAAAAACTACGTGGCTTACTAAAGAAGTTTGGACTCAATGTTATCTCCACTTCAAGTCCCACCCAGAGGACCCTCCCAAAAATTTATAAAAATTGTCCGTTATACATCGGAAATGAATGACTACCCAGGAATATTTTTCAATCCCATCATTAAGGAAAGAATAAACAAAATTTATAATGGAACGTCATATATAAATAACATAAACGGTAATACAGATAATTTTATAACATTACCATACATTCTGGAGACATCAAAGAAAATTGAGGAATGTTTGAAAAAGTATGATATAAATGTTGCGCATAAGTCTACTAACTGTGTTGGGAAATATTTTTCAAATCTAAAACCTTTAGTTCCTAAAGATGAACAAACCCTCACAGTATACAAATCAAATTGTTCGGATTGCGATGGGACTAAAGAATGTATGGCCATAAGAAACAAAAACTTTTAAAATTCCACCGCCCTTGCTAAGCACTGCTTAATGTTGATATTTTAACTAAGAAAACCAATTATTATGAAAGATCTATTCTGGAGATGATTCATATAACTCCAAGTCTATAAATCATAGAACAGACATTCAGTCATTAAGTCCGATTTATATCAATGTAATTAATTAAAACCCGTGCAAATTCCTATATGCATCATCTTTATAATGTTGAACGTTTATTTTAGGTAGAACAGCGTTGGAATTTTTTTTTTCGAAAAAGGTGATAAATTCCGATTCTTCACTTTCAGTGGAATACTTCGGCCCATCATCAGCTTTTGTTTTTTGAATGCACACCTTTTTCCTTATTGATTTTGATTCCTATACCTAAATATCATCGTTTTCGATTTATTTACAGAATACTAGTTTTTCACATTTGTCTAGTGGCCGTTTTTAAGTTTGATAAATCTAGTTGACCATGGCTGATTATACGACTGAATGAAGGAATGTCATTCTCTTTGAAATTATTGTAAACAATGCCGGCACGATTAAATCACACAATCAAACACTATTTTAATTTATTTATTATTTCTAGGCAATGCTACAGAGTTATAACATTTGCTCCTCGATATCCCGAAAAACGTAACTTATGAAGCATTTTAAAACATTGAAGAGTCCCCACAATGTTTAATAAGTGATGCATAGGTTTGCGTAATGTTTTTTCCACGCCAGAAATAATTTTTAATCAAGATGCGTAATTCAAGTTCTTCCCATGCTTTCAAAAATCTTCAAGGCTGCTTGCTTCCGATGGGTGTCAAAACAGAAATGAAAGACATATCAGTCTGAAAATTTTGATGCGTTCTAGTTAAAGATGATACATCACTAGATATGCATGAAAATATGCACAAAAACCAGTTGAAATATGCACTAACATATGTTTTTAAATATTTAAATATTTATTTATAAAAAATGCACTAATTGAATTGAAGGTATTTTATTTATTATATGCTAAAGTCACAAAAAATATTTAATAAAATTACTATTAAGAGCTCTAGCTACTTATCACTTATTATTGCTTATTTTATATTACTACTTAACATATTATAACTTATACTATGTAGATTTATTTTATTTATTCATTATCAATATTGTCATCATTCATCATTATTTTTCGTATGGTCGTAGCAGAAGGAACCTGAACATCTTTGCAGTACTTGGTTAAAAACTTCTGAAATAATGGATTATCCAATTTTGCAATTGGGATATTGCAACCGACCAGCAAACTGCATAGATCCTTATTAATATTTCGTTGATTTGTAGTGATGAACTGCTGAACCGAATCTTGAGGCTCTTGTGCACGAAATTTATGCGTTGCAGTGCCCAAGTGTTGATCAGCTTGAAATTTCTTTCCCTTACAATCTGGAAATTGGAAATAAAAAAGTTAACCAATAAACTTGTATTACTTCGCCAGTTTAAGACTAATTTGATTACTTTTCATCTCTACTAAAATATTGCATACAGGATCTAAAACAAGGGCTGTTTCCTCAGTAAATTTTGATCTTGGGAACAGCTTTAACCAAACACACTGCATATCAGAATTTTATAATATTTGTTTCACGAAGTGTCTCCTATAAATTATTTTTTGAATTTTGATGGTAGAATTTTTCTTGAAAAAGATCAGAGGTCTTAGTAAAATGTCATACTTTCATCATAAAATTAAAAATAACCTTTCAATTTATGACGAACAAAACAATGTATACAAGTCAGTGTCAGGAACATGTTAACACCTTTGCTAAACATAATTTTAACACCAGTGCCTTAAAATAAATAAATTTTAGACACTGACAGTATCTATTTTGTTGCAAACTGTGCAGAATATATGGTTGTCATCAATGATTTTAATTTTTTTTTATTATTATTAATCCACTTCTTCAGAAGAATTTATTTACTAGCACTTTGTTTTGGCATTATCACACACTTCTGATAAACACTTAAGCAAACAAAACTTTACTGAACTAACTAAAGACAGGACAGAACTAAATCCTAGATTCTTTTCAAACTTCAAATTTTAAAGGAAGTGTTAATTCATTGGTTCAATGTTAATAGTTTCCTCCACTTATAAAATCTAAAGACGAATGCAATTAGGGTATTTTGGTAATACAAATTCGGATAATTTGTTAAGCTTTCGGGAAAAACCATATTGATTTTATGACGGTAATCAGCTAATCGCTCAATAGGGTCTATTGTCGTATTATGCTAATACCGATATGAGGTATTTCCGAGGGATACCTACTTATTTCATTACCTGTTTCCACAGATGTTTGTCCATATTGTAAATTTTTATTTTTTGCAGAAATCCGAAAATACTTGAAAATATGCACTTATAATATATGCATATGCACTTATAGAATTTATTCAAAACGTGCAAATATGCACTTAATATGCATTTTGCTTATTTCCCGAGCTCTATACATTACAAATGTCACATGGAATTCTCGATCGTGGAGGCATCTATTTTAATTTCCAGGAACTTTTTACCTTGTCCTATGTACAAAACTTATGGAACCGTATCATTCCAATTGAATACAATTTTTGATACAAGACTTCCTATTAATTTGACTATACTGATTACATTATAAATCAAATGTATGTATAGGAGGAAAATCGATTATGTCGTCTAGGTTCCAAGGCTAATAAGCAGGATTGAGTTTAATTGCACAAATTCATCGATACGGAGGAATTTAATTAATCCAATTTAAATTGATCGTCGAAAACAGTTCATTATGGTATCAACTTATAACGAATGAATCGATTTAAAACAAGTTTCATTTGGAATCTCCTTTGATACAATTTCCGAAACAATTTTATGACCGAGCAGGCCAGTTTTTATGGTAAAATGTGTATTCAACGCAATGTCCAGGTTCCGAATACAGAATCGATGTTTTCATATTCATATTTAGTATATTATATCATTCGTACTACACTTAGAAGAGGAATTAGATGTATCTATAATATGGAATAGGTCCTCATTTATTCTATCTAGCTCACGTCGAATTATACACCAATAGAAATAAGTGTAGAATGGAAAAATGATGCTATTAGTCAGTATGGTCAGATCTAAGTTTGAGGAGTTGTTGTTTTCTATCACTGAGGTGGATTCTGTATTTTAATGTAAGTTATTAATATAATGTAAGAAACATTGGAGCCTCAGCGCACAATTCCAAATTTGGTACCAAAAATAATACCCTAAAGGGGCTAGGTTCATTCCCGCACATTTCTTGAATTTCTCGTTAAATGCAAAGCAAAATTACTATATTTAACGTAGGTAGTAACTATAGTACATACAAAAAAATGGAAGTAACGTTCTAGTTCTCTTCTTTTACTGGCGCAAATAAAAATTTGTTATCGTCTTTGTTTTCGACTTATAAGCAAAAATTCGATTTTTCGACTTTTAGACACACTTGAATATCGTGGTTGTTAGTTAGGAGAAGATAACCTCCATATTCTGAAGGCACTTTTTTTCTGTATAATCCAGTGGCGTCGAGACAATTTGGAAAAAAAGGTGCAATTTCGAGTTATGGCCTAAAATTTAATTTTTTTCAAATGGGAAACAAAGTTGCTATAGTTCAGAGTTAAAAACAAATTTTTGTTCTCTTTCTAACTATATCTGGGGCCTTTTGGATGTTTGAGTCTTCCAATAGCGAAAATATTATTCTACGATATTACTTTTTGCAAGTATACTAAGTAGGGGAGTGTCATCTATGACAGTGTTTATCCGTGTGTCAGTAAATGTCATATAAATTGTTTTCCAGCATAATAACAATTAACTCAATTAATCCTAAAAATGAAGATGCCCTACGAAAATTACAAGAAATGTGATATGTTAAAAATCTTATGTTATTAATTGTGAATCCTTCAACAAGCAAGACCAAGAAATTAGATATTTATATTTAATTTCATAACACATTACAACTACAAAATAAAAATACAAATTAAAGTAAAGGCTTAAACTAATGCCCGTTATGTTCGATAAATTCATAACACTCTGAACTGCATTATAAGAATGAAGATATGAAACAGAATTCACAGTCAGTCTTTTCATTTATGTCGTTACTGGTTTTCTTGCATGATTGCTCTTTAATATAGCTTCAAAAGAAAACATCCTGTGGCGTTAAGTTAGGTGATCATGGCGGCAACCTCACTGTTCCATTGAAAAATCTTGGCTTCCGGATGGATTCTGCGTTTTAGTTCATGCCTCAAGCCTGTCCTGAAGAAGCCACCTGTAATGGTTGGCGAAACGTCGGCATTGAGTCGTGCTATTGTGACGCGGAAACCATCCGGAAGCCACGATTTTTCAAGATTAGCTATCCGCGGAAGTCTACTATTCACTGGTCCTTTACTTACCATCCAGTTATTTCCAAAATTGGTATTCAATAATTCTGACATGATCCTGATATTACGAGGTGGTGCACCATCTTGTTGGAAGAACTGCTTTCTCGCTTCAATTAAGGGTAGATTATCCATAAATACCTCCATAATTTTCCGGTTTAAGATTTTCTTGATATAAATATGTGACATATTAAAACAAGTTTGTCCTGTAGACCTCCAACACTGAAACAAAAGTATACCTTCGAACGTCGACGGTACGGTGAGGGTTCATATCAGACCAATAGTGCTCGGTATGCCTGTTGACATTTTCAGCACTGTTAATGTAGGCTTCATCTGTCCAAACTACATATTAAGAAAATAATAGATCTTATTGACATTTCTGACGATATCTAATACAAAACTCCAATTTTCGTTAGAAACCAGTTGGTTGCAGGCACGGTCGTACATACAGGTCTGGGAACTCGTAGGTTTGACATGAGTTTCTTACATGTCGCCAAACTCGTAGTCCCTCGATTAGCCACCAGCTAGCGCTTGGATCGAAGTATGACAACAATCACATTATTAGGTAAAATATTCACTATTCTGATTTTAGAGAGGAACTGTTACTCTTGTCAAAAATTATTACTCACCTTAAAAATAACTTCCCCTTTTTCGTTATACATGCTCGCACACATAAAAGACCTCGTTAAAACGATTTCTATTCCGAATCGCAAGCATCCACTTTTTTCGCATTTCCGCATCTTTCGGCACTTTAAAAATAGAAGTTTCTTGCTTTACACTTTTGTACCCCGTTTTGCATTTCGGCACAATGCACGGTTTCGTAATTTTTTTCCAAAAACGCCGGTATTCCTTGTTGACAGTTGCCAGATCGTATACGTGTCAGAGATCATTCTTCGACTGACGCGCTACCTATGCAACAGAAGAAGCTTACCGGACTCACTTCTCACATAGGAAACAACCTAGTTCCCAGACCTGTATGTACGACCGTGGTTGCAGGTGATGTTGTTTCCTTATTGTATAAGGCTTGGATTTGTATGTCTTCAAATTACTCAAAGCTCGACGTCTTGAAATTTCAGATTCAGCTCCAATCTGACAACTTGAAATTGGAGGATTTGCGACTGTCATACCGCTACAGATATACTAGTTTCTTCAGCATCTTTAATGTTGAAATTTATTGGTCTTGGCTTGTTGAAGGATTCACAGTTATTAAGATCTTCTTTAACGTCTTGAAAATAGCTTTTCTTTCTGGATAGCGATTGAAATATATTTCAGATTGTTATTACTTTGAATAATACTTTCAACATATCATTTTTAATAATTTAATTATTATTATGATGGAAACAAAATCGTTAATATTCAATTTGCTGACAAACGGATAGACACTGTCATAGATGACACCCGCCTACTTGGCATAAATATAAGAAAATATTATTTTCGCTATTGAAGACTTACTCATCAAAAGCGACCCGATGTATTATATAAATAGAAAGAGAAACAAAATTTGTTTCGACTGAATCATTGCCAACTATGATTCCCATTTGGAAAAATACAACTTCAGGCCATAGCCCGAAACTGCCACTAGATTATACAGAAAAAATGCATTAAGAATGTGAAAATCATTTTCTCCTAACTTCACAAACAACCAAAATAGATTGAGAAAGGGACGACCATTTTATTGTAACTCCTGTAGTTACCGAGTTACCATATACTAACTTCGAAATTTGCTCACCCTGTAATTTTATTGACCATCTTTTGGCTAATACGTGTGTATTTTATAGAGACTATATTATTTACATATTCATAATATGAATTTTCATCGCGACTAAGGTTCACCAGACAAGTTTGAAAGAAGCTTACATATTTTGCAAAAATGCCTCAACCGTGATAGGTTCATGGTCACAGTGATTTCTGTCAAGGAAAATTTATGGTATTTGGCGTCTGAAACCGAGTATCACGGGCATGTTCGGATATTATTCCATTTTTTCCATCAACATTTTTTGGACCATGTTCAAAATTTTGACAGCCGCACCTAGGAATCGTCAAGAGGTAATATATAAATAGATGTAAAAATAGTTATGTATTATAATTTATAAACGTGAAACCCACAATCAAGATTTAAAAACATGACACTAGTAGTTACAATTTCGAAAATGAAGCAAAGTTCAATACTATGAGTATCACATATTCATATAGGATATAATAGAATTATCATATTGAACTCAAAAAGAAGGCTCCCTTTATACCGTTCACCTCATAGGATGGCGGCGCTTGGAGAAATATGAACTAGGAGAAACCGAAGTGGAAGGGTACATCAATTTCAATCATTATTCCAACTATTTCGGCATAACGCCTTTCACCTCTATTTATGCATGTTCACACTATCAGGAAGGGCATGAACAGCTGATATACCGAATTCAATGTTGATACTGCAACGCTTAGTACAACTATCCTATCAGTATGGAGTCATCAACAAGAGGCTTTGACAAGATACGTAGCATATGACAGTATAGCTTAGCCTTGATGGCGCAGAGCCGGTATTAACTGCGACAGGTGATCAATATTACAATT
The DNA here is from genome assembly GCA_958510875.1 of Endomychus coccineus. Classification (NCBI taxonomy): domain Eukaryota; kingdom Metazoa; phylum Arthropoda; class Insecta; order Coleoptera; family Endomychidae; genus Endomychus; species Endomychus coccineus. The sequence continues at coordinate 130,193,303 of OY294069.1, read as the reverse complement.
TAACAAAGTTTTATCTATTTCTTGTGAAAAATTATATGAAGCACTTGTTCCTGAGGTACCATATTTTTACCTGTAAGTAAGCGTGTATGAGAGTGTTATGACAGAATTAATTGCGTAGCAAAATTGCTTCCTACGTGAATGATTATGCTGGTTACCGTATTTTGTGTTGTACGTACAATTTACTGACGTTTGTGAGAATTATATATTATGAAGATCGTACTACTGCAAGGGAGAAATTGCAACAATGGGCCAAAAGTTTTAATGTTCAATTTTCCTAAAGATAATGAACTACGGAAATAATGGATATCAGCTATCCCAGTGGAAGCTTTCATGGTAAGAACAATAACAGAACAAGATTCTCGTAGTGGTACCTTAGTAAGTGTAAATGTTGTTAATTATTTTGAAATTATGCAGTTTCTCGACTTTGACTCGGGAGACGAGAGCATTGCCTCTTTAAATGCTTCAAAAAATGCATAAATGCTAAATTGTTAAAATTTGAATATTGTTTGAATTTAAGTGCGTTCTATCTCACAAACTTGAAACGTCAAAATGTTAAAGTAGCATTCAATAAATATGTTATACAGGCTCTATTTCAATTTGGTTCAAATATAGAGCATTCCAAATCCATAGCTCAGTTTATAAATAATATTTCAACTTGAAGGAAAATAATGAATGTAGAAACTCCCCTTGAAAAGCAACGATCAAGGGAAGTCCTTATATATGTCCCAAAAAATAAATAAAATTTTGTTTCATTGGCGCTTTGCAGCATTGTGTTGTAACTTACGGGTAACCAATTGCAACATAATAGCCTCTGGTTTGTGACGTCACGATTTAGCGTTCCGGCCTTGTACTATAGAGAATATTGGTCCCCTCAAAGCAGTCTGGTATCTCTTAACACCTGTTCATTCTGAGGTTGTGTCGGTATTCACAAATTTGATATCATTATTCCTAGTACAAGTAAACACATTTGTAATTCAGGTTACATACTTCGAACCAATCTAATCCTGAATGGGAAGAACATGAATTATAAATTTATTGTATTGACACTATATTCCTGATGAATATTGAGCTTTTATTATTGAGGTAATATAATAACTACAGAGAGTACGAAGAATCACCGAATATTACACAAATGGAGAGTTCAACTGTAATTGATATTATTTGGAGGGTTCGTTACTTTTACCGTAGAATCGTAGATTAATTTGCTTCAAGCAAAGCGACCTAGTAGAAAGAAAATACCGTATAGTTTATTTGCAGTAATATATTACAGTGGAAAGCTTTTATCTAGGGATCTAATTCAATAAAAAAGCGCGATCTGTCTTGGAATTATAAATTATACAAAATTTCTAATAATCTTGGCGTGCACTGTGAGCATATTCGTGCGCCCTGGGGTTGTAACGTTAAACGGGGCTACATTATGGGGCACGCGAATTACCGATCGAGAGCGCAAACAAATGCTTGTTCACGCGAAACAACTGCCACTTAGCTTCGAACAACTGACGAACTCTACCTCATAAAATCAAATTTACCACGAATTAACACCGAACTTTTGGTGAAAATGTAGGGTTGGGTTGAGAAGTTAAATATTTTTTCATTCCACTTATACAGAACATAAAATAGTTTATGGCACTAGGGAATTTCACCTAATTATACTGTCCAAACAGGAACATGAAAATTCTTTCGTGAAGCGAGTTAGGTGTTCCAATTTCTCGTTCTAAATTCGCAAATGGTGATTTTATGATAATACTGAAAACTATTCCAATAAATCTTCAATAACAGTCATTTCGAAGTGACAGTTTGGAATGGGAATTATTTGAAGTTGTTTAAACAGATCATAAACCAGTTTACCATTTATAAATTGTATCACTTCTCAGCTATCTTAAAAACGAAACGTTATCAAAAATTACCAATAACATTTTCGAAAGATACTAAATGAAGTGGATGTAGAATATATCATAATATGTACTTTCTCGCGACATGGGAAATATGGGGCAGTAAGAGTAAGAGAGTAAGAGTAAGAGTATTTATTGCATGTACAGGGTGTCCTCGAACTGCGTGGCCAAAATAAAGCCGAAGATTCTTTGATTCGAAAAAAAGTTGATGAGCCTTTGTACTTTTGCCTCAAGTGTCTTGTTTACCCGGTAGAGGGCTTCAAAATTGCAAAAATAATTTTGTTTTTCCAGTATAACTTGAGAACGTGATGGAGAACTTTTACAATATTCAGCAGGTGAATTACTGTCAATAATGGCCATTTTTGAGAGTGGAGCACAGAGCCTTAGAGACCATAGAAATGGCTCAAACTTGAGGATGTAACGGGAAAAGAGTACAGAACTTTTTTGTGGTCAATGTAATTCACTCGATATATTTTAAGTAGATAGCTTATCTGATTTGAAAACTTTTCTTACTCTTAGAAAACTTTGATAAAATCAACGGATTAGCTTGAAAAAATTAATTTTCGAGTCTCTGCAATTTTGGCTTAATAATTTTACTTGATTAAAATACCTTAGTTGCCTTTGCTTTTCTAATGTCATTTTGGCATTTGAAGAATTTATTCTCAAAACTGTCAGTTTTTACTTTGCTTTCCGTAAAAATTTTATAAAATTATGGCTTAAAATTTCACTAACACTGAAATGGTTGATATGTTATTGATTTATGGACTTTGCCGTTGCAATGGCCGGAGAAGGGAAAGATATCCGCATCGCAGAATTCCAAATCAGCAAACCTTCGCGAAACTGGCAAATTTGAAGCAAATCGCAGAGAAACTGGACGCAGACGGACAAGAAGGACGTTAGAGCTCGAAGAAGCGATACTGGAAGCGGTTGAAACTGAACCTGGGATAAGCACACTACGTTTGGGACTTCGTATTGGAGCCTCAAAATCATTAGTTCATAATGTACTGAAAAAAGAACTGTTGTATCCCTATCATATTGAAACAGTTCAAGACTTATTGCCCATGGATCCAGGTCATCGGCTAGATTTCTGTCGGCTTATTGTCCAAAGACAAAACGCAAACCCCAATTTTTGTAGAAGAATTCTGTTCACGGACGAAGATACTTTCACGAGATGTGGTCTTTTTAACCTCCATAATGAACATTTCTATGCTGATGAAAATCCTCATGAAACGGGAGTTACATATTTTCAGAATCAAACTAAAATCAATGTTTGGGTTGGAATTGTGGATAACTTTATTATTGGCCCTACCGTTATACCCGATCGATTGAACGGGGAGAACTACTTGAACTTTTTGGAACAAAGGCTACTTGAACTGTTGGAAGACTTGCCCTTACACATTCGTCGTAGCCTGGTTTATCCATGATGGTGCACCTCCTCATTCCACATTAGCTGTGGGCGACATTTGAATGCGGAATATCCAGATCGCTGGATAGGTAGAGGACACGATGCACCAGTGAACTGGCCGGCCCGCTCCCATGATTTGACGCCGTGCGACTTCTTTCTATGGGGCGCTTTGAAGTCGAAAGTTTATGCAGCTCCAGTAAACACACTAGAGGAATTGTTGCAACGAATTAATCATGGAGCGGATTTATTGAAGAATGATCCTGAAGTACTAGCCAGAGTTCAATCCAATTTCTTGAAACGAATTAATTTGTGTATTCAGGAAAATGGGCAACATTTCGAACAATTGATGCCTTAGCGATTTCCCAAAAAGTTTTGTTGTTTCTTTTAATTTAGCATTTGTTTTTCCTAAATAATCACATCGTTTCCCCATTTCTATTGTTTTTATTATTCGTGTTTTACCGAGATATTAACCATTTCAGTGTTAGTGAAATTTTGAGCCATAATTTTATAAAATTTTTACGGAAAGCGAAGTAAGTTTTGAGAATAAATTCTCCAAATGCCAAAATGACATTAGAAAAGCAAAGGCAACTAAGGTATTTTAATCAAGTAAAATTAGTAAGTCAAAATTGCAGAGACTCGAAAATTATTTTTTTCAAGCTAATCCGTTGATTTTATCTAAATTTTCTAGGAGTATGAAAAGTTTTCAAATTAGATAAGCTATCTACATAAAAAATATAGAGTGAATTACATTGACCACAGAAAAGTTCTGGACACTTTTCCCGTTACATCCTCAAGTTTGAGCCATTTCTATGGTCTCTAAGGCTCTGTGCTTCACTCTCAAAAACGGCTATTATTGACAGTAACTCACCTGCCAAATATTGTAAAAGTCCTTCATCACGGTCTCAAGTTATACCGAAAAAACAAAATTATTTTTGCAACTTTGAAGCCCTCTACCGGCTAAACAAGACACTTGAGGCAAAAGTGAAAAGGCTCATCAAATTTTTTTCGAATCAAAGAATCTTCGGTTTCATTTTAGCCACGCAGTTCGAGGACTATAAGGACTATAAAGAGTATAAACTATTGTTTACATTTATCAAATAAAACATGAAAATTGTATACTACGATATGTATATAAAAAAAATTCAAAATGTTTGTAAGTAAATGTAGTTGATAATATATATAAACCCATTCCAAACTATTTATAACAATCGATTGGCCACTGGTGCAACAAAAATTCTTTTATCGAGTAAAATGCATGATTAAAACCCATTAACTCCCAGGCATAGGAAAATATAAAAACACGCTTTTCGGACAAGATATACCTATTTATTATTTCACATTTGTAAAATGAGTTTTTGAAACAAAAAAAAATTAATAAAATCAAGAACATAAAAAAACATGATGGTGCGTACACGCACCACTGGTAAGAAAAGTAAATATTTTTTTTGCATTTCCTAAAAACTAGCCATAAGCAGACAAATCTTCATGAAGAGTAATAACTATACACTAGGGTACAAAATAAAATAGTTGGGCCCGATCAAGATGAAAAATAACAAAGTTATGTCAGTTTGCTCTTTGGTGCACGAACGCATCACTGGTAAGAATTAACAACCAAATTATCTACCTCTGGTGATATTTTGCGAAGCATGACACGTGCAAATGTTCTTTACATTTTCCACAAATATAAATTGTCTTGTTATGACATATTCTACATCTTCTTCGTGCTTTAGTTCCATGAGTTATGAGAATATGACCAATGTTATCAAATCGAATTTCAGCAACAGAGCGAGGGACATTCCTTACTACGTATTCCCTTTCATTTTTCAAGAGACGTAAAGCAACGTATGATTTGAAATCAAGTTGGGACATTTTTGTTCAATTGGCTATGTTATAGAGCTTCCAAGCATTCACAACCATACTATCTAGAGCATTGCGAAATATGGGCCACCATCATTTCTTCCCCAATACTTTACACCTATAATTTGCAATACCGTTGTCATGGAGGTCAACCCCTCCCATAGATCTATTATATTTGGTGATGGCATGAGGCTGGGATACCTTGATTTCCTTATTTTCTTTTCGATTATATCGTTTTACATGAGTTATTGGTTGTACATTGAAAACATTGCTGCAGACAGTAACCGTAGAGTTATCATTCCAGCGCCCTAGGAAAATTTTAGTGTTTTCCTCAAATGCAGAAACATAAGAACCTCGCTCCCGCTTAGAAAATTGTTTTGAATTTCCGAGTGGGCAGTGGTACGTTCTATTATCTCGTATTGTTCCTGTTGCAAAAAATCCTTTATTTTTCAATTGTTGAAATAGTTGATATGACGAAAAAAATTATCGAAGAAAATTTGATGCGACATAGGACTATCAATCACAGAAAGAATACTCATTACAACATCGCCATCAAGACCGTATTTTGAGTGTTTCTCACTAGCCCCAGCATATGGAAGAGAGTAAAATAAATAACCATCGTCTGAACAAATGCACCAAAGTTTGAAACCAAACCTCACTGGTTTGTTTTTTATGAACATTTTGCAGGAATGTCTCCCATAATATGGGACCATTTGTTCATCAATAGACAAATTGTAAGAGAAAACATCCCATTGTAAATTATTTCTATTGATTGCATCCAAGAATGGTCTGACTTTAGCAAATTTATCATTTATATCTAAATTAGTGTTATCTGATAAATGCAAGTTTTGTTTTATACTCTGGAATCTATTTCTACTCATGCATTTTTTTATAATATCGACGCCTTTATCCTCATCAGTGGACCAGTATATTGGAATTTGTGGTAATGAGTGATAACCAGAAAATAACAACATACCTATGAAATTCAAGAGATCATTTTTTGAGAGATTGAAATCTAATCGGTTGTTATCATGCGCATATTTCAATGAAAAGTACAATAACATTTGAAGTATTTCATCGTCCAGAAAAAGATGAAAAATCTTCAGTGGTGTCTTGCCAGCAAGCTCATTCTGGATACACTCTCTGTCCGCAGATTCCCTGGATATTGCGGAATGAGTATACTCAATTTCCCCGTTCACCCATTTTGTCTCAGAAAGATACGTGATGATCCAGGAGCTAAGCGTTTTCTTTTGGATGCCAAATCCTCTTCATCCGATGAACTCCACTCATCCTGTTCATCTTCCCTCACATCATTATGTGAATCAGGCACGTGTAGTTCAAAAGTTCCAGCTATACCAGTCGGTTCATTTTCTGGTGAATAGTCTTCATCGTCAATGTTTTCCTCGTCTGTGAGCGTATCAACATCTGGAGGTATATAGACTGCATCAATGACATCTGAAAAAGAAATCTACTATGATATCTTGCATGAAGAATACCTATTCATTATGACAATTATATTCCAAACAATCATAATTACCTTCATGTCTCTGTCTTTCTAGTTCATCAACAGCTTCCTCTAAAGCTGCTCCTAGTTCTTTTTGGGTCAAAACCTTTCTGAAAGACATTCTCAGTCACTCCGATAACCGAACAACTACCCCGCAACATCAATGAATCGGTTCTGAATTATTCTCACGCAGGCTCACAGCTTAGGTAAGCTTGTCTGAGCTTGTCGAAATATCGCTAGAGCTCACGCACCATACCAGTGATGAGCGAACGCACCAATCTTTTTTTTTTTATTGCCACAATTATCCCATTGTGTACCCGAAATCAACCAGAAAAAACATTTTCTTGGGCAAAATTTACAAAATTTTTCAACATACTTACCTTTTAGCTCGATACACTAAGTTTTTCCATTTCTAATTTGCGGATCACTTATGAATATTATGATTCCTCTAACGCTTCACTATAGGAGTATCTTTCAGTGTTGACCTCATCGTTGGACCCAAATCCGCCGAGCCATTTCTTCAAGTTTGAAAATAGTCGCAGGGGGCTAAATCTGAAGAATATGGTGCATAAAGAAGCAATTCGTATCCTATATCATAGAATTTAGCCACGTGTGCACCAGTGACTGGTCTTGATGAACGAGAAGTTTATCGTGTACAGATAATGAAATTAATTCATCCATTTCATCATCTTTGCACAACTAAATAATATTCAAATTAACAATGTTTAAAAAAAAATTTGCATAAACAGATTTTCCTCCTCTGGGAATCGAACCCGAGTCGAATATACTAGCATTAAGAACATAACGCCAATATAATTTGACTAAACTTTTGAAGAACAATGTAACCTTGAGTTTACTTCGATAATTGTTTTTGTTGTTGTTGTTGTTAAGCCGCAAACGATTTTTTGTAAGAATTTGAATATGATATATGATAGCAGCTTTTCTCGTTTTTGAGTTATCGTGTATATAAGTTTCGTGACATACATACATACATACAAGCGGATTTTTCCAAAGTTACTGAAAATTCGATGAAAAATACTAGTGCAAGAATTTTTGATCTAGGACATTTTTAAACGATTTTGGGAATAGCTTGAGAAATTTGTCGTGTCTGTGATATGTTTTGATGTAGAAAATTCATGACGTGTAGACAAGCTGTTAAGTTATTCAATTTCTAGAAAAAGTATATCCTCAAGCAGGATTCGAACCTGCGACCTCTAGATTGCCGGTAAGTACTCTACCAACTGAGCTACCGAGAACACCACCCGTTCTCAGTTGCATTACGGGATACCGTATTTATTATTGATATTTTGAACTTCGTTTGTTATGCATTCCATTAAGCTATTTATCTCTTTTGACTGAATGGCTTTGATTTTTTTTCGAAATTGTTTCATGTTTTTGAAATAATTGGGTGATGAAGTTGCTCTCAAATATTTGATAACAGGATTTTTCAACGCTTTCAATTTTGTTTTCATCAGCTGCTACATTTACATGCTTTTTTTATATACAAATTTAAACAAATTTTATGAAAAGAACTTAGCAATTTCGCGTACTCATATTTGATCTGCACCTTACTCAACATATTATCCTTTGATTTAGATTTAATGAAATTTGGAAACACTTGTACATTACTACATCTTACCAGATATATCATTCCGTTCTTCCCTTTTGCTATATCTTCATTAGCTTTGTACTATTAGTTTTAAGAAATCCCGCTTTAGATAGAGATTATTTTTGATATGTCTTCTGATGATGGCCGTGAGACCGAAGCGTACCTAAAGACGTTTTACAATTTACACCATGACAAACGTTTAGCAGGTATCTATAGGTATAACAATCAATACTGCTCTCATTGTCTGTAACTCTGTCTATTTGTAGCGGAAAATTCAAATTTATGTAGTTTTTTTTTTTATTTGCCACTAAAAATTATAGTATGAAATTCATTACTGTATTTTTAGTGGCGAAAAACCTCGTGAAAAACTGGAAAAATCTAAAAAGACACATAAGAAATTTAATTTTCTTGCGCCGGATTGCTTCACCTGTTCTCGAACCCACGATACGCAAGTGAATATTACTATTGTTTTTATATATAAAAATTCTCGGGAAATAGGTCACATTAACACTTTGTTTTATATTTTCGTCTTTACATACGTTTCGGTCTCACGACCATCATCAGAAGACTTATTATGTCAAAAAGGTTTTTTTAAAACTAATTATAGCACAAGCGTCCATATCGCACAAAATTCAATAAAAAAAGCTCACGCCGTCGAAATGAACAGAACCACGAATAATCGAAATTGTACCATCAATATTCAAGTATAAAAATTCAATAAGAGTCACGTTTTATGTGAATGATCTTCAGGATAGATCTTTTATGATAATTGTATAATCTCCTTGGAATATTAACATTTTTGTAATCAAATTGATGGTTATAATCAAAGCAGTGTTTAGCAAGGCCGGTGGAATTTTATAAGTTTTTATTTCTTGTGCTGTACTTATGGCCATACATTCTTTTTTGTAAATATTGTTTAGAGATTCCAGTATAAGTCCCATCGCAATTTAAATAACCTAAAGACAAACAAACCCACCAACCTAAAAATAAACAAACCCACACAGTATACAAACTAAATTGTTTAGTTTGCAATGGGACTTATACTGAGATCTCTAAACAATATTTACAAAAAAGAATGTATGGCCATAAGTATAGCACAAGAAATAAAAACTTAGAAAATTCGACCGCCCTTGCTAAACACTGCTTTGATTATAACCATTTTGATTACAAAAATGTTAATATTCTAACTAAGGAAACCAATTATTATGAAAGATCTATCCTGGAGATGATTCACATAAAACGTGACTCCAAATCTGTAAATCATAGGAATGATATTCTCGGATTAAGTCAGATGTATACTAACTTAATCAATTAAAACTCTTGCAAATTCCTACATGCGTCTTTATATTGTTAAAAGTATATTTCAGGAAGAATGCTTAAAAGTAATATTCCAATACAGATCTGCAACCTTTTTCAAGTACCTCATAAATCTTACATCTGGTTCGAAAGTAGATACTTAACATAATAGTTCCGATCTTCAGTTGTTGAGAGACTATACCAACATGCTCTTGTATATTATAAGAATATTACTGAATAGTGGATTCTTGTTAAATTTTTATACTTGAATATTGACGGTACAATTTCGATTATTCGTGGTTCTGTTCGTTTCGACGGCGTGAGCTTTTTTGATTGAAATTTGTGCGATATGGACGCTTGTGCTATAATTAGTTAAAAAAAAAACCTTTTTGACATAATAAGTCTTCCGATGATGGTCGTGAGACCGAAACGTACGTAAAGACGAAAATATAAAACAAAGTGCTAGTGTGACCTATTTCTCGAGAATTTTTATATATAATTCATACTGGGTCAAGAACCTTTATTACTATTGTTTTTTGTGTACCTACCATCGAGAATTTCTATTGATTCTAGAGTGTTCAATTCAAAACATTTATTTTGATTATGCAAAATGTTCATCTAAATTAGGAAAAGTGTCATGATTCTGAATTATAATTAAATGTAGATGAGTCCGTTTCATTGGCTCTAAAAGATCGAAAATGCTCCTCATATTTCTATATTAAGACTTGATCTACCAATTGAAATTTATCATACTTTGAACATATTAATGTAAACACTCCACGTTCATTATTCGTTTTATCTTTAACATTGAACAAAATATAAGCTATTTATTCTGGGGTTTGAAGCTAAATTTTAGAATATCTTTCGATAAAAAGTCAGCGATTTTTCCACTCAAAGCACCTACTCATGTTGAGGAAACGTATTTTGATGAGGAATCAGAATTTTTTGTAAAAAGCTAGATACTTGACTAAATTAATTTCTGCTTATTTCTATTAATCAATTTGGATGTAATTTCAGGTTGCTATCCATTGTTGATGCCTATATCTTCATTATATTCATTCTTCATTCAAGTATTCAGGGGAGAGAGGATGTGTAAAAAATCTTTGTATCATTAAATTGTATACTGCAAATTTGTGACTATGCGGGGATTAAAGGAAGAATTAGAAATAGTTGCATCTATGAATGTAGATTTTCTATAAATGAAGTCATGATATTATTATGGTGTGTGATGTTTCAAAAATTATTGTGATCAAAATTTTAAATACATTGGGATGGATATTGGAAGAAAGATTTGAAACATCTTGATTCTTGTTAATCCACTTCCTACCTAGTACATTAAAATTTCCCAATTAGCTCACAAACTCTACCCTATTACGAGGGCAAGGTGAATAATCCCCGAAAAATAAACACGATGGCGCCACAATCGAAAATCATATCTGACATTTGTGATGTACCATCTTTAACTAGAACGCATTAAAATTTTCAGACTAATACGTGATTCAGTAATGTTTTGACACCCATCGAAAGTAAGCAACCTTGAAGATTCTTTTAAACATGTGAAAAAGTGAATTTCGCGCCTCGACTAAACATTAAATTTGAGTGGAAAAAGATATAACGCAAACCAAAGCCTCAGTTAAGCATTATGGGTACTCTTCACCATCAATTGGAACGATGTGGTGTACTGATCTTGGTTGAGGTAAGTATTACAACAAAGGACGCCGAACGTTCTGATCGTCCAATTGAGGTTACAACGCCAGACATCGTCAATAAAATCCATAGTATGATAATGGACGATCGGCGAGTAAAGTGCACAAGATTGCTGAGGCTATGGGTATCCCAACCGAACGGGTACGGAACATTTTGCATAAATTTTTGAATATGAGAAAGCTTTCTGCCAGATGGGTGAAGAATTTTCTCTCTGTTGACAACAAGCGCGACCGTGTGATAACTTCAAAGGAGTGTTTGGCGATGTTCAAACGCGATAAAAGTCCTTTTTGTCCCTTTTCGTAACCGTAGACGAAATATGGAGCCATCACAACACACCAGAGACCAAAGACCAGTCAAAACAGTGGACTTGTTCTGGCGAAGCGAAGCCGAAAAAGGCCAAAGTGGGTCAATCGGCCGAAAAAGTCATGCCGACAGTTTTTTGGGATGCACACGGTATCGTCCATATCGATTGACTTGGGCAAAAAGATCACAGCGGAGCTGTTGAATCGATTCGAAGTCGATTTGAAGCGAAAGCGGGTGCATTTGCCAAAGAAAAAAGTGCTATTCCACCAGGACAACGCATCGGCACACAGGTTCGCAGTCGTAATGCCAAAATGGCATGAATTGTGTTACAATTCTCCAGATTTGCCCCCCTGCGAATCTTATCTATTTCCAAACTTGAAGAAATGGTTCGGCGGAAAAAGATTTGGCTCCAGCGATGAGCTCATCGCTGAAACAAATGCCTATTATCGTATTATTTGAGAATTTGAGAAACATTGGACGAAATGTATCGGTCTACAAGGACACTATGTTGAGAAATAAAATAGGTTTCAACCAAATAAATCATTATTTGGGACTTTTCACCTTGTCCTGGATATTTCAATCATTCAATCCTGGCAATATATTTAAACCAAATTACTAATCGTTAATTATATCTTCTTTCGACTATAAAAATCTTAAGATCTTTCATGTTCATTCATCGTATCGTATCGTAATGTTCTGAATATGACACGCTAGTTGTCGAAACTATAGTCACGTTGGTGTTTCTGTAATATGAGTGATAAAAACAGAGGAATAAATGTTTCATCATATCAATACGAATTATAATATTCGGAATAAGATAACGCAATCCCAATTGAAATTTGGAACGGGTGATGAACAAATTTCATGTCAGCAACGAGGTCATTTAACATTTTTAGAAAAAAAAATAACCGTCATCCCTCATGATTTTTGAATATGTTTCATAACATTATGAAATGACTCAACTTTGAAAATGGATAATTCTGTATGCCTAACCTTCAACCGAAAATTTCAAAAATTGTAACGTTTCACCCTTAACTAGATGATATGAAAATTTATTCATATTGTGAAATTACTCTACCATGCTGATTATGTTTAAATGCCGTCTGAAGATGACGTAAGAACGCTGAAACCCGAGTAATAGGAGTTACAAATGAAAGGGATTTTAACATAGTAGTGTTTAATTTTACCATACGAATTTTCCAAGTTATGGCCTTGTTCCATTCAACGCCGGGGCCTTCACAAAAGAGGGGCCCTCACAAAAGACTTCGGACAAAAAAAATCTTTTAAATTCCAACTAGTAAACACTAGTAAACAACTTTTCCTTTTTTTTCGCTGTTTTACCTTTACCTTTACCTTTGTACAAACATGATTATATTGTTCTAAAATATCAACAGAAATCATTGATCTATATTTGTTCACTCCATTCAGGCAATCAATTCATATCTTTGATCGACTCATACAGAAAGGACTTCGGAAAAGACCAATCTCCAGAACTATTTTACTACCAAATTCTCGAAGATAAAAATTTCAGAGCTACATTCACAAACCTTGAGATTTAATTTAGGATGTATTTGGTTTTGATGGTATCAAATTGCACGGGAGAGCGCTCATTTTCAAAAATGAAAATTATAAAAATTATGCTTCGAACGACGATGGGGCAAAACCGTCTAACAAAGCTTTCTCTCCTGAGCATTGAAAGTGACTTACTTCGGGAACTGGATTTCGGCGAAATCATCAACGATTTTTAGGCGAAAAAAGCTCGGAAGGTTCCGTTCGTTAACGCTAAAATTTAATTTCAGATAATTCTTGTTTCCGATTATATTTATATATGTTTGTTGAATACTAAAAAAATTTACTTGGTTTCACAATAAATTATTCACTGAAAAACTCGACTGAAAAAATTGTTCATTTTATTTGGAAAATAATTTGGGGCCAGGGTGGTTCCACTCCTTTGTTGCCCGAGGTCTCCAGACCTCTGAATCCGCCCCTGTTTCATTAGTTGTTACTCACCAATATGATGATATATTCAGGAGTTTTGCGGTGAATTGAGTTCTCCTATACTTAATTTACTTATTTGTTATACTGGGTTCCCTATAATAGGCTACCCATTTTAATATTTGAATTAAAATACTTTTAGTTAACAAAACAAAATTTTTATTTTACTAAATTACAGCTAACTCTTTGGGATTTATGATAAGTTATAAATATTTGGCTAATTTAATTCTAACTTTTGAAAATCACGTCTTCTAAATGACCTCCACCAACTTCAACACATTTTTCAATATTATATAAAAAGTGGTTCATTACACGGCGTAGCAAACCTTCGTCTATTCCTTCAACTTATTCACAAATTTTGACTTTCAGTTCCTCGTACAATCGACTGGACGACTCACAAACACTTTTAAATGTCCCCACAGGAAAAAATCGGGTGCGGTTAAGTCGGGGGACCTCGAAGGCCAAGGCAAATCTCCGAATCGAGAAATAAGTCGGCCATTAAACATTTCTCTCATTGAGTTTCTGGCGGTATGAGCTGTTGCCCCATCTTGTTGGAATAGTAAGGCATTGTTTAGTAATCCTCGTCTATTCAATTCTGGAATTAGAAATGTCTCTAGCATATTAACGTAGCACTCGGATGTTACTGTTACAGCGCGGTTATTTTCATCCTCAAAAAAATAAGGGCCATAATACCAAAAGATCCTACTCCACACCACACAACAACTTTTGGATTATGGAGGTTCTGTGTAAAGATTTCACGAGGATTTTCATTTGACCAGTATCTAAAATTCTGTTTATTGACCATGCTGTTCAAATAAAAATTTGCTTCGTCGGTCATTAGGAGATTGAATTGCTCCTTGATGTCAATCCAAAAATTCTTGACATAATGCTAACCTTGCTTCTTTATCTTGATTGCTAAGGTGCTGTGCCATTTGGTATTTATAGGGATAAAATTTTAAATCTAACTCGTTCAATATTTTCTGGTCTACGACTGCTCTTCGACGTCCAGGCTTCTTCAAATTTTGTAAAGAACCATTTTCACGCCAATGACGAATCCATAACTTAACAGTTTTACGATTTGCCGCGTGACCACTATTGTTGTTATTAAACTGACGCCGGAATGCATGCCTAATTTCTTCTATCGAATTGTTTCTTATGTAAGTTTCTACACAAAACACACGTTGTTGGACTGAGTAATCCATGAAAGTTCAAACGGATGTTGAAGTAATGTCTCAAAGCAAAAAAATTAAATAATTATTTATGAAAACTAACAAACTTCTCGTGGAAAAATGGCGTTCCACGAAATTATTAATTTGAAATTCATTTGTGACAGGCGCCTACTTGATTAATAATTCACTTAAATCCCAAAGACTACAGAAAATAATTTCACAGAGAACAACCTATTTAGTTATCTCGTAGGGAATTTATTAATAATATAAAATGGGTAGTCTATTATGGGGAACCCAGTAGTATCAAAAGCTTATTCGCGAGTTTCTCAATCATACGGGAATTGCTTCTGTTATAATATGGAAAAGTTAAATTCATTTATTATAGTCATGAGTATACGATGTAGATATCAGTTCAGCTGAGGAAAAAGAGGAATAGCAAATTTACCTTCCTAACAATTGTTAGTCATTCTCATCAAACGAATCCATAAAACATCAGCATTAACAACTGTAATTAAGATATTGACTTGGTTCCCATAACTTGTCTCAATTACAATGATGTCCAACGGACGGTTATAAACATGTTAATTTTCAACTAATTTGTTCTTTATTAGCAAGAGTACACTTCACCGTTCGGTTCATTCCATAATTGAGTCCCGACATTTTTGTATTTCCATCAACATATAACGTTTGCGTATTAAAAATTTCTAAAACACGAATTGAATAGACAGTGAACATGAGTTAATCAGAGATGCGTGTTATGTTCGCGATAACTGTTCTTTGTATCACCGACAAAGGCAATCTACAAATTGCATTGCGATTTAGCCAATCAGAAACGCTTTGTTCCTATTGAGCTTTTTTGTTCGAGAAAAATTAATAAATTCTCAAAAATGGCAATGATATTTTTGTTTAACCTCTGCAACGATGCTCGCTCAACCTGAATTAAATTCGAACCGTTATCTGTTATACAAAGCACATGTGTGTTTTTGACTGAATTCATCAAAATGGGTATTTGAAAATGTATAATACACCTTTTATCATGTTTTTATGCAAGAGTGTTCTGATAACAATTAGGATTAATTAAATTTTGCTCGTGATATTCAAATAGCTTTTGTACGTCATTTAATAGGTTGTGTTATCTATTCTATCCAATAATCAAAATTGAGGAAGTATGCAACAAACTTTTGCTAAAACTTTATTCATCATTATTTTACTGACATTATTGGAATTTTTCTGATTCATTATGAAATCGCGACTCGAACTGAAGAAACATAAATAAATACAACCGAGATTACTTAAATATCCGACTTTCTCAATAAAAAATCTTTAGCAAATAATAATAAATGTTTCCATTGGTTTCATTAAAGCACTATGCATCCTCGACTGTTTTTTTATGTCATGATACATTGTATTTTTCTAGATTCTGTAAAAAGGAGGGGCACAAAATGTTCTATATGCTATATGAAGGCATACAGAGAGGTTTTAGATTATAATGAAGTTAGTTACTTGGTTAGGCATGACACCGATATTGTACGCAAAAGGAATAAAGTTCTGTTCATAATAAGGAAATCAATATTGAATCTTGTTTGAACAAACTCCTTCTCGATGTAGTACAATGATATAATTTTAATCAATAAATATCTAAAGCCAGAACAAAAGGAAATTCATAATATACGAAGGCAAGACGAAAAGTCCCTGAAAAATGAAGCAACAAATGATTTATTTCGTCAACATAATCTCCTTGTAGCCAACTTCGTCACTCCGTCCAACTTTTCTCTAATTTTTCGATCCCTTCCAAATGATACGATTTCAGCAATCCTTCAAAATAGGCGTTTGGTTCAGCGATGGCCTCATTGTTGGAGCCAAATCTCTTACCGCCGAGCCATTTCTTCAAGTTTGGGAATATATGAAAATCGCAGGGGGCCAAATCTGGAGAATATGGTTGATGACGAACCTATTCGTAGCGCAATTCATGCACCATTGCGACTGCGGACTTGTGCGCCAATGCGTTGTTCTGGTGAAAGAGGACTATTTTCTTTACCAAATGCGGCCTCTTTTGCTTCGAATCGGCATATGAACGATCCAGCAGCCCTGCATAATATACGCCTGTGATCGTTTTGCCCTTTTCAAGGTAATCGATATGGACGATACCTTACGCATCCCAAAAAATTGTCGCCATGACTTTATTGGCCAATAAACCCACTTTGGCCTTTTTTGGCTTTGATTCGCCAGGGCCAGTTCACTGTTTCATCCATGGTTGCGGAATGGCCCAACAAAGTCCTTCTTTTCGAGTTCGAAAAGCTTGAATAATGTTCAACATATGATGCTCTGGCTTGCGTAATGTTTTTTGCATGCAAGAAATAATGTTTAATCAAGACGCGAAATTCACTTTTATCCATGTTTGCAAAAATATTCAAGGTTTCTTGATTTCACAACAGACATATATGACATAACAGTCAATCACAAATGTCACATGGGATTCACGATTGTGTTGCCATCTGTTTTATTTTTCAGACACTTTTCACCTTGCCCTGGTAGAAGCCTATTAAGGAATAAATGAATATTTCCTAGTTATCAAATTGGCATTGTGTCGCCATCTATCACTCAAGTAGTCTAACATTCTTCGAAACTTTTGTTAAGCTCGAGAAACGTATCAGTCATTGTTATAAATGAATTTCATAGTGCGACATCTACTCATAGATGGTGCTAGATGTTATGGCTCTCTGTATGGCATTGTAAGTAGGGTTATTTATATCCTCGTCAGAATAGTCGTTCAGTAACATCGCAATATTTTCATTCCGTTGATGAGTTCGAGAGGGCGAACTATTAGTTGTGATGCTACTTATGTTACTAAGCAATCTAGACTAGAGAAATCTTACTGAGATATCTAAACGATTCATCCTTGTCATAATGAAAAATAACTTAAATTAATGATGTTGATCATGACGTGTTGCAAAAAATATTTTCAAACTCTTAAAACTATCTAGTACTATCCGGAAATTATGAGTCAAAAGGAGTTAATTCCACATGGATGATTAATACTACATGTTCCTACAACAATTTTCCAAAAATCGAATATAAGACAGTTATAAGGCTTCAAAATAGATTTTTCAAATCATTTTTCACTATTTTTTTCGAGATGACCATTTTTTTCCCAAATTTTCAAAATTGGCACTATTATCATTGATTTGCCTTTGTATTATCGATCCAAATTTGACCCATATTTCTTAACGACAAGAAGCCTTAACTGTCCTTGACCCTGGCCAATAACGTTTTTGCTTAGTTTTTTTTGAGACAATCTGTTGATAATGAATTGCTAATAACTCTCAACAATTTGGTATGTAATCATCATGCACTTCGATAAATTTACCCTCCTTGGCATGTCCAAGCTTAGATGATGAGGGAGGAATATTGATCTGTTGATCAGTTGTTCTCATTTAAAGTTGTCAACGGAGTTATCTAGCAATGTTCTCCATTATTAGATCTCTTTGATTTACTCACTTGCTTACAGTGAATGCACTTTTCCAAATCGGGTTTCATGGAACTAACTAAGGCAGAAACTCTTTGGTGGATAGGTTTTGCGTTTATTAAACGTATGTCGGTTTGTTGTATTTGATGCTGGGTTAGACGGTTTTCGTAGAATCATATTGGTATGATTACATTATCATGTTCAAATCCATCTTAATCCGTTAAAAGAATAGAAGTACAAAATTTTGATTGCCATTATGGAGATTTCTCATGGTAATGTAGAAAATCATACGAGCAACGAGATCTTCAGGAGTTAGACATTGAATAGTTCGATAATGGTGGAATGAAGATTCGCTCTTTCAGAAGTTTATGTACCGAGCTCTTCCGTGTATAGCAATTAATCTGACCCTTGCTTTACAGGATCCAAATTCTGGGGTCTTTGATGAATTGTACTGAACATCCTTCTTCTACAAAGAGGTTTGACCTTACAAACGTCAACCAGTCAAGAACGATGTGATGAGCTGAGTAATGTAAGAGATTGAGTAGATGTTGTCAAATTTATAGTGAATAAATGGGGCCTTAGTGATCTTTGTTACGAATATAAATTGTACCTAAATGAATCAGGAAAACCCTTCGACAAGATTCACAGTGAATTTCATTCATGTATGCGAAGGAGAATTCAATAATTTGTGGTATGAAACGGAAACAAATTAATGAAAAACTTATTTTGTAGGTCTTGTGTTGTTTAGTGAAACAACATGGTGTTAAACGAGATATTCAGATATAAATATTTTGTCGTACGTTAGAGAAACATAGGAGAAGCACACACAAAATCACTTCTAATTATTGTGAGTTCTTCATGTTAGGTAAACGAAACATTTCCACAGCAGTATAATAGGGCAACGTGAAAAGTCCCTGGAAAACGAAACAAGAGATGATTTATTTGGTCAAAACTATCTTATTTCTCAACATAATGCTCTTGTTGCCCGATACATCTCATTCAACGTTTTTATAATTTTTTGATCCCTTCCAAATAATACGATTTCGGCAATTCTTCAAAATATGTGTTTGTTTCAACGATGACCTCACCGTTGGAGCCAAATCTCTTCGCGCAGATCCATTCTTTCAAGTTTGGAAAAAGTTGGAGAATATGATGGATGACGAACCAATTCGTAGCACAATTCATGCAATTTTGTCATCGCGACTGCGGACCTGTGTGCCGGTGCGTTGTTCTGGTGGAAGAGCACTTTTTTCTTTGCCAAATGCGGCCGCTTTCGCTTTCAACAGCTCTGCATAATATAGGCCAGTGACCGTTTTGCCCTTTTCAAGGTAATCGATATGGACGATACCGTGTGCATCTCAAAAAACTGTCGCCATGACTTTGTTGGCCAATGAACTCAATTTGGCATCTTTGGCTTCGATTCGCCAGGACAAGTTCACTGTTTTGACTGTTTTTTGGTCACTGGTGTGTTGCGATGGATCCATGTTCCCTCCACGCTTACAAAACGGCGGAAAAAGGCTTTGTATCACGCTTGAACATCGTCAAACACATCTTTGAAGTTGTCACACTGTCGCTCTTGATGTCAACAGAGAGCAAATACGGCACCCATCTGGCAGATAGCCTGCTCATATCCAAATATTTATGTGAAATGTTTCGTACATGTTTGGTTGAGATGCCCATAGCCACTGCAATCTCGTGCCGATCGTCCAATATATTATCATGGATTTTATCGACGATTCCTGGTGTTGTGACCTCAATTGTACGACCAGAACGTTCGGCGTCCTTTGTGGTCATACTACCACAGTATGACACTTGTGAATCGTTCCAATAGATGGTGGAGAGTCCCAGTAATGTTTAACAAGGAAGGTTTGGGTTGCGTAATGTTTATTCCACCCAAGAAATATTGTTTAATCAAAACACGAAATTCACGTTTTCCATGTCTACAAAAATCTTCAAGGCTGCTCAGATTCAATGGGTGTTAAAACAGAACTGAATGTCAAAGATGGTACATTATAAATTTTATATGGGATTTACGATTGTGGCTTCATCTGTCTAATTTTTCAGGGTCCCTTCACCTTGCCTTTGTGAAATAGTGGAATCAAATATCAAAAGAAAGTAAATAGCCTCCTCCTTGAACATTTTCTGGATCCTCTCTCTCTTGTTGTATTCTCAAAGTTCACATTTTTCAATTTTAAGACAACATTTTAATTTCACATCTAGAATTTAATGTTGGGCCAACGACCAAATACCTATATATTGGTGTTCAAATGAGTTTCTCGTACTGCAGAATGAAATTTTATTCATACTTGATTTCGCGTAGTTATTGAAGCTCACATCTAGACTTCATAAGCTTTACGCAAAAATTAAAGAATTTATATATTCATAACAGACAGTTAGACGGAGAACAGCCGAGCCGATTAACTACCGCCTTAATTGTTTCAGTTTGCTGTTCGATAATGATACAAAAGATGACCCCAAAAGTGTGCAGTATATAATAACAGCTTATGATACACAATATCCCAGAAAGTAGTGTGAATAAGTATACACACATAGTTTTATTTTTACAGAAACGCTTTCTAAAGAAAATACAAGCCTTCAAAGTTCGGTCTGAAAAACAGTTTTTTTTCATCATAACTGTATGACCGCTCCAGCGATTTTGACAAAATTTGTCTTAAGTACTCCTAAGATACGATATTATTTCACAATAGTAACATTTGTCCAGTCGCTTAACTAAAGGGGGTTGGTTTCCTTTTACCGCTTTATTTTCTATACCACTGAATATTTTCAAAATTGGTCTATTTTTTGGATCTTTCGTTAAGCTTACAAAAACAAGTTATTCCTGCAAAATTTTGATGAGAGCAGTTGTACCAACTGTAAAAGAAAAATTACTATTATTTTGAACAGTTGTTAGAATTTATGATTTTTATATTTAGTTGTATCATCATTATAACAGTGGCGGCTCCTCGAAGGAGGCTAAGGAGGCTCAGCCTCCTCACCAATTTATCTTAATGATCATTCTCCATTTCATCTCCTGTTTCTCTGATAATTCTTTAAATTTTACAATTAATTCCCCGTTCTCAGTAGTTATTTTCAATCCGGCAACAGTGGTCAGAGGCTAGATTCTCTATATATCTCAAACGCTGAGTTGTGTTGTTCAACACAGTTGCCGTTTTTCCGACCAGTCAATCGCCAAATATCGTGAAACGGCGAAAACGGCAACAGGGTAGGGAGGCTAGCTTTTCGTATCCATTCGTCGGTCGAATGAAATACGATTACTTGCGCTCCCGCCTCCCGCTGCTAGAAGAATGCGGTTAGTTGTTGTTTTTATTCCATGAGGCGTAGTAAGGTTAAGTAGTTAATTTTTAAGTTATAATTTATCTAGTCGGAATCGGTGAACGTTAAAATTATGAGTGACTTAGTTGCAAAGTTCTTAGAAAATCCATTTAGTGGATTAACATATGATAGAAAAGTGTTCTTCAAAAACAAACGGCCTTTACCGGATTTGAAAGGATTAGTGATGGCAGGGAAGTATCAAAATCGATCGTTTAATACTGATAATTATAAAAAATATGTATGGTTAACGGGATCTGATGTACACAATAAATTATATTGCTGGTATTGCTTGCTATTCACATCAGATACAACTTCATGTTGGGGGCACTTGGGTTATAATGATTTGAAAAATTTAGCTCGTGGCCTAGAAAGACATGAAAAATCGCAGGAACATATTACATCGTGTATTAAGTTTAAATTAACCGGTAAACAGAATATTGTTAATGCGATTGATTCTACACGAACACGCGAAATCGAAAATCATAATAATACAGTTAAAGAAAACCGCGAAGTTTTAAAAAAAATCATTGATTTCTTATTGTATTTATCATTTTAAGATTTGGCTTTTAGAGGGCATGATGAAACTGAAAATTCAGTTAATAAAGGTAATTGTTAGATTTGTTTTGTAAATACGACAAAGCTTCGCGATTTTATGACTAAGGCGTCAGTATTTGCAGGCATTTGTTTTGTTTTATGCGGGTATAATGGTTGAGTGACACCACGCGAAATAAGGTTAGATTAGAATTCGTCTGTTCGGTAAATTATTAATTGTAAAAATGGACAACTAGTGGAAAGATTTTTAGGGTTCTACGATGTTAGTTCGGGAAGAACAGCGGTCAATTTATTCAATTTTTCAATGGAAACATTTCAACGATTCGACTTTGCGAATAAATCAGACTTACGACGGCATCTGTAATGGCGGGACATTTAAACGGTCTTCAAACAAACGTAAGTTTTAAATAACATAGTAGGAAACAGAATTCCCTGTAATGCTCGAACTCGATGGAATTTTACATCACATGGTTTAGTTTACCATCCATAAAAATAAAGACAAATTAATTGAAATATTTGATTTTATATTAAACAGTGATGACTTTTCAACAGATCAGGTTTCATTGAATGCACTGCGTTGGTTTAAAATATTATTTAGAAAATGAAGAATTTTTGTTATTTCTTGATACTTTTAAATTAATATTTGAACAAACTGATCTTATTTTTCGAATTTTACAACATAAATTCACTAATATAATTCATTCAAGAGATCGTTTAACACATCTCATCGATAAAATTCAAGTTTCCGTTATACAGAATTTCATTTTAATATTTTATTTGGAAATTATTCAACTGATGAGGCTTCTCCCGTGAGAAGGAGGAAAACATATAATTTGGTAGACAAGAAACTACATTATAAACAACTTTTTTATGAAATTTTAGATACTATTAAAGGTCAAATATTGAGATTCGATTTTCCTATTTACATGAATTGAAGTTTTTCGATTTGACGAATAGAAGATTTTTCGAATCTTTTTCAGAAGAGTTTTTCAAAACACTTTCAGATAACTTAGTTCTAAAATATAATTTTTTTGATAAAATAGCGCTGCACAATGAATTATACGTTGTATACTGGGATAAAGATATTTTAGGCCAGTACGACAGTCACGCCGATATGATAAAATATATGATAGATAATGATTTGCAACAAGTCTTACCTCAGTTTTATAAACTACTTTGTTTGACAGTCACCATTCCTGTCACGTCGGCATCGGTGGAGAGATCATTTTCTACTCTCAAACGAATTAAAACATACATGCGAAATACAATGGGCCAAAATCGTTTATACAATGTTAGTTTAATATCTATTGAAAAAGATTTAGTAAAACACTTAAAACATAATGATACATTTTATGATAATATTATTGATCATTTTTCGTAAATTAAAGACCGTAGAATTTCGTTAATATATAGAAAAGTTGATAAAATTAATAACAAAAAACAAAATATGAAAAATTCCAAAAAAAAAGAAAAAAAATTAAAAATCCAAAAAAAAATAAAAAACAAAAAACGAAAGAAAAAAAAATTTGTGGGCAAGAGAAACTCTATACCTCCACGTTGGTTCTTGCTGGGTAACAATCAATTTTGTCACTGAAGGTTAAATTAATTGGCTGAATAGAGTATATTTTTACAAAAACATTTTATGTCCAGCCTCCTCTCTCAAAAAGTTCACGAGCCGCCACTGCATTATAAATAAGATGCAATCACCCTTATTCACTGAAAATACTGTTAATGTACTGAGGACCTTCATACTACCAAGTAGTCATCATTATATTTTACTTCCTTCATAAGGGTATAAGGGTTATTGTTTCTTATTTATAGCGTTATAGTGTATCTATAGTATGTGAACTGTCCTATAATTCATTTGGTTGTATGTTGAGTAGAAAGTTGTTTCATCAAAGGTAACATTTATTGTGTATATCATGTTTATTTCACACATTTGAAAGAGAAAAGTCCCCCTCTCCTTATCTGCATAGATATTCGCCGGTCCGAAAATTGTATAGTTCATAGGACTCATCTTGAAATGTCATCACTCGTACTATAAGTTACAAGAAGGATTTATTATTCTTACTGGTATCCATATTAACTCAACAATCTCCAGTAAAAACATCCATGAAGGACTATGTATTCTCAGTGTAAATAAAAAAATATTTAGTAAGAATGAGACCAACCGATTAACTGTGAAGTAGGTGTAACAATGTTCATGAACATTTCATGCTAGGTGGAAATTTCCGCAATCAATATCATTTTCTCTAATAAAAAAGTGTTATAAGGTCGAACTTAAAGATCTAAACTCACGCTAAGGGAAATCATAATGTATGCGCAATATGCAGCAACGAGCCAAATGTTCCGACTCTGTTAGTTATGAAACTGCAACTAATCCAGCTCAAGAACAAAATTATATACAATGATTTTAAATGATTCGCTAGCACTTACTTCTGATTTTCTATTTCTTACAAGAACAAAGATCGTAATGATATCGAAAAATAAACACTTTTCTCAATATTACCGCATAATCTCATTTCAGTTTTAAAAATCAGAGTCTAATCTTCAGTTGAACTACTTGTGTCGCCTTTTTTCATCATTGCCTTATTAGTCGAGTCAAATAGGTATTTCATTACGAAAATCGAACGATATGGACCGATTTTGATGAAACAAAGTGCATTCGAATCGGGATGACGTCTAAAAAAAAGCTTACCTGTTAGTTTTTTGTGCAAATTTGTTATTACTTTTTTAAACCAAAAAATTGACCAATTTCCAAAATTTCATCAAAACTAACCAGAAATCCTCAGGGGTTGTGGAGGTTGTTTTTTTATGTTAAATGTTTAAAAATTTTGTTAAATCAAAAACAAAATCGAATTCTAATTTTTTAATTTTTTAATTCGAAATAAATTCCCGCTCATCTAAATTTTTTTTCTATCTTCTCTACTCAGTCTTTTTATATTCCACACAGCATCTTTTACATATACTATGGACATATACGTAATAAAAACCGGGCGGGAGTAGCAGGTAGGTATTTTTCTTGAACTATGGAGTCTACACTATACTATAACACAACATCTATCATATAATAAGATCTCTATGGCATCCACCGCTTCATAGAGGAGCTGTTTATCTAAGCCGGCCCTCCCTCCCGTCCCCCCAAAATAAAGACGCGGCAACATATATGTGGACCACGCTGCTATTGTAATGTAGATACATAATAAATGATCACCACGTGTCACTCACTGTTGGATGCTGCTGTTGTTCAGATTAGTAAAATTTCTCATTCGTTTCATGTGAAAATTATTTTGTTCTGTGGTTCAGTGAATATAATCAGAAAAATTTTTTTAATAATTCAAATACATATTGTTCAATAAATAAAATATTGCTTTAATAAAGCATTCACGCTGCAAATTAATGAAAGTGTAATCGTAAGTGACGAATTTTTATAAAAATTTATTAAGTGAAAAATCCAATTAATATTAAGTAATTTTTAAATTAAATTTAAATATCAGTGAATTTTTGAGGCTGTCTTCCATTCATTATTTCTATCTAAAAATTGAATCCAGAAGAGTGGGGATGGAAAAAAGTAGACGGAGTCTTACATCCTGTAAAATTGAACTTGGATCCAGTTCCTGAAGAGCTTTTAAATACAGTATCATGCTCATGCAAAAAGAAATGCGCGTCAAGCAGATGTGGATGTCGCAAAAAAAAATGTGAACTGTACTGTTGCTTGTGCAAATTGATCAATCCAATTTCACCTGGAGATAACGACGAAGACGGTGACGATGATGAAGTAGATAATACCAATGAAGAAGGAGACATTGAAAATATTCAAACACGCAATGTCAATTATTATGATTATGATAATAGTGACGATGAAGATTGATTTTACTTGTACTTACTGAAATATGCATTTTGTAAATAATATTCAATTGATTAAAAATATTGTAAATATGTATATATATATATATATATATATATATATATATATATATATATATATATATATATTTCTTCTTAGGTTCTCGCGGACGTAATGTGTAGAACTGGATTCTCGGGTATTGATCCGCGTTGTGTGGTTTCGGTCCTCAAAAGGACCAATTTCACGACGTTTCGGCAAAGTCGCATTTGCCATCTTCACGTGATTCGACCGTAGAGTCTGGAAAACGCGGATCAATACCCGAGAATCCAGTTCTACATATATATATATATATATATATATATATATATATATATATATATATATATATATATATATATATATATATATATATATATATATATATATATATATATATATATATATATATATATATATAATATGATCTACTATAATAATTAGCCAGAAAATTGGTCAATTTTTCGGTTAAAAAAATAATAACAAATTTCCACAAAAAACTAACCGGTAAGCTTTTTTCTAGACGTCATTCCGAATCGAATGCACTTTGTTTCATCAAATTCTGTCCATATCGTTCGATTTTCATAAGTCGGGGCCTGTTTTAATACCGATTTAACTCGACTATATTAAATTTAAGGAGATGATGGAATAACGAATCAGAAGAAGTTATACATGGTGAAATAAAAAGTCTACCAAGTTGTTGACAATTGTACAGTACGGTTCAAAAAAGATGACCGGTGGGAAGAATGTCAAAAATTGTACATGCTGTGCACAATAGCATATACTATTTTACTTGTTTGATTATACTTCATTTTCTAACTGCATACTGGATACAACATAGAAGAGTAGACCAACACGTCAATAAAATTAATGTCCTGCACAACTATACATTCCTTCTGAATGTGGCATGTCTCCGACAAAGGCCAACACAATAGACATTGGCGTGGAATCCCCTTTACCGTATTCTGAACAGTCAGGTTTAATATATACCACCCTATTTTTGTACACCCACTATGGGTATACCCCCCACCCATATCCTTTTTTGTCTGAAATTACCAGAATTGGAGGGGTTCGACTACTTTTGTTACCTGAGTGCACCTAACTCTGGTTGCATTTCGCGTAGGTTAAAAACCTACCCAGTATACGTGTATTGCCCTCCAAAATAAAAATTTGATTGGTCCAAAATGGTCAACTTGAAAAGATTCTCAATAAAGATTGATGAGTGGAGATTAATACTCGATGATGAAGGCGTTGACAATAGAATTCTAATTTTCGCAAATGCTATAGATAGAGCTCTCGTTCAGCACAAATAATTCTGGGCGGGCCTACAAGAGTTGTTCTGTCCAATTAAGCCAGATGTACATTATTTATGCAGATTTGGGTAGCACACATCAGGAGACAAATATTGTTCCATTAGTGTCTGCACTTTTGCCAAACCATTCGCTAGTAACTTACAAGAGGATGATCCGCCTGATTAAAAACTCAGGTCTCTGATTGGAGCCCTGAGAATGTGAATATTGACTTCGAACCGGCTGAAATATCGGCTCCGAGGAAAATCTTCCTTTACATTCATGAGATTTGAGCGAAAACTACCTCCATTTTGCCCAAGCTATTTGGCGAAAAGTTCAAAAATATGGTCTGGCTACGTATTATCACTAGGATACTGAGCTTCGTCAAATCATCTGGATGTGTATTGCTTCGGCATTCCTCAGAGTTGAGGATGTCAAAGATGGTTATTCACAAATCATAGATGATCCTCCAAAACTAGCAGATGATGAAGGAGATAAGTAGAATCAACGTCGGTCATTGCTCCCGGAGAAGCTAAGCTTATGAATTACTTCGTGAAGCAATGGTTAGATGATAGCAACGTTTCAATTGAAATTTGAAATTGTTATAGAACAATACATCGGACATATAATGTAGCAGAAGGTCACAATCATATATGATAAGCAATTTTCTTGGTTATACCAATCCAAGGTTAAAAATTTCTTGTAATGTCTGAGCAAGAAGTAGCAAAGGCCAAATGATACATTCAGATTTGCATTCAGAGGGGGTGGAAGGAAAAAATACATATTGTCTTAGATTAACGCACAGATGAAGTGTATGAAAATGTAATGTATAAGAATATCAAACTATAAAAAAATAGCTGTTTATACAACTAGTTGCAAAATTAATATGTTTTTTTGCACTAGATGTGATTCGATCTTGTGCAAAAAACACGTCGTTCTGCATCGTGTTTTATACAACATTTCCGTAATCCAGTAGTACGAAAAAAATGTCCATCACGTTTCTTTTTCATTTAGATAGTAACGGGTGGTTAAATTGTAAGGGCCGATGTTGAATGTGAACCACACCTAAACGCCAAGTTTTTTTCCGAATTTTATTTGACATTTCTCTATTTCAGACTTACTCAATTTGAACCATGGAGAGATACACAATCCAACAACGTGTTAAAGTTATCCAGACTTATTATGAAAATGGGCGTTCAAATCAAAATGCATATCGTGCACTTCGTGATTTTTTTGGTCAATTTGATCGTCCAAATGTGCGTACAATCGCAAAAATCGTGGAAAAATTCGAGCAAACCGGGTCTGTAGAAGATGTGAGAACACCAGTGCATGCTCGTACAGCTCGTACTGCAGAAAATATTGCTGCTGTTCGCGATAGTGTGGCTGAAGAGCCGTCCACCTCAACTCGTCGTCGTGCCCAACAATTGCACCTCTCACGCTCGTCTTTGATGAACATTATGCATAAAGACTTGCATTTACACGCTTACAAGGTGCAATTGGCTCAAGAACTAAAGCCTCTTGACCATACCAAACGTCGTGAATGGGCAGAATGGTGGCAAGAAATGGCAACAGTGGATGATCAATTTTCGAAGAAAATCATCTTCAGTGATGAGGCACATTTTCACCTCAGTGGATTCGTCAATAAACAGAATTGCCGCATTTGGGCGAATGAGAATCCAAGAGTGATTGTCGAAAAACCAATGCATCCACAAAGAGTGACTGTTTGGTGCGGCATCATCGGGCCGTATTTTTTCCAAAATGAGGCCGGTCAGGCAGTTACTGTGAATGGTGTTCGCTATCGTGAGATGATAACGAATTTTTTATGGCCCGAATTGGAAGATATGGATGTGGACGATATTTGGTATCAGCAGGACGGTGCCACTTGCCACACAGCTAACGAAACAATGGCTCTTTTGCGCAACAAATTCAATGGCCGTGTTATCTCACGTAATGGCGATGTCAATTGGCCGCCAAGATCATGTGATTTGACACCGTTGGACTTTTTTCTTTGGGGTTATTTGAAAGAAAAGGTGTACGTCGATAAGCCAGCAACAATTCAAGAGCTAAAGGATGAGATAATTCGGCACATTAACGGCATAGAACCTCCATTATGCCTCAGGGTCATCGAAAATTTGGACCATCGGATGGAGGTGTGCCGCCGTGGTCGCGGCGCCCATTTGGCCGATATTTTATTCCATACTTAATTGAGTGATACCAATATATCATAATAAAATAAAATTACAATAATTTCCTAAATAGTTTGTGTTTTATTCAAAATCAACATCGGCCCTTGAAATTTAACCACCCTTTATTAAAGTCATTTTTGTTTGTTTCTATAGAGATAACCATGCAAAATTCGTGATATTAGAGTTACGATGGAACAGCGCCAAAGTCAAGACATTTTTCCGAAATATCCACATTTATATCTGAATTTTGTGTTTAAGAATGAGCGAATATGGAGAGTTCATACCCAATTTGGTAAGGTGCACTGTTCTCATGAATCCTGAATTTCTCCAGTGTCGAGTGCTTTGCGCCTTGTTTCGCCAGTAAGATTAATTTTGTGAAGGTGGTAGTTGAAGTGTCCTTGTCCCGTTAGTATCTGTGTATTCGGCACCGATTTTTACCATCTTCGTCACTTGCTGAGGCCAGTCTTCTCTAGCATCGGATCGTCCCTTTGATGATGCTCATCGAAATGCCGACCTCTTTTTCAGGACCTATCGAGGTTCCTTAGTCCCTTATTCCGAAGTGACCGCGAACCAGGTGCGGATCCAAAGCAAAAATTTTTTTATTACAGCTTCAATTTTTAAGATAAAAAATTTGAGGAACAAAAGTTACTCAAATTTATTCAAAGAAAATAAATTATTCCGGATTTGAAAAATAAACAAGAATTATCAATTCGAAACTATCAGCTGGTTCGTGACTCTAAATATTTCTGATTTAAATTAGAACTATGTATAATAGGTTAAACGAAAACGGTTTTTTCAAATACATCACAGCTTGAAGGATTAATTTCTCCCACAACTAAAAAATAAAACCGTTCTCATTATAACCATTCAATTATATTATATATAATGATATAGATTGAAAAGACACTAGCTCCGTGATAGCAGACACCGGCTGAGAGCAACCATTGAGGAGGAAAGGCTCTCGGGTCTAGTCTTGCTTCACATTCACCACCAGATTCAGCTTGACGTGGATAAAATTATTACAGAATCCGCGAAAGGATTCAAAAACGAGTTGATTTTGTAATCTAAATAGTATATGAATCGTTTGTTTCAACATTGCAAGATGTCAAAATTTAGAAGCACAAATATATAATATATACGTATATGATATAAAATTAGATAGGTATTAAAAAACAGCGAATAAAAATATGTTTGATATGTAATTGTGCTCCCCCTTCTTTGAAAAAATAACACTGTGCCCCAACCGGGGATTTTAGGGTATTTGAGATTCCCAATAGTTCCATAATATTATGCCAATCATAATCTACATTGCTATTTTGAATAGCTAGATTGGCTTATAGTTCAGTATGAAAAATAAATTTGAAGTTCAGGTCAATAATTATAATTTTTTTATGGATTAATATCTTGATTATTGATATTTGTTGTTACTGTAAATATGACATGTATATCATGGATATTATAATTATAACCTTGTCATGAAAATTCTGAAAATCGGAAATTGAAGACTTTGAAACAAAAATTTGTTCCTGTACCTATTCAATAAGCTACCTTGGAATCAGTTTCTACAACGTTCACAAAAGTTAACAATATTTTTTGAGTGCTCCTTGCTATGAATTATCTGCATTGCCACCTACGCATAAAAGCTTCAAATTTGCATTCATGTTATGATAATTCTTATGAAATCCAAATGGCGTATTTGAAATGGGCATGTTCTTTCAAAATTTAAATGATTATCATACTTCTGTTCAGTTGAATTTTCATAACTGTTGTATAATTCAACCCACAATGATTGCGTTATAGTTAAAGAGTCTCTACAACCTTTGAAGTTATGGGCTAGATAATGAGGGTAGTTCATCGATATGTACAGAATTGTATGCGTCATCTTCAGTAATTTCATTATGACAATTTTTATGGTTGTTTTCCGAGCTTGAATAAGATCTTACGTGGGAATCGTAAATTGTTTTTCCTAATCTGATTCTTGGTTTGTTTATGCATTGACAAAGTTATCAAGTTCTTACCAGAATTATGAAATTTTTTGAAACCACATAACCAATATGCTTTTATAGGCATAATGTTTTGCAATCATCACATAGATTTGGAAATTTCACACTTCTGGTGGAATGATAATTTTAATAACTCGATCATTATGCATTTATTTATATCGATTCCTGGAACGTTTGCTCTAACATACGTTCTCATAATGATTCTATAGTGATTAGTGAATTCACTCTGTAATAATGATAATAAAAGTTGTAATATCAAATTCCACCATTAATGTTAATATTTATGCGTAATCAAGCGCCTCAAATTATTGGGCTCATAATTAAACCCATTTATTAAACACGTTATGAAATGTGATTCCCGCCATTGTTACACCTTCTTCCTTTGTTTCGTGAATCGCTCGAAACTACATTTCGCCATGACACGTTTAAAACAAAAGATATCGCGTGTTGGAAATAAATATGGCGCCGTAAATTAAGTTCGCGTGAGCGCGCTTTATGCCTGGACGGGACAACATACGTCATACGTTGGAAGTGAATTCAAACAAAGCTAGTCTAGGAGACTGGTAGTAACTTTGTAACATCATTCACGCATTGCGATTAACAATTAAAACTGAATTGCAGGAATAATTCATCGTTAGTTGCAGGGGTTAAAAAATCAAACACGGACATTAAGCAAAAATAGTTTGTAACTCTTCTCCTATTTTAGCAAAAATCAGATGACTAGTAATCAAATAAAAGGATTATATTAATATATCGAATGAATTCCGAAAGTATTCGAATATATCTTCGCCGTGATACCTATGGACAGAAGGAAAGTGAAACAACTATAATTCTCTAAATTTAAACATTCTGCAGCACATTAAAGTCTGTCAGACAATCGAAAGATTATGGGGTTCCTGAATATGAACATTTGTCTATACTGTAACGTGCTTTATCACTTTTGGCGTTGAAAACTTACTACAGAATAAATTTTATTTCTCGGGAGGCAGATCTTTAAGATTTACTCCTCGTTGAATACTTCTACTAGGGTCCTAACCACAAAGCGTATCACATTGCTATCGATGGATAGCTTTGTCGCTATTGTAGCTTCATTGAAGTAATAACCAAGGCGAGAAACTGGGCAGAATGAATAACATCAAAATTGCAGTCCTCAATTGCAACCGATACTCGCTTAGAACTTAGCTAATTTTGAAATGATGGAGCAGAAATAACTAAATGAAACGGAGTACTGCCAATAATAGATTTATTATCAGAATTTTACCATCCAAATATAAATATTTGACAATCCTCACGTGGAAAGCAAGCTTGTTGAATCATGCGGGCGGTTTCAGGAACACCCTAGGGGAGATTCACGCAGTAATTGCAACAATCTAGTGCATATCATTTACGTTACCGTGTTCTTCTCTTGTCGTATAAACCTTCTGCATTCAATCGCAACTATTACTTATTATCCCTGATAACTAATACTGCGTATGGACAAAACGGAATACACTTCTATATTATGGTAAATAGTATGCGACTTGAAACGTCACCTGATATTTCTCTTCTAATCTGATGGATTCATGGTAATAACAGTTCGGTTCTTTTGCACTTAGTTAACTTATTTTATGACCTTTGCCGAATCACTTAATCTCTCAGTCGCAGGTTGCCTTTTATATGCTTCTAGGCGCTGGTTAAGCCACTTCACTAATTTTCACATACCACTTTTTCACTCATTTCGCGCGTAAGATCCTCCTCCAATTCCGAAATTAAGTGCCGTACAAAGATGTCTACACTCTGTACTACCGCAATAGACCTAAGCGGAATTATGAATCATATTACTTTATACGCATTTCTGCGAAGATAGTTCAAGTTACTTATCCGGAATTTATGAGCATAAGTGAATGAATACGTACGTTTTCTACATAATGATATACTATAATCCGGAATTATTGAATCATGCGTTTCGACTATAAATAAAATAAATTTTGGGAAACTTATGATCAATATATGTGTTTCCTACTTGCCAATATTGAATGATTATTTAAAATTTATGTTATGATCTTTTTTTACACTACACCTAAAAGATGAAACATCATTCTTGGGAAATCCATTATTCCAATACGATCTTAGTGGTCAACTATCTGCGAAATTAGTTTCAACAAAGACATTTTCCAAAAACTAGAAAAATGTCCATGAATTATGGAAACTTCAGGGATTATCAACTCGAAAACGATGATGTTTGGGGCATTGGGCATCGCAATAGCACAAGTAAAAGTTTAATTGTTTTATTATCTGTGAATGTTCATGAAAATGTTTTCGATATTAAGAAAGATTGTACTTGCCATCTGGATGCAGTATCATGCAATATTTTCATAATTATTATTAATGAAGGGGGAACCTGTGAGGTTCCTCATGTCTAGGCCGAAGCTCTTTGCACCTCTTATCAATTAACGGAGCGGCTCCCACTAAAGAGTATAACCAAGCGCGCAAGGTATACAAACAGTCAATACCAAAAATCAAAAACCATGAAATCTACAAAATAACGTTGTTCAAACTATTCCCCATTGTGATTAACACATGTTTCTCACATTATCCTTATCCGCCTCAGGTCATTTGATATAATGTGTGTTCTTGAAAGTGCCTAAGCTGTCTTCCGGTTGTACACCAAATTGGAATAATCCAATTGTTTTATTAGATTGTCTTCTTTCAGAATACCTAAGGAATATTTAATAACTACATAGCTATATCAGAATAGCACGATAACAGAGAAAGGACTTATCTATTTAAATACATTTCCGTCATGTCATCTGAATTTTCATTGCACTTTGCAAAGCACATGATCATATTATCCATTATTTTCGAAGGTTAAATTTGCTGTTATGATTCAAAAATATAATATAAACGTAAAAGAAAACTATTAATACTTTAATACCGTTTGACGAGAATGTCAAATGGATAATTTACTTGATCAAGGCTAACTTGATATGGTGACAAAAATCAAATAATTCGGCATGGCCTACTAGGAAAGAGAAAAAAGTGAAGTGTATTCAGCTTAATATACGAATATTTCAGTTCAATTTCCATTTGACCACCTTTAATTTACCGCCCAATGTCAAAAAAGTTTGAAAACCCATTATAGCTTCCCTATCTATGGAAATTTAAAAATAAACGAGATACCTTATAAAACCAACGAAATCTACTGTGGGCCTTCCAGCTTTCAGTGATTGTTTCTTATTCATGGTGTTATAGTGTGAGTATCCCCAGTGTGAACTCGTTATAGTTTATTAAGATAATTATTGTACAATATTCTAAGAATGATACTAAGAGTGCTTTGAAATACAAAGAAAATATCATTTTGGTATAGGCATATCTGATCATTATAGGATATTGTTGTAGGAGTTTTTGACACCTTCATAGATCTCTATTAATTCTAATGTATTTAATTTGAAACCTTTGGTTCGATTATGTAAAATGCTTAGGTCATCTAAATTAGGAAAATTGTAACCTGTTAGTAAAAAGTTAGCAAAGATTTAGTTCTGTTTTATTAAGACTAAAAGAACGAAAATATGCCAATTCCGAAGGTAATGATCACATCACTACCACCTCAACATCATCATATCCTCATCCTGGCTCGGCCCAGCTTCACGATAAATTTGAGTTTTCTGGACACTGACCTTATCTTGTTTGGAGAGAACTATTCACTTACAGTTCAGAGCCATACAAATTATTCTCAATTTAATAGAGAAAAATGAAGGTTTATTCCGTAATAATTAAAATTGCGATCAAGGAGGGGATGAGTGGGGTACGTGTACAGTAGGATAAGAGTTACTTACAGATACAAATTTAATAATGGAGAATTGGTAAAGTCTTTCTGTTCATTTAAAAGGTTTCCTATATTTTTAAACTCATTAATTCCAATTTTCTCTACTAAGTTGTTTAATACTTTACTCTTAACTGAATTATGGAGAATCTCAAAATAATCTTTGAAATGATGATCAGTTAGTTTCTTTAATATGGTTTACAACTTTTAGATCTCCTTTGTTCAAATTAAAATGTTCTTTAATTGTAGTTTTGAAAGATCTGACCTAATTCTTGATGTTTTTTTTCCAAGAGTATACAAGATAGAGTGTAAATATTGTGGTACATTATATATAGGCCAGACAGGAAGATCTTTCAAAACTGGAATTAAAGAACATTTTAATTTGAACAAAGGAGATTCAAAAGATCTAAACCATATTAAAGAAACTGATCATCATTTCAAAGATGATTTTGATATTCTCCATAAGTCAGTTAAAAGTAAATTATTAAGCAACTTAGAGAGAATTGAAATTAATAAGCTTAAAAATACAGGAAACCTTTCAAATGATCAGAAAGACTTTACCAATTCTCCATTATTAAATTTATATGTAACTCTTATCCTTCTGTACACCTACGCCACTTATTCCCTCCTTCTCAATCTCAATTTTGATATTTAAGGAATAAACCATAGTTTTTGAAACCATTGTTTGATGAAGCCACCGTGTGGTGTAACATGTCACGTTTTGTTTAATAAAAACGAAGTTTGTGAAAATTTATTATAAGTGTATTTGTTATTAAAACTATAGATACGAATTTTGAACAAGTAAGCACCAAAACCATCCTAAAAATAGAGGATCTGGTAGTCCAAAATATCATTTTCATAAATTAAAACTGAAATTGTAAGAAGAGTGTAAATTTTCACAATTTTGCGAAAATGGTCAGTCAAACAATGCGATTTCTAACACCTAGGGGTGGCGGAACGTTGAGAAAATGTATAACATGAATAATTATACCAATGATTGGTGGAATTGGTGGAAGTAATAGTTCTGTCGCCAAGTTATCTTTCAAAGATCACCAGGAGACAGAATTCCGACGGATAACACCTCTACAAATATGAAAACAACTTTGAATTCACAGTACCTATATAAAATTTTTATATTCAATATGATCATATAATTATTATTCCTGTTTATTTGAAAATTCAACCGAAAAGATAAACTGTTTGCTATATTTACAAAATTTCATAACACTATTTGTTGTCATTTATCCAAAAAAAATCTGACGTAGAATATAAAAATGTAAATAAAGAGAATGCAAAAACATACGTATTATATGTAGAATCATGTTAAATTCTAAGTGGTATAGCTGGTGAATGTAATACAAAGCTATAAATCTACGTATGATTTTTTTCTGTAAAAGAAATCCAATCTGAAATCAATATAACTATAATCGAGACAATAAAATTTAGAATTACAAATTTCCTAAACGTATAAAATTTGTTTAAAAGTCGATTCAAAATTTTAAATTCCTCAGCTTATCGAAAATTCATATCAGCAGCATTCACGATTTGCAATATCTGCCGGTAGCTGCAACATACGTCGTTAAGTCATTACCTGAACCAACTGGCAAATGTAACTGAAATAATGTCTTAGTTCAGTGTGCACTTGGAGAATGCTGCAATAAATCCAGCCCAGAGCGTTATAAATTGTCCGCTTATTTTAGATCAGATATAAATGGTCCCACCCCCACTCGAACAATATAGGAAATATTGCTCTTACATAGCGACTTTTTATTATTTATAGCTTAACATTAACATATTGAAATGTTTTTTAACTCGAAGCTAGAGTAATTCAACACGAAGGTGTTAGGTATAATTAATGTAAATTAAGTCTGTTCATCTCATCTATGAAAGGAAGGAAATGTTTGACATTCCAGAAAATAACAATACGTTTGTTAGTTATTTCTTAGACTCCGAACTGTAATTGTACCTGTAATGTATATTGTGTAGCATGCAAATGCAATGAATATTTAAATGAACAAGATGTGTACGTTTGTGTTATAAGGTTTTCAAATTATAATAATACCATAATACAGTTTCTACTTCGTCATAAACCTACTATTCAAAAATATAACTGTCTAGCATGCGAATAAAACTCTTTTCGAATGAGGTATTATCTATTAAACTGCCAATTGAGGAGCCAGTGGAAGATGTGTTTAGGTCTAAATTTTCCTGAACCTCAATGTCCCTTTATAGGAAGTCTGCACAAGACGGAACGAATAGAAGCGCGTGAAACTGCAGTTTATTCAAATAAGTTTTGTAAACTGATCTTTGTTTATTATTGAATGCAAGCTGATTTTACTTGAAATATTCATAAAATAAGATGAACAATTCTTATCTAAAGACCACATTATATGAAATCGATGAAATAATCGATTTTATTGAATTTAAATTAACAAACCCAATTATATCCTATTAAAACATCGATTCGTATTGAAAGAATGAAATTACATGATATTCATTATCAATTCAATGTCAAATTTTAAAATTGAATGTATTAACATTAAAACGTTTTTAATTTCAATTAGGACGATGTTGTGTAAAATTAAATATGAAGGTACATCTATGTATCCTGATAAAGGAGAAAACAAACTGATATTCTTGTATTATCAATACTTTAATAGTTTTCTAAAGCGTATTTTATTTAAAACTTCATAATTTACATAATATTCTCCTCTACAATATTAATAATGATGGAGTTTATTTATACAATAGGTAACAATCAATAACATAGGACAAGGCATACATAATTATACCCTAATAATAATTGAATTGAAACTGATTCATACATCCCTTCAGTAAGAAGATATCATTTGATACAAGTAAATATTTTATTCCGCTGATAAATTTGTTGGGTATGAACCTTTTTCATATTTTCAGGGAATTCATGATATAGCAAAATGCCAATGTAATAAAGTTTTTACTCGTACAATTCTAATCTATGCTTTATATGTTGAAAATGTTCCATGTTTCTGCTCTTTAAAAATGATAAAATCTCTGATACATAAGATTGAAAAAATGAGTATTTTGTTTTTTGAAAATTGAGAAGTACCTTGAACAAAGTTTCATCAATAATATGACAAAAAGGTGTACATTATGTATGGGGAGCATTCTTTGGTGAATTTGACATGGGTTGAAAAATAGATAAATATGTTAATAAAGAAGCACACGCAATACATAAAATGTTGGGAGCATGAATGATATAAGTAAGGAACACTTTAGGGTTTGACGTATATCTCTTTCTTGTGTTTCATATCAAACTGAATAAAAGGGAAATTCATTAAATCTATTTTCATGAAGGTTATAGTTCACACTTACATACAGAAGAAAATTTAAAAAGAATTGAAGTGAGAAGAAATTTAAATGTGAATTCTCAAGTGAAATTACGTCTACTGTAAATAAGATTTTTTGCAAAGTAACAGGAGAGAAATAATTCGAAAACGTCATCGGATAATCCTTCTTCCAGTTTTGCACTGAATTGCAATATTTTCTGTAAGTGCCTTTCCATTCTCCGCATTTCAACTTCTACCTGCAAAAAGTAGGTTCCTCACTGAATTTTTTAATATTTCCGATCATTCGAAAATACATATATATACACAAAAACGAGTATAGTCCTCGTAATTGTGAAAACAAGTTGAAATTCAGATTACATCCTCATTTACTCACATTACGAGGGCAAGGTGAAAAGACCCTGAAAAATAAAACAGTTCGCGCCACAATCGAAACTCTGTGACATGTGTACCATCTTTAATTAGAACGCATTAAAATTTCCAGACTGATATGTGACTCAGTTCTGTTTTGACACCCATCGAAAGCAAGCAACCTCGAAGATTTTCGTTGTGGTAGTATGACCACAAAGGACGCCGAACCTTCTGCTCGTCCAATTGAGGTTACAACGCCAGAAATCGTCGATACAATCCATGGTATATAATATTGGACGATCGGCGAGTTAAAGTGCACATGATTGCTGAGGCTATGGGCGCTGTTTTGTAACCGTGGACGGAATATGGATCCATGATAACACACCAGAGGCCAAAGAACAGTCGCAACAAAAAGGTCAAAGTGGGTTTATCGGCAAAGAAAGTCATGGTGACAGTTTTGACCAAATAAATCATTTCTTGTTCCATTTTTCAGGGACTTTTCACATTACCCTCATAGTTATAGATTCAAAGACTACATATTTTGAAGAGACAATATTTTTTCAATAAAATTCCTAAATCTATCTACCTCTGTAAGATAATAATTAATAAATTAATGTATGAATATACTGATTTATCTCATGTTGGCTGTTGCCAGATAACAATGATAACAGAAATCTATCAGTCATTGTAGTACATTATTTTATTTCTTAGTGGGACATCTATTAATGGATGACGTGAGATACTTTTGTTCTTTTCACCCAGTTGTTGGCCGTTTATGACTACCTTCAACAAAGATCGTTCAGAAACGTGCAAACTTGCTCGTTCCACTGCCACATGAGAAGAGCATAACAGCTGTCTAGAACTTGTAAGCTTGTGACGTTTCTGATCGATCTGAACTAGAAAGATCGTATCATTGTCTACCTCCTTTTTTACCTCACCAGTTTCTCAAATTCTCGTATCGCGTACGTAGAATAGGTTAATGAAGATCCGTTACCCTCATAAACAGATGAAACAAACTGACGGATTTGATCACATACAAATACGGCTGCTAGTGCTAGTGCTGAAGTCTCGTCTGCGGCCACATCCGCCAATAATTGATTCAAGAGATGACAGACAGTTATCCCTCTAGTCTCTTATTCCACCCGCTTGCTGCTCATGGCCAGACTTTCTATATAGGGACTTTACAAAACCTGAATTAACACTGCCGTCTACCTAAATTCAAGCAAATGGCACGGTAGGGTTAGATTTGAGATTAAGAATGGATACATGGAAACTCATATGTCTGCACTTCAGCTGATCGTCAGTTTAGTGCAAATTTTCAAAAAGTAGCTGATTCTGTCTACCTGGTCACTTTCCACTTCAATGGAATACGTGGTACAATATTTGACTTAACGTGAATTTTGTCAACGTCTTCATTTTCGCCAATCGCGGATCGTGGTGTTTAGTTGTAATATTTTTTCAGGTTACAGTTTTGGTATCTCGTTGTTATCACACTTTTGATGACATTTTTGTAGTGCTGAATTTGTCTGTGCGTTGCTTGGCTTTTGTATCTGAGCACTAAATAACAAACAGACAACAGACGTCGTCCCGCATCCAAACAGAACTCTAGCTGAATCTCTTAATTTTGTTGAAATTGCCAGAATCCAACGGTCAAAGTTCATCAAGGATTAGTAGGGATAGTGAGCTTCATCTGACACAATAGTGTCATTGAAAGAGATATAAAAGGTAAAGATAAGTTCAAAACTTATGTTATGCCCAAATAGTTCCAGCTCGTTTCAGTCAGTGCAACTTTACTTCTAGCTCATTCCTCACTTGACAAAATATGATGGCCCACTAGCTAGAATACAACAAGGAGGAGCTGAAATGTTAACGTCGAATGCACAAGAGGAGGACCCTCTTAATATCACTACCATCGGTAACCATATGACTGAAATTGTCTTTAATCAGCGCACAATTGGCTAAATTATGCTTGATTTCAATTTTACGGTTACAGGACCAGACGAAATTCTGCCTGCTGTTGCCAAAAAATTTTTGTAAGTTGATCATCCTTGTCCATGTATACTTGGTGTATTTTCATCCAGATGAAATGCAGCTAGAGTTCAACCTATACAAAAAACCCATTTCATCACTATCCATAATCTCGAAAGTAATATAGGAAGCAATCAACATCCAATATCCAATATCCAGAAAGCTCAAAAATAGTTAATAAGCAATATACAGAGAGCTCCGAAATATGACTTTCGTCAC
This sequence comes from Endomychus coccineus, assembly GCA_958510875.1. NCBI lineage: Eukaryota > Metazoa > Arthropoda > Insecta > Coleoptera > Endomychidae > Endomychus > Endomychus coccineus. The sequence goes on along the minus strand of OY294069.1, from coordinate 130,152,128 downwards.
CAGAGATCTTCAGGAGATCTACTCCTCTACTTATACTTATACACATATATGACATATGGCATCATTTGAAAAATATGGGTAATCTCTAGCTGTATCATTGGATATTTCCAAAACATTTTATCGAATTTGACACCGAGGTCTTGGGAAACTTCTGTCTTACGAACTTTGTCATTTACTATCGAATTTTGTCTCAGATAGATCACCACATGGGGTCTTCAATGAGATCGGCTCCTATACAATGTCTGTCAGTGCTGATGTACCACAGGGACCAGTCTGCTTTGTCTCCTGTTCTGTCTACAGAATGATGATACCGATTTCTCATCTTGAGCCCCTATATCATCCAATGAAGCCAAAGGAGCAGGACAGAGACAGGTCGATGCAATGAAGGGAGGTCTGATGAAAATTTTTAAATAAGATTTTGATTCTTTAGTGCAAATGAAACTCAAACTAATATCTTCTACAGGGAGGCGATTTCACAATCACTAATAAGTTGATGTCAGGAACTATTCTTATGAAGTCCTCAATATCCGTGTTCGGTATCGCCACCAACAGCACCCTCTCATGGTGATCATGTAAGATCCATTGCAAAAACTGCTTCACAGCAACTTACTTTTTCATTCCGTGCCAGGAGCTTCTTTATGCCCCAGCAGGTTCTCATGATTTACAGCACAGATTCGGCCTGTCCTGGAGTGTTGTTCAGATACATATGCTGAAGCTCTTAGATTATATTCAGAAGAGAGTTGTTGGTCTGGTTAGTGAAGGCAACTCACGAATTCATTAACCTCACTAGAAAATCGTGGAAATGTGAGTGACCACTCACTTTTCTGTAGATATCTCTATGGTCGGTACTAATCTTCAATATCGTATGTCATTCCACCCAGAGCGCTTCCAGAAGAAGAAGCTCAGCTGGTCATCCCTTCATTGTCAAGCTCGAAACCTGCCCAACTTCTTACTATCAAACTTAACTTCCACATATTCCCATCCGTATCTCTTATCCCAACATTCCATCGCTGGCTCACACGATGTATCTCTCCTTTAGTAGTACCTAGTATTCAGAATCAAGTTAACAGATATTCATAGATCCATCAGAAATGATATGTTTTGATTTTGACCAACGTACAGGACGAACTTAAAAAGTCAAAAAGCAATAATGTATGTTCACACGGAGAATTTTACATCGAGAAGTCCGAATTAGGTTATTACTTGATTATTCGTTTCATTATAACACAATAAAGATCCGCTATGAAATTGCTCAGACTGGTTACCTCGCGAGATATTAATTTCTACATGATAACTTTTACCAACGCTGTGAATTGGCTACGTCCAGACTTAAAAATACTGGGAACACTGAAGAAACTATGGAAAGAAGTACCAGAGGCGGAGCGAGGACAATTCTTGCCAGGGGTAGCTTATTGATTCTCGCCACCACATTCCAGTGAATACTTCATCACAAAAAAAAATGTTGGTACATCAACAATGTTGAATACACCTATACATACGAGTCAAACTTTGAAACATATCACATTTCTACAGAAGTTCCAAATTTGAGTTCAAGTCAAAAATTTAAAGCGTACCAGATCTTCCACCAAACTTCGGAATTTGGCTCCCACCTATAACTTGCGCCGGGGCGAGTCCCTCTCCTTCCCCTCTACGCTGAAACTTCGAGTGGTACGGATAAGGTTCTTTGTTATCTTTTTCATTTTGTTGTCTGCAGTTTTGTATATCGTGATCTCACAGCTTATTTTTCCAATTCTTCTGACATTATTGGAAAGGTATTATGGGGTGCCCAATTTGATTTGTTTCCTTTATCAGTAGTTTCTTATGTGAAGCAAGAATGAAAAAATGTCATCCCTCTTAGTTAAATCTGTTCAATTTTGAGTCAAAAACTCCATATTGAGATTTTTTATGAACAAATAGTTTTTTAGTACATAATTCTTACTACTCAATGCTAGTATCACTCTAAACGAAAAATACCCCAAACGTCCTAGATAGTAAATATGGGTGTGGCAGCATATTCAAAGTAGTGAGTATATTTATTAGTTCATATGTATACAGTTACAATACAAGTATAACATAAAATGTTCATATAAATATACACAAATACCCGTTCGGGCGTAGAACAACGTCAAACAATCAATAAGACCTACATATGATTATCAATAAATACTAATACATTATTACACTGTTACAAATAAAATGTTTCAAAATATCGTCAGATAGTTTAAATTAAAAGTACTTCATCGTTGAAATAGTCCTGTAGTGAATAGAAGGCTTTTGAAATCAAAAGAAATATTGAAAGCAAAGTATTTCTTTTGGTAGGCATCTACTTATCGGTGGTATTTTATTATAAATTTCGGTTATTATGTATTTTACGTTCCTTTGCAAATACGAATAATTAAATTTTTTGGCAACGACATTATTTTTAAATCTAGTATGGTATTGATGATCGTCATCATGTTCTTTAAACAAACGTTTATTATCAATCACAAACTTAACCGATTCTAAGATTAGGAGACTGTATAAGGTGAGTATTTTTTGATCCACAAAATGTTGTCTACAACTTTCAGTTAGCTTCATTTTTAAAACACTTCCAAGGCACTTTTTTTGTAGAATGAAAATGCAAGAAGCTTCATTAGAATTGGCCCAGAATCAGTTCATATCTCAAACTCGATTGAACATGCGCATGGTAAGCTGTTAAAGCTGTTTTGTAATCAATTTGATTTGATATCACTTTCAGAGCAAAAACATCGAGTGATATTTTGTGCCAATTCACTGACATGACTTCTCCAATCTAATCGACGGTCTATATAAATTCCCAGAAATCTTACACTATCAAGACAATGCAGTGTCTGACTGTTATGAGTAACTATTATTTTATCATTGTTTGTCTGAAAATTGAAATGTAGCAGTTGAGTTTTTTCAATATTCAGGACTAAATTATTATTCCTGCACCATGTTAAGACTTTCTCTAGACAATCAGATATTGTAAGTCTCAGATCTTGTGACAATGGCTCACTGAAAATCACAGAAGTGTCATCTACGAATTGAATCAATATTTGTTGTACTTCTGCTGGTAGGTCATTTATGTATAGCAGAAATAGCACTGGTCCTAATATGAAGCCCTGTGGTACACCACGTTTTATGAACTGATAAGAAGTTTGTACAACTCCGTTGTTATGTTTTTCTACTACCATTTGCTGTCTGTCCGTCGAATATGATTCAACAAGCTTAATTGTCCCTAATGCCATAACGATTCATTTTTGTCAGCAATAGGTCATGTCTTACACTATCGTATGCTTTCGATAAGCCTAAGCACATAATCAGTGTACTATTCTTTTCATTTAAAGATCTTATTATTATTATTATTGTCTAGAAGTTGATAAGCAGCAACGATTATAGATTTATTTTTCCTACCCCCATTTTGACATTCAGATAAGATGGTATGTTTATTTAAAAATCTCAACTCTAGTGGCAATAAGCTTTTCAAATATTTTACTGAAGTTAGATAAAATCGATATACGGCGATAGTTTTCTAGTTTAGATTTGCTGCCTTTTTTATAAATTGTCAGTGCCGCAGAAAAATTTCCCGTTCTGAAAGATTAGCTGTAAACGATAAGGTAGGAGATAACTATATAACGCTATATGTTTCAATAAAGTAACAGGTAGTTCATCTTCCCCTGTTGAATTTGTATTCTTTAGAGATTTTATAACATGTTCTACTTCTTCCTCATCAGTAGGGAAGAAGAATAAACCATGTTCATTTTTTTTAATGTCAGACTGGATTTGATTTGGAGCAATATCTTGACATTGATTTATAAAGAATCTTGAACAACACAGCTGTGATGGTCATTTCATCGATATTATTCCCCCTGTTCACCATATATAATACTATTGAAGGTACTTCTGTATGAAATGAACATTTCTTCTATTTATTGTATGAATTCAAACATATACTGTGCCTAATGACAAACACATTATCCTACCTTAGAGTATTCATTAGATACTAGACCGAATATCTGAATTAGTAGGATAGTTGTTCCTATTTGCATAGTTTGGACTGAACCAATTAAATAATCATCGAAGCTCCAAAGCAGGTGCTATTCGAGGCATCTGCTTCCTTCCGGTGCTTATCTCGCCACATATCTCCGATGTTATCTGGTTCGGACCAGTAATTAGACTTGAGAACTCTCTTTAGGACCGTTATTTTAGTATGGCCTTTCTTAGTGGACACATGGACACACATTATACTCAACGTATTAAGTTTTAACGTATTTATTAATAAGTATAAAATGGGAATATTAACATACCTACGCAAAACTCATCCACACTTCAACGAGGAATTGCTAATCACATAAATTTTAAATAATATTGGGAGATTGTAATAATTGCCCAGAATATTGAGATTCCAAAGTTTGTCAGAATTTCATGACACTGGACTTTTAATAATGAAGATTTTCAGCTGTTCAATCTTGTTGGGCACATTTTTCATCATCATTGCAACTTTATCTTCTTTTATTATAGCTGCTATAAGTGACAGGTACTCCGAGCTGCTGATTTTGCTCGAAACTATGTGGCATTTCTTGTTGACATTATCCGTAGTTAATGATCAATAAAAGATTCCACATTGTCTATACACTATAATAAGAAATAATAACCCTCATCCACTGAAAATACTGTTAAAGTATTGAAGTACTTTCAACTACCAACAGGCCATCATTAGAGTGAACTAGATTACAATTCAAAATGTGCCTGTTTGAATATTATATATTATTAACCGTAAATAGTACTTAAATAGACACATTTTGATTCCTAATTTAGCACACTCCGATGATGGCTGCTTAGTAGCTGGAAGGTCCTCAGTACTTTAACAGTATTTTTGGTGGATAATGGTGATTCTATCTCATTTATAATCCTCCATAGCCTTACATATGATATATGGATATAAGTATAATTCGTCCGTTACTGGAAATCAGCTATACCAATACCCTCTATAGTACAAGGCCTGAACGCTCGATCGTGACGTCACAAGTCGCAATACGGTACAATGCTCCAATACCGACAGTAAAACGATTTTTTAGGACATATATAAATACTTCCTGTTTAATCAGGGTTGCCCGACACGAACTGAGTCCCTAGTTGCACCACATTTATTTATGTAAAAGTTTTGGTTTCTAATGGTTCTATTTGAAATATTCCTTACAATACGAAATTATTTCTAAGATTCCGAGAACTGTGTGTGACGATGCAGTATTTGTCGGTGTTGTTAATCAAACCACCCTAACCTAACCTGAGCTAACCTAAACTAACCTAACCTCAACAATTCAATAAATTTCTAAAAACTTTGTGTTTGAACCATCTTCAAGTTATTTTTGACTACAGGTCCCTGCCAAATGTGCCTTAATCGTTGCGCGTTGAGTGGCATGTTCACATTTATTATTTCCCACCAACTTAATGTAATATTTATAGACTTAGTCGTGGATTTGGAATTCGAAGTAGAGCCTGTATAACATATTCATTGAATAGCTTAAGGGCTACTTTAATATATTGACGTTCCAAATTTGTGTAGGATAGAGTGCTCTCAATCCAAAGAATATCCACATTTTGGTAATTTTTCATGTCTTAGTTCATGCATGCTTTTATAGCTTAAAATGAGGCAATGTCTTCGTCTCCCGAATCAAAGTGGGGATACTGCATAATTTGATTGGGTTTTGAAATTAGCCAATTATTCCTTTAAATTTGAGAATGTGAACCGAATCGAAAAGATAAAAATAATAGTCTTGAATAATTATTAACTGGATTAAGATACACGATACTCAACTTGTTGTGCTTAGAAAAAGTGTTCATGGCTTTGAGTGCATTATTGTCACATATAATACAGAATAGTTATCTAATTTGTTCTGAATTCAAAATATTTGACAAAAAGCGATAAGAATCAACATAGACATTCACTTGAGTAGCCATTTTTTTACGCACTTTATTCAGTCACACCACTCTTCTACACGCTTAGTTATCGGTAAAATTACGTTCCAATCACACGTAGACAACATATAATTTCCCACAAAAAAGAATTGAAACTGAGTTCAATTCTAGTTTTTATCATCTGCCAGAGTAAATAGTAGCTACGCGATATTAAGACAAAACGATACTGTCGTATGCTACGAATCTTCTCAAAGCCTCTTGATAATGACTTCATACTGACTTTTGTACTAAGACGTCAGGCCTTGTACGGTAGAGGGTTTCGATTATACATGCTTCCATTCGTTTTCATGGTACGCAACCGAATTAAGTCTTACTCACTAGGTGATATTTTTCTACATATTAGCCAGCAAGGTAGCTTAAGGACTATTCATAATTCCTATCTTAGGACAGATTTGTAGAATCCAAATAAATTAACTGACTATACATGGTGCTGAGAACAACTGTTTCACAAACCATAACAGTCGATATTCTATCGAAAAATAAGTCGACATGCATAACTTCATTTTATTCAGAGACGCATCCCTGAGGGAGGTACATTCCATCGGAGTTCATTCTGAAAAAATCACTTCTATATACTAACTATTAGCGATTTTGAGCAAAATTTGTAAAATTACCTCTAAAATAAGTACTCATCATTTGGCACAAGAATCATTTCTTTCACTTTATCCGTAGCTACTGTAGGGCTGCTTTATTTCTCCCACTCTATTTTCTAGGTCACTGAATTCATTTCTCTAATTGAATATTGAATTATAAATTTTAGGATCTGAGCTTTTATCAATAAAATTTAATTATAATAAATTAGAGCTTATGTAAGATTTATGTCTGATTTAAATTATTTATCATATCGATTTTCAATAATTAAGATTCTCTATAAAACTAGTATGATTTTTTTATAGTTTTTTATCTATTTTTGGATGTTCATAAAATAATTTCAAAAATGATAACTTCTTCTTAAGTAATACCTGAATGGACATTTGCATAATACAATCAATCTAATTAATTAATTAACAAAAACAAATCACATCAAGTGATGCGAACGAAGCTATAAGAGTTGTTTTTTTCGATTTGCTGAAACTCGACAGAACTCCAATGCAAGTTTGCACTCATCCTGTATGAACTAACATACTTGTGGAATATATGATTCTATGGTTTAATAATAGCTGTCAGTTTCGTTGCGTAACATATTAATTCACCTAACTATAAATATTCTATTAATGTTTTAACACAGGAAGTATGGATGATGATTCTCAAATAACTACTCCCCTTCACTGATATCTATACAATATCTTCACTTCAATACAGTTGCACCAACAAGTTATAAAGGAAAGTGTTATAAAAAAAGCCTTACGATCGCGCTGTTAAATTATCCCAGCCAGATGATCGTCCCAAAAATTTGAAAATAGTTCTTAATATACTGTGGAAATGAATTTCAACCTCATCAATAAAGAAAGAAGAAACAAAATCTATAACGGAACATCATGTGTAAATAACATAAACGGTAATTACCATACATTCTGGAGACCTCAGAGGAAATTAAGAATTGTTTAAAAAAGTTTGATAAAAATGTTGCGCATGAACCTGCTAACTGTGTTGGTGAATATTTTTCAAATCTGAAACCTTTAATACCTAAAGATAAACAAACCCACACAGTATACAAATTGAATTGTTTAGATTGCTATGGGACTTATACTGAAATTTTTGAGCAATATTTGCAGAAAAGAATGTATAACATTGAGTATATTTCTAGAAACAAAAACTCCACCGCTCTTGCTAAACATTGTTTTGATTTTAACTATCAATTCGATTACAAAAATATTAATATTTCAACTAAAGAGACCAATTATTATAAAAGATATATTCTGGGCAAGATTCACATAAAACTTGACTCCAAGGCTGTAAATCATAGAGCAGACGTTCAACCATTGAGTCAGATTGATACTAATTTAGTTAATTCAAACCTTTATAATGTTAAAAGTATATTTCAGGTAGAATGCTCAAACAGCAATATTTCTAATAAGGTCTGACAACATTTTTCTATCACATCATAAATCTTTAACATCTTATTCGAAAGTGAATACTTGAGCGTTATATTTTTTGGTTTCAGTCGTATTCAAACATTGCTTGAAATGACTTCGAATTTAATAAGAAAATTGTTAAGCAGTGGATTCTTGGTATATATTCATATACTTAAAACATTAATGTATTACAATTTCGATTACTCGTGTTTCTGTTCGTTTCGGCGAAGTGGCCATTTTTAGTTGAAATTGGTGTGATAAGGAAGCTTTATGCTGATACAATTAGTTTTGAGAAATCCCGTCTTGGACATTGATACGTCTTCTGATGATGGTCGTGAAACCGAAACTTACGTAAAGATGAAAAATACTAAGAATATGTGTTAGTATGACATATTTCCAGAGAATTTATGTATAATAGCTATGCAAATATGTTTGACGATGAAGGATGGCACCAAAGTTGTCCCACAGCTCCGACAAGAACCATGCTAGTGCTAGTCAATATAACTTAGCAGCTCTGTTCTTATCTTCCTGAGGTTGAAATTAGTCAGGAAAGTGATTGTTTAAAATCATTCACATTTCTTCTGTTAAACATGAGTGAATTAGCTTAAGTATGCTTGTGATAAAATTAAATTTTACCTCTTAAATTAAAATTGATGACAAGAAGAATTAGTTTCAACGATTGAATTAACACTTTCAAGGTCCAAACTAAGCCAACTTTCGTCACTTGCTTAGTTCCGGTATTTCGGATCTCGGACACAGACCGATCCGAAACTTATATTGAGACTGGATACTTTTATCCAAGACAGATATTGAGACTAGGGAAAGTATCTTATGATCACAATTTGGCAAATTCTTTCTTAAAAATATAATCTCATATTTAGTATTCGATAACATTCATGAAGGAAATTTCCCTATAATTAAAAAAATTGAAATTCATTTTCCTATTTCATTATTTCAAAAATAGAAGAAATTTCTAAATGCCATTCCCATTTATTTAAATATGAAATGAGATGCAGTATTATTTATTACAATTTCGCGTGAAGCGAGTATAATGAAAATGTAATGTAACAGGATTTTATATGAATAAAACAATTGCTTTCTATATGTATGGTTAATTATACACTAGATATGGTATATAAAATTGTAGATTTCTCATTTACGCTAAGAAAAGAAGATCCAGTGTAGAGCTTATGACGACTCAATATGTTTAATTAAGAATAATAATGGTTTCTATCATCAGGAGATCTCTAAATCGGGAATCAAATGAAATGAATTCAAAAGAATCACTCCTAACTAGCATGCGTATTTATAATAATTAAATAGTAAACACATGTTTAACTAGATATTGACAATGACATCCTCAGAATGCGTTATAGTCGGATATCTACATTGTAAAATAAAGATGAAATCTGTTAAGCACAGATATGAACTGTGGACTGGGTGAATACGCAAAGT